>CM041298.1:86361147-86961147 GCA_023052935.1 Piezodorus guildinii
TTTATTCAATCAATATAATATTAAGTTGTTATGAATTTCCACCCCTCAGTATTCTCAATACATAACAATATAAATAATATATATGTTATTGATCAAATAAAGGTTAATTTTTCCAACACATTATAACGTATAAACACATCTAAGCATTTAATCATGTGTGATTTTAATCATGTTCTTTTTATCTTACAATGTGCCTCATATATGACTCTTTAAGGGGTCCGGGTAGTAAATTGTGGAATGAATTAAACGGTACTTTAACTTTTAGTTGTGAAACCAATACAAACTAGAAGGTGAGCCCCGTCATCTGATTTATTTATTAAAATATTATTAATCTCCAGAAGTTACGTTGAAGATGTAACTTCTTGAAATGTATCTTTGAAGAAAAAGGTGAATCATTCAGTATCGTAGCTTTTGAAAGATAAAAGGGGATAAGAAAAAATATATAAATATTTATTTACTGTATTTTTATCCACCTCCTGATTTTATCTGTCATAAAAAGAAAGTCATAGAGTTGGATGGTAAGATTATACGAGAATAACAGGCACCAGGCAAGGAATGTAGTGTTTCTTACTGGAAGCTCTACAGTTTTATTAAACAAAGAAAACAGATCTCGCACCTTCTTCTTTTTTCAAGTCCCCCCACGTGTCGCCGATTCTCTCCATCTATACATTGACTGTTTATGATGGATGAGAAGTATGTGTGTTGAATTTGAATTTAAAAAATGGTAATTTTTCCTAGCGCGGCTGCTCGACTGTTTTATACCAGGATGGCTTACTTTTATAAACATAAAACATATCAACATAAAAATGATACTTATGCATCATCATCATGAAACCTAGCCCCTTATCTCCGTTATCTAGTGTAATCTCCTGTTAGGACTTGTATGTTTTGTGAGTTATCTTTGTGTGGATTGTCTGTTATTACTTTTGGTTTGTTGTTCGGAATGGAGAGAGTAACGATTTGGTAATTATTGAGAAATACTCGGGTCGTCCTTCAACTGTTGATGATGACCAAATTTCCCTGAATGATAGGCACATGAAATAGATCAAAATAGGTCATATATTATTTGTTAAAAATATTTGCAAGAATCTAAAGTTTTTATTGAAATCAACAGTAAATAACACTAAGAACTTATTTTACAACCCAATATTACATTTAAAATAGTTTTGTATTTAAGGATAGTAACAGTTAATGATTTTTTTTATGTATATAGCTTTATTGAGAAATAATACAATCTGCCACTATCTCGGGCAATAAGTATCAGAGCTAGAAGGATTCATTCATTCCATTTATACAAAGTAAAACTAACAAATAATAAAATAATATAAGTTAACCTAAATAACAAATAAAAAATAAATAAAAAAAAAATAAATTATAAAAAATAAAATAAAGTAAATGAAGTAAAATAAAATAATTATAATCTTGGCCACATTCATACCTATATACAATATTTACATACTGCCCCTGGAAACTCCAAATCTAACCTCTTCATCCAAAAATGGATGCCGAGGCACAATGTCAGGAGATCCCAGCGCATCTCAGCCAGCCGCGTCACTAGTCCAGCCACTGGGGGCTGAGTGAGGGCGCTAGAGCCACACACTCTCAGGCAAGAGTGAAGAAGTTGGCCATTGCCAGCACTCCAGTTGCTTATTTATAAGAGATCTCTCGGCCACTGCCGCCTCAACCTACGAGGAGGATTCTAAGGATGGTTGGTACTAGATAGGGATTGTGCCAGGGGATTAGGAAGCAGAGTAAGTTTCTGGTGGAAAGTTGAGAATTTGGATGGGATGAGATCGAGGACATAAGGGATCTTGAGGTCATGATGTAAGGTCTTGTTTGTAACATAATAGGGAGCATTGACTATTGTTCTAAGGACTTTGGACTGAAAGGATTGGATACGTTTGATGTTCGAAAATTTAGTAGTACCCCATAATTCAATTCCGTAGGTCCTCATAGGTTTGAGAATTGAGTTAATGATTAGATATCTCAGATCATCATGCAATCCGAACTGTTTGAATTTGAAAAATAACTAAATACGAAGGTTAAATATTGATCATATTCGACTTTGGCAAGATATGTTAATATATGGTTGAATGTTTATTTTTAAAGTTCTGATATTCCAACTATTGTATTTTAATTATTAATGCATAATCATAATTTGTTTTATAAGAATGAGACCGATGATCGGGTATATTGTACCGAGAAAAGCTCACATTTACGAATAATTTAATCAAGAGTTTAATAAGGAAAGAACGGAAGAAATTGTATTTCTCTTCACAGAAATAACTGGAATTGTTCCATCATAATTAATTATTTTTGTCTTTATATACGCTTTTCTTTGTTAAGAAAGAAAAAAAAATAGTTTTTCTATTGAGAAATATTAATAAAATAATTAGACTGATTCGACTGAATTACTAGTAAAAGAAAATAATGAAATACAAGGAGAAACCATACTAACTAAAATCTAATACTGGGTTCAAAAATATACTTAAAATCAAAAAACATCAACGGCTCATCTCTTTGTAGTGGCAGTTGTTTATAATTCCTTATATTTCTCCGCCTAATGACGTATTTCATAGTTCTTAAAATAGGTCTATTTTCGCGTGTTGTCGATGTTCTACTTTTTTTTCCAAACATTTTTTATAGAAGTTATTAGTTTTTACTTTCACTTACGTATGTATAAAATATATAGTAAGGAAAGTGTAGTGATCGTGAAAGTATTCGAATTCCAATTTTCAACGGAAGGTTTTCCAATTTTTATGTTTCCCTGAGTCCAAATGAAAAAGACCCGCAAAAAAGTCTGATTGTGTGTGGTAACTCCAGTGCGAGAACGAAAAGTCCTATGAAACAGAAATTTTATATTTATGACAACTATACGCCCGAGATCTACTTTTTCATCAAAATCTGCTTACCAAAAGAGCAACTTTATACCATGCATTTTGCACCTATTTATGATTTTCTCAAAAACGGCTCTAACGATTTTGATTAAACTCGCTAAATCCATGTAAAATTGGACTGGCTTTAACATCAAGTAGGTTTCATTCTGATTGAAATAGTCTGACATGACTTAAATGCTAATATTTCCTGATTTCTTCCTCTAAATACCTTTGATTTTGTAAATTTTATAAAATAACCATATCATCTGATTAGTATTGCAAAAAAACAGGTAAATATACAAGTTGAGTGAATTCGATATCCAACTAAACGAGAAAACTGCAAAAATATATTGTATGCACTTTTTAGATTTTTTTATTATGAGTAGTAACAGTAATATAGACATATGAAATGCCTTATGAAAATTAAAGATTTTAGAAAAATTATCATTTGTACACACTATTGTTAAAGTTAAGGGAGAGTGATGAAAATATGATAAAACTGACTGATTAATAATCTAAGCGATTATTTGATAAAACAAATGAATCTATTAAAATTCAATGTAATTAATTCTTTTAAAATGTATTATTATCTCTAACTGTATTTAAAAATTCATCTAAAAACAACAATTAAAATTAATTTCAACAACGAAGGTAAGTCGTGTATTGCGCGCACCAGATATTTCTTATTTCCATATGAACAGAAAGAATGGGTTTAAGAAACTTTTTAACGCTATTTATTAAAAGGATATATTCCAATTCACCAATAACCATACCTAAAAAAGAAATGGTTGATATCTTTGTATTTAGTAACCTACCAAAAACTGAGGGAGGCACAACACACGCCTTTTACTTACCTCCGTTGTTCAAATTAATTAAAGAACCTTACATAACCTGAAAATACCTTATACGACTTCGTATAAAAGATAACAGTTTTACAAGATGGTTTTCCAGCAGTATACAACAATATATTAACCTTATATTCCGAAAAACAAATTTATCTAAAAAATATTTTTACTCATTTCTCCTTTAGTTGTTACCAAATTCATTTAATTTTTAAAATTACCCTTTTTTATCAATGCTAACTAGATGAATGTTTAATTATTTCGAGTCTACAATATTATAGTTACTTTGAAGGAAGAAAAAATATAGGCATTTTAGTCCTGTCAGATATTTCAGTCAGAACGAAACCTAAATTATTGGGTTGTTTCACATGAAATGTCCGTTTTTATAGTTTCTGAAATACATAAAGGATTTTGCAGGTCTCTGTTGTTTTCTTCTGAATGTTTACATATTTAAAGTAAACATTTACCAATCCTCTACCTTTGTATTATAAACATTAGCTTCCTAATCAATTACCCACTTTTTAGTATACGTCCAAATATGAACATGGAAACGCGATTTTCGAGTAATATTTTTGTACGAGTTTAAACTCGGCCATTCAGCAGCTGAGGCCGCTAGAAATATTTGCAAGGCGTTTGGGGAAGAGAGTGTAAATGAACGGACCATTCGCCGTTGGTTTGCTAAGTTTTCAGCCGGGAATACCGACTTGGAAAACTTGCCCCGAGGAAGACCTCCGTCCGTAATAGACAACGATGTCCTCAAACATACAGTAGAAGGAAACCCCTACCAAACAGCACAACTAAATGCAAGTGCATCTACCGTTTCCTGACATTTAAAGTTTATTGGGAAAGTAAAAAAGCACGGTACATGGCTACCTCATGATCTCCCTAAGCGGCAGCAAGACCACTTCGTCAAAGGAAAACTTTTTGAAAATGATGATCAAGTGGAAAGTGCGTTTTCAGATTTTGTTTCACTTCTAAGCTCAGAGTTTTTCAGTTCGGGGATAAAAAAGTTGGTGTCACGTTGGGAAAAATGTGTAGCAAAAGGAAGGTAAATACTTCGAATAAAATTATCTAGTTTCCATATCGTATTTTTAATAAAAATCCTTTACCTTGAAAACGAACATTTCATGTGACACAACGCCTATAATTAAAGCCTACTTAATTTTACATCGATATAGTGAGTTTAATCAAAATCCTAGGTAACGTGATTGAGAAAATTGTAAAAACATGCAAAATTCATGGTATAAAGTGGCTCTTTTAGTTCGCCGATCTTGTTGAAAAATTTGCTGAAATATCTGAGGCATATGCGCTTCTTAAATATAAAAATTTCATTTAACGTCAATTCAAAATGTACAAGTTATCGATTTCGTGCTCGACTTACTACATACAAATACCCACAGACCACTGGTGGGTCATACTTGCCTGTTCCGTGGGGCGGGGTGACCCACCGATGGGTCATGCTTAACTTTTCCGTGGGGTGACGTGAATCTCAGATGAGTCACTTGTTTTTAGAAAATAAGTTTATTTTATTTTTCTCTACATTAAATGTTGTAGGAAATAACAAGCATAAGGGTTTATTTATTAAATATTTTATAACTTTCAACATCCTCCCTCAAAGGACTCTAATCGGTTAATTTCATTTGATTACTCTTGTTAAAGAATTTTATTGAGCTGTGTGTGATTTTTACCCCCATAAATAAGAATATAATACATAATATAAGAATTGTTTTTAATAATAAATAATAATATAAGAATTATTTTTAATAATAAATAATAATATAAGAACCTTTTTTAAGTACACTGCCGGACAAAATTAAAGGATCACTTACAAATATTTATATTATTACTACATAAGAGATAAAAATAGGAATTCCTTTGTCCCAGACTGGACTTTGTGTTGTATCTTATCAAGTTAATCCTCTACCTGTTTATATTCCCACCAGTTTATGGAGAAAAGGGTCAGTTAATCCTCTTCTTTTCTTTCTTCCTATCAGCAAATGGTTTGTTGTTAACAAAGATTCATTATTGAAGATTTTCTAACATTTAAGAGACTTTAGTTTTTACTTGTGAGTTTAGTAAGAACGTTGTGATGCCCAACAGAAGAGCATTGGCCGAAGAGGAATCAATTCGTGCTGTTGCTTTGAGTGAAGAAGGGTTTTCTCAAAGGCATAATGCGCAACGGCTCCAACGGTCACAATCCGTAGTGTCCAGGGTGCTTAATAGGCACCGGCAAACTGGAGGGCATACAAGAAGAGTCGGACAAGGCCGTCCGAGGTCAACTTCCCACCGTGACGAGAGATTTTTGCAACTGCATGCTCTTCGGGATCGCCGATCAGCTGGTAACAGTCTGCGTGGTCTCCTCCAGAGGTTCAGGAATGTGCTAATTTCAGAGCGAACCGTGAGAAGACGACTCAACGATTATGGATTGGCCTCCCATCCTTCAGCTACTGGACCTCTTCTCTCCAGGGAACACCGGGTTGAGCGCCTGAGGTTTGCTCGGGAGCACCTGAACTGGACTCAGGAAGATTGGAGCCTCGTATTATTCAGCGATGAGTCAAGATTCTGTCTCCGATCTCCAGATGGACGGGAAAAGGTATGGAGAAGGCGGGGAGAGAGGTATGCTCCATGTACTTTTTCTCCAAGGCTTGTGTTTGGTGGTGGGTCAGTGATGGTGTGGGGGGGGGGCATAAATTTAAACTCCCTTACAGAGTTGGTTCTTGTGAACCGTGGCTCTATAGCTGCTGACAGGTACATTAGGGAGGTACTTGAGCCACATGTAATACCTTTCGCCAGAAATATCGCAGGTAACTTTATTTTTATGCACGATAATGCCCGACCTCAAGTTGCTCGATCATTGCAAAATTTCCTCAGACAAGAAGAAATTGACGTTATGGTTTGGCCACCCAGAAGTCCAGATATGAACCCAATAAAGCATGTATGGGACAACGTGTCCGCGCCCGAGACCCACAAAATTTGGCAGATTTAAGGGAAATGTTAGTGGAAGAGTGGAACAACATCCCAGAACAACATGTAAGAGCCCTGGTCGCTGGAATGGGCAGGAGAATGTAAGCAATTATCAGAGCTAGAGGTGGGAATACCAATTATTGATCGTTTTCCTCGAATTCTTCC
This sequence comes from Piezodorus guildinii, assembly GCA_023052935.1. Taxonomy (NCBI): domain Eukaryota; kingdom Metazoa; phylum Arthropoda; class Insecta; order Hemiptera; family Pentatomidae; genus Piezodorus; species Piezodorus guildinii. The sequence continues at coordinate 86,367,995 of CM041298.1, forward strand.
ATTGTATTCAATTTTGTTGTTTCATTTCATTTCAAAGATTTACTTTTTCATTTTGAGACTGTAGGACATTTTCATTTTTTGATTTGTTTTCCTATTAAAAATTTCTAGATTTATTACCCTTATAATAAAGTGTGACTTCCAAAGAAAAAAGAATATTTTCAAAAATACCCTTTACAGTTCAGTAATTTCAAAATATTGAAGTGATCCTTTAATTTTGTCCGGCAGTGTATTTCCCCAAATACACCTTCAAGTCACATGTTTATGTCAAGACTGTTATCAAAACAATATCGCATTAAAAAAGAACTTGCAACAGTCCCGCCCCGCCCCACGAAGGTAAGTAGCTAAGACAGTCCCGCCTCACGGGAAAAAACGTAGATATTCACCTCGGGATGAACGTGTTAATTTTACTCCATTATTAAGAGTTTGACCAAAATCGTTTGAGCCGTTTTTTGAGAACATTTCATAAAGGTACGAAATGCATGGTATAAAGTGGGTTACTGTAACTCATTGCTCATTGCTGTGGCGTATCTGATTCTAAAATACGAAATTTTAGTTTTATACAACTTATCGTTTTCGAGATGGACTCACCACATCCACACACCGAGACCTTTTTCTGGGACGCTAATTTGTACTCAGGAGTCACTAAAACGTGCTTTTCTGTGAAAACTCGAATTCGTAAATTCATACATTCCAATACCATTTCCTTATCATAAAATCTCTTGTAGATTTGACGGAAAAGTTGCTCTAGTTTTGCAGGAATATACTTTCCTTAAAAATATTTCTTTCGTATGACTTACCGTATGGAACTAGACCTACACAAACACACAGAGAGATCATTTTACAGAACTTGATCATTTGGACTAAGAGGGGCCCTAAAACGTGTATTTCCAATTGAAACTCGAATTAGAGGATTTGTACGAAAAAAGCATCCCCAATCGTAGAAAAATCTCCATACTTTCTCTTATCATTTAGCGCATTCTTTTCTGAAAGTTTATAAGAGTAAAATAAATTGATATTTAGCTTTTCTTCAAACGGGAAAAATAAATTTTCTGTAACAAATTCATCAAAAAAGTGTTCCTGAAATGTAAGTAGCAACATATACGTATAATATACTGTGGGAAAGCGAAAGGTTTTAGAACAGTTAATATGGAAAAAAATAAATCATACAAGTTAATATAAATTATTTTTAATCCTATAAACATATGAACATATTGGGTTGATGCAAAATTAATGCAGGTTTTTAGTAGGTATTGTAAATACGCCATATCTTTACTTCAACCATATATATTTAATCAAAATAATTTCCATCTGAATCAATGCACTTTTGCCAACGTTCAACAAGCTTTCTTATTCCACCAGAAAAAAAATCCGAATCCCTGGACTCAATGAAATCACGAAAAGAATTTTCAATGTCGTCCTGGTTTTGAAAATTTTTCTCCCTCAAAAAGTTGTCCAGATGCCTGAAAAAGTGGAAGTCTGTAGGAGAGAGGTCAGGTGAATAAGGCGGATGTTGGAGAACTTCGTAGCCCAACTCGTGCAGTCGTCGAAGCGTTGGTTGTGCAACGTGTGGTCTGGCGTTATCGTGGAGCAGGATCGGCCCCTTCCGATTCATCAATGCTGGGCAAAGACGTTGCAATTTTTGAGTTCCGAGTTCCGCCGCCATTTCTCGTGTGGTTTTGGTTGGGTCTTCTTCCACTTTTGACCTCAGCTGGTCGTTGTCCAGAGCAAGATGACGGCCCCGACCTTCCTTGTCTTCGAGGTCGAAATCTCCTCTGCGAAACTTCTGGAACCAACGCTGCACCGTGCACTCATTAATAGCCCCCTGACCCCACACTTCATTAATATTACGAGCCGTTTGCGCAGCGCTGCGCCCTAATTTAAATTCGTAAAAATAAATTTGACGAAAATCGCACTTTGACATTTTCGATTCAAGACCTTTGAACACACTGAACAAAACGATTTTACTAAACAAATTCATGGTGAAAGAGAGGGTATTAGATAAGGTTTGTTTTGGTATAATAATGATCAATGTTAGGATTAGCTTTGTTTACACAATTGGAATTAAGATATTGCAATAGAGGAAACCTGCATTAATTTTGCATCACCCCAATATTTTATTGGTAAAGAGTAAGGTTATAGTTTAATGTATATTCAAATAGTTCATTTAAAATATAAAATATTAATAAACCGAATAATGTAGGAACCGTTCTTTTTTCTGTAGTTTTTGAATACATTACATAGTAATCAAGTTTTAATTTTTTGTAAAAATCAAATTTACCGTAACTAATTTGTATGTTTTATTTTTCTTTTCTGATGATTAAATATAATAATGAACAAACGTTATAAAATAAAAATATTTTCTTACTAATTGCACTTTTTTAATGAAAACTGTATATATGCATATATTTCATATTATGTTTATTATCTTGTTTAATTTTCAATATTATTATTTGAGGCTGCTTTTTAATCCATTGTTTGTAATTTCTATTGTTTCTTTGTATTGTTTTTGTATACTCTAAGACCTTAAAGTTTTTATTTTTATTTTCCTGTTATGTTATTCGAAAGGGACTAGTCCCAGAATAAATAAAGATTTATTATTATTATTATTAAAATAAATAAACATTTTTAAATTTAATTTATATAATAGTTCTTAAATTGCATTTAACAGCCAACATAAGTGAAAGTCGTGTGTTGCTCTCTCTGGATGTTTTACTATATTCTCATTAAAATTATTGCTTTAATTAATGTATAATTAAATGGTCTTTATATGTATGTTACACGGTTAGTCTAACAGATCTTTATGACAAATTTCAATTATTTCCTATAAATTAAATTTAATTTTGTTTATTTAAAATATAACTTATAAATTATGATTATATTAATCGGAACATTCTCTTCTAATTTGTTTATATATATTTATTTATCATAACATATCAAAGATTATTATTACATTACGTTTCGAGGTACCTTATGCCTCATCTTCAGATTTTCAAATATTATATTTATTTCCATATTGTATCTCAATATCGGTCAATTACTATTATATATTCTTCATATTAAGCTCATAGATAGATAAAAATGCAAAAAAAATGTTAAAATCTATCTTTTCATTATCACATATTCATTGTTTCAACCTTTTTATTGCTGTGCACTTGCAACTATCATGTATACTAAAAAAAAAAAAAAATTTTGAATATGTGATAGTAAAAAGATAGATTTTAACAGAATGATTATTCATATCTATGAGCTTAATATGAAGAATATATAATAGTAATTGACCAATATTGAGATACAATATGGAAATAAATATAATATTTGAAAATCTGAAGATGAGGCATAAGGTACCTCGAAACGTAATGTAATAATCTTCTTTGATATGTTATGATAAATAAATATATATAAACAAATGTTCCGATTAATATAATCATAACTTAAATTACTCTTCTATAATAGTAATTGATATAAAATAACTTATAAAATATTTTAGCGTTATTTTAGTTATCAGCATTATCGTTATTAGCATATAGCTGATAATGAAGTATTACAGATTCCTGCATTTAATGGGTGAAACTATAATCTTTTGCTCTAATTGCTACTAAAATCTAGAAAAATGGAGAGATACCTTGAAGCAGGGAAGCTAAACGATGTAATAAAGACGGTTGTAATAAAAGTTTTTATGACCCGATGAACAGATAAGCAGAAATAATGTACTAATTCAAGCATAGTTAACACCATAGTGTGTAACTTAATATCATTGATTATTCTATATCTACATTAATTAAATAATTACATCACACAATGTATTTGTTTTATTGAAATTCCGATTGCTAGGTACTTTCTATTAGCTTATTTCTATTTAGGATGCTTGAGGAAGATTTATCAAAGAGCTTCAAGTTTTTACTTTCACATTCCTATATATGAAATATGTCATCATCATCCATGGCGCTACAACCCTTGAAGAGTCAGGGCCTCTTGCAGCTTGGTCCGCCAGTCTTCTCTATTCATTGCAACCTCCCTCCAATCGGATCTTCAAGATGGACCTGGCATCCGCTGCCACTCCAACAATCCGTCCCAGCCCAGACCTTCCCACTCTCCTTGTCCCATAGATCTTTCCATCTAGGACCATAATAGAAATCTGGTCCTGGGCCATTCTATCTGAATTGAGACGTTGATTTCCAAAAGGTACTAAAAGACATTTTTTACGAAATTGATTTTTTTACATATTTTTATTCTTATCATTTAGTTTTATCTAAATATTCTATTTGATGTTTTCTAATGAACTCTCAAGTCCTTAAAAAACGCGATTTAGAAATACGGTCATTTTCTTAATGTACTAATTACGCATTCATTTTCGTTCGAAATCATTCTAAAAAAAATCATTTTATAACTTTAATATAATGTTATTATTATAGTAAAAAAATAATTCTAAATTTTAATGCAAAAAGACCCAAATAAGCTGATTTAATGATATAATAATGAGAGATTTTCGCGCTTCCTGTAAAATTTCTTAAAATGGATATAGTACCTTTTGGAAATCAACGTCTCAATTCTTGTATAGCCTTGATAATTCAGCATTCGTCTTTATCCTCCAGACTCCATCGGTGTGTACTGTAACATAAATCGAGACGTTGATTTCCAAAAGGTACTATATCCACTTTAGAATATTTTACAGGAAACGCAAAAATCTGTCATTTATTTATTATTGGACCAATTTACGTGATTCTTTTTTTATTAAAATCAAAAGTTGATTTTTAAGTGTGCTGCCAACTTATTTTTCCAAATTACTGCACTTTCCCGATGATTTTAAACTAGGGGTGGACATAATCGAATGACGATTATCAGATCATTCGATTATTACAATCATTCGGATTAATCGATTATCGGATTAATCGGTTTGGATAAGCGAATGATCATTCGAACTGAACTGTTTAAGGATAATCGAGGGATTATGTATGAGTAGCTCGGATAATCGAACTTTTTTTTTTTTTTCTTATCACAGAAATCGTCTCTCACAATGCATAGTAATCATTCGTTCATTTGATTATGGAATCATTCGATTATTTAAATCATCGAAGTCCCATCATCCGATTATGACAATCATTTCGATTATGCCCACCCTTATTTTAAAACCTATATAGTACTTTTTGGAACGAAGCATGGATATAGTACTTTTTGGAAGAATATAACGTGCGATAAGTAGGTAACAGTCACTATGACCTTCCTGATACAACATTACCGATAACTAACGTTTTTATATCGTTAATTACTAAGGTTTGTAAATTTCCTTATTCTCCCTCTGAGAAATATCTTTCTTTGTTGTTGAATTACATTGATTATCTATCCTTCATAAAGAAATTAAATTTCAAAGGACGATTTATCTATTTATGGCACTATAATTCGAAGGATGTGTTTTTTTTTTAACTTGTATTTACTATTTGTGTGAATTTAGCAAATTTAACTATTTTATTAACAACGTGTAAACAATATTTAACCATAGATATATAATAATAATCTATAGTCTGATAAATAATAACTTTTGAGCTTTTATTTAACACAAAAGAAACGATTACTAAGTTAGATCAGGCCCGGAATTTCTTCACATATTTAGCAAGTTCGTGGAATGCTAATTCCAACAATTTGCTGCATCAAATACCATTATTCTATTAAAATTTGATTTTCTGAAAAATTTTTAAACCAAATTTATGTTACTGCAAGAAGAAATACTATGAAAAAACTTAATTGAATTGACAACCTAAAAGAACCAAAGCGACGCTAATAAGTTGTTTCAAATAGCCTGAAAACTGATTATTAGGGTAAAATCAGTGATCAAAATAATAGCGGTGATTCAAGACGTGCTAAATGAACCAATAAAAATGCATAAAATGATGAAAACAATAAATTAATGGTAATATGTTACGAGATTAGGTGCTTCTGCCGTATAGTAGGAAATATAGTATTTTTTGGAAGGAAATGAAAGGAAAGGTTATATCTGTTTTATAGGATATAGTACGTTTTGGAACGAAACATGGATATAGTATCTTTTGGAATGAAATAAAATGTGTATTTAGTACCTTTTGGAATGAAATGCTATTTTTAAATACTTTTTTAAAGGATTTTTATGTTTTTTAGATAAAATTTGATGACGGATTTAAATAAAACTAAGCCATTAGAATACAAATATGTGAAAATATCAACTTTGAAAAAAATGTCCTTTAGTACCTTTTGGAAATCAACGTCTCAATTCTCCGTAATAGTTTCCGTCCAATCTCAGGAGCACGGCTTCCTGGGAACTCGACAATGTCTAGCATTCGGAGGCATAAGTGAGAACCGGTCTTACGAGCGTCTTGTAGAGTTACACCGTTGTCTTTTGAGAAATGGTCCTGCTCTTAAAATTTGCGGGCATAAATCAGCTTTAATACCATTATCGGCGTTGACTTGTGAGCCGAGATACACAAAGTCTTTCACCCTTTCAAAGGAATAGCCTCCAGATATAAAATGCGATGGTTCCTGCACATGATAGATATATTTGGTTTTCAACTCATTAACTTCTAAACCCACTCTAGCTGCTGCTATCCGGAGATTGTTAAAAGCGTTTTATAAATCTGAAACCTGAATGCTAAATATGAAATACATAGTAAGGGAAAATTCTATTTTTAAACGGAAATACACCTTTTAAGGTGCCTTGAGTTCAAATAAACAAGTCCCGAAAAAAGGTCTTTGTGTGTTCTTACGTAAGTCTAGTGAGTAGAAGTCTTACGAAACTGAAATTTCATATTTAACTATACGCCCCAGATGCTACAGGAACTTTTTCATAGAAATCGACAAACCAGAAGAGCAACTTTATATCATGCATTTAGCTCCTCAAAAACTGCTCTAACGATTTTGATGGGCTTTAATATTAGGTAGGTTTCATTCTGATTAAAATATTCAGACAGGATTAGTATTAAATTACTTACTTAGGCAGGACTTACTGAAAATACCTTTAATTTTATAGATTCAGAAAAATTATTCATATCATCTTAATTAGATTGAAAAAGAAGCAAAAAAAAAAAAACAAAAAAAAAAGGCAAGATATAAAAGTTGAACGAATTTGATAACCAACTAAAGGAGAAAAAAGCATAAATATTTGTTTATGTAATTCTTGTTTTCTTGGGCATAAGAACAGCAACATAGATGTGTAATATACCGTTTTAAAGCTAAAGTGTTTAACTTATTGTGTGTGACATAAAGAGCCAAATCGAAAATTAAAGTTTTTTTGATAAAGCACCAGTTCATTTGTCTTAGATTTTTATCCCCTGAACTTTACCGATAACCACAACCATTTCAAGAAATCATGGAATACTATATTTCTATTTATGCATGTCTCCTGTGGTACAAAAGCTACCGAGAAAAAAAACGACACAGGAAGAGTCCGTGATGCATGGCGGGTCTGGTGGACCGTGAACGCTTAGATTAGCTTCGTGTTCTGACAGTTCCCTCCGACTTTTCCGGCGAACTGAAGGAAGATTCGTCTTAATCTAATGTCAGTATTGGATTAGGACGAATGAATAAAATCGATTCCTTTAATTCTTTTCAATGAATGGTCGAAAATCTCTCCCTCCCAAAAATTGTATTATATTTGTATTCAAATAATAAGAAATTAAGGGGTAAATGTTTATTTATTTACCAGTGGACTCGCCTCAGCTTCACCCGAGTAAAATTTGAAACAGGCGTCATTTATGTTTAAAAAATCTCGGTCTGACCAATTAAGAGCTTATCGCTTTGGTGGTTTTAGCTCATCTCACAAAAAAGTGCAATTAGCAAGGAAATATGTTTATTTTATAACGTCTATTGATTATTTATTATATTTAATCATCGGCAGAAATAATAAAATGAATGAAAATTGGTCCAGTTTATTAATTCTTTGTTATTTTAAAGTGAAGGATAGATAACCATAAATTTATTTTTTTTTCATGAAAAGAAAACTTGAATGCTCGGTTAATTACTACTTTATGTCTCAAATAAAACGTTAAAATGAAATTTCAAAGGTTTTATTTAGTTTTCATGGGGATCCCGTTTAGTTTGTAGTGAAACCTGTTTTCATGAAATAGTATTAAAATTGAAATTATTGATACTAATATTAGTTTATAGATTTATAACGATTCACCATTCATGTTCAGTTTATTTGTTGGTTAAGTTAAACGTTTTCCTATTCTATTTATTACTACTTTATATTTCGAATATACTTATTCTAAATGCACTTTTATATTTTGATTTAGTTTCCATGGGTGTTATACTGTTAATTAATGAACTGATCTAAAAGTATAAATAATTAATAACAATGGATGATTAATACGTTTATGGATTTATAACAAATTTTTATGCGTTTCAACAACTAAAGATCTGGTACGTAGTATTTTTCCTAAAATCTTTAGTACTGTAGTAGTGGCTACTCTGAATCTTCATCACTTTTTTTATCAGATAACTAAAAATAACACATATTCATAAGTTTATGCGCTTATAACAACTTTCTATAAACTTCAAAAAGGTTTAATATATATATATATATATATATATATATATATATATATATATATATATATATATAAGTTAAGGTACGTAGGTAAGATACGGTAGACTATCAGTCTTAATTCCAAACCACCTCTTGTAAACAATATAAATGTATATATAGAGGATTAGAAGACCAAATAAAGTTAGTGTTTGAATAGCCATCAAGCGTGTTGTTTATGCCCCTTTCATTATTTTTTTTAGTTTATTTTTCGGACAACGCATAAGTGGTGCCGAAACCCGGGACCTTTAGATAAGTTCGAAGCACGTAATTTTTTTTTGGTACTTACCTGTTACTCAGCGTACGTGAGTTTATTTTATCATTTTTATTTTTTTTTTTTTCTCTTGTCTGCGAAAACCAATATTATGGCAGAGAACGTAGTTTTGAGACCGGCCGTTCTAAATGTCCCACCGGCTGGGCCACAGCAGGCGGCAGCGGCGGCAGTTGAGTTACCGCCACTACCGGAAGTTTCACTGGCGCAGGCGCATAGAACGACGCTGGAGTGGGTGAAGATTCAAACAGCGACAGCTCAGGAATTGAGGAAGGCTACATCCGACCTTGACAGATTCACTGGAGAGATTGGTGAGCTCAATCACTTCATCGCTAAAAGGGGGCGATCGCTTGATGGTGAGGATTCAGTCAAAGTTGTCCGAAAGACTGTTAGACGGAGAAGATGCTGAGGCGTTAAAGGCTGCAGTGGTTTGCAGGGTGAAGAGGAGCATCCTGAATCATATCCAAGCCGATGAGGAGACACCCTGGAGCGTCGTGAAAGAGCGACTAAAGAAGGCCTACGGAGGGGGAAGATGGGCCCCTGAAGAAGACGTTTTTCACATAATAAGAGAAACTAAGAAGCCGCGACAGTCTAATGGCCAGTATGCGGGAGAACTCCTCACGAAGTTTAACCGAATAACGGAGAAAATGAGAGAGACCGCAAGTGTTGAGGAGGTCCACTTTAGGATGGATTTTCTAGCAATAATTCTAAAGGTGCAGTTAGCGAAGGAAACCGGTAAAAGAGAAGGGTTTCAGAGGGAGCGCTCGTTCATCGATTGCGCTCAAGAAATGATGGACGCCAGTGCCCGCGAGGAAGAATCTCGGATGGAGACGGAGGAACATGGTTGGACACGAGTCTCGCACAATCAGCCTAGGACCACTCCCGTTTTGGAAAAGAAGAGAATTTCGGGAGAACAGGAGAGAGAGGCCTCCGCAAGGTCATCGGCGGCCAGCAAAACCGAGAAGCAGCGGGAGGCGGGAGGACCGCAAGTGCCATGGTTGTGGCAAGCTCGGGCATCTGGTGGCCCAATGCCCACGCACTAGGTGCTTCGAGTGCGGAGTGGAGGGACATATAGCAAGACATTGCCCTTACATAAACCGGCGGCGCGATGCGAACCAACCGGAACCTATGGAAGTAAATGCTCAAAGAGTCCGACCAGGACGGTTCCAGAGGAGGCATATGGCATCGGCAAGCGAGTCATCCGGAGGGTCTGAGGAAACGGAAACGGAGACTGAGGCGGACGTCCCCGCTCGAGGAGGTGGCCAGAGGAGCAGGAGGAGTGTGTGGAGGCGACCGGAAACGGCAGCGCAGTCATCCCGTGAGGAAATCTGAGGCGGGTATCAGCAGAGTGCAACTGCACGTTGGTGAGCTACCATGCGAGAGGAGAGAGCGGCGGTCAGCCTATCATCAGCGTGGAGGGAGTCGCATGCCTGGTGGACACCGGGAGCTCTTGCACCATTGCATGCAGAGAGGCGCTAGAGAAGTGGAAAGGTGGAGAGAGGGCACTCCAGGTTAAGGTATGCCAATGTAATTTAATCACCCTGGGTGGGCCCTGTAGCGTGGAGGGGGAAATCGAGCTGGGTTTGGGTACGTGGGGAGAAACGAGCGGCACTTTACAAGTCCATGTAGTAAGTAGGATGCCAAGGGAGTATCAGGTGATCATAGGGAATGACCTGTTAGGAAAGATCGGTGCGCGGATCAGGAATCAGGGGGGCCAATGGGATATAAGAATCGGAGGTAGAAAGTTTGCATGTATCCGCGTGGCTGCGGGTGGTGAACCACGCGTAGGAGCGGTAAATCAGGCTGATCATTGGAAAACAGCTATCCTTGATGAGTTCGGCGATATATTTTTTAAATAAGGGGATGTCCTCGGGGTTACTGGCAAAACGGTGCACGAAATTCCGCTCAAGCAGGACCGGGTGATTTACGTTAAAGAAAGGCGGTACCCTCAGGCGCTTCGTAGCCATATTCGGGCTGAGCTGGACGATTTACGGCGGCAGGGTATAATCGTGGACAGTACGTCCCCTTATAATAGTCCGCTATGGGCCGTCAAAAAGAAAAGTGCGCCCGGCGACACGACAGAAAAGTATCGGGTTGTCATTGATTATCGTAAGCTCAACGAGAATACCGTCGATGAGAAATATCCCCTCCCCCGTTTCGATGATATATTGGACAGGTTGGGTGGTGCGAAAATTTTTAGCACTTTGGATCTGAAGGCGGGTTATCACCAGATCGGAATGCATCCTCGGGACCGGCACAAGACCGCGTTCACGTTTGAGAGGGGTCATTATGAATTCACTCGGATGCCCTTTGGCTTGAAGAATGCCCCTATCACGTTCCAAAGGTTGATGGACGAATTCCTTCGGGGTTTGGACGAATCCGTATGCCAGGTCTATATGGATGATCTCCTGGTCTTTAGTAGGTCGGAACGGGACCACGTTAGGCACCTCCGGGCTGTCATTAACCGCATGCGGGAATTCGGTCTCCGCCTTTCTCCTGAGAAGTCCATCCTAGGTCAGCGGGAAATTAGTTTTTTGGGTCATACGATCTCCGCGGAGGGCGTGAAGCCGGATGCCCAGAAGGTGGCGGCCTTACAGCGTATGGCCATCCCGACCGAGGTGAAGGGGATCAGGCGGTTGATGGGCGCTTTGGATTATTATCGCCGGTTTGTTCCAGCTATGGCTGCGTATCTTGTGCCCCTTAACAATTTGCTGCGGAAAGGGTGTAAACTCGTGATGACCCCAGATATTGCGGACAAGGTACGCCGGTGTATCGAGCACTTACAGCGTGATCCGGTCCTCGCATTTCCGGACTTCGACCGACCATTCACTATTACAACGGACGCCAGTGAATACGCTCTTGGGGCAGTGTTATCTCAGGATAGTGACCGTGGGGAGCGCCCTGTTGCATACGCTAGTCGGCGTCTCGCGGATGCGGAGTCTCGTTACAGCGCCTTGGAGCGAGAACTCCTCGGTATTGTATGGGCGGTCGACCATTTCCGACCGTACGTCTTCGGTAGGCGGTTCCGGGTCCATATGGACCATCGTCCGCTACAATGGATTGGGAGACTGAAAGAGTCTTCCGCAAGGGTCACGCGCTGGAAAGAGCTCCTTGGGCAGTACAATATGGAGATTGTATACAAACCGGGCAAGGAGAACGTTGCCGCGGATTGGCTGTCGCGGGCGCTCATGGTGAATGCCGTAGAGGAGGAACGGGGCGAGTCCTCTCGCGATGTTCGTCAGTTTCTTAGGGAATGGACTCCTGGGGAGGAATCCCAACCTGGGGCGGCAGGCGTTTCGGGTGAGTCCGCGTCGTCGGGGAACGAGCGTTCTTCTGAGGGGCGTCCTGTGGTTATGGAGGAAATAGACGAAATCGTGAATGACAAGCGCCACCAGATTATCTGGAAGACGAGGACATCGGGGCTCCTTAAGATCGATTTTCAACGCTTCGGCGGGTGTTCGATTGTCACTGTCTGGTCTCAGCCGTCCGTCGGAGATGACCAGGTCTGTAGAGCGCTGGCGGACGCGTCAAAACCAGGTAGGACCCACCACATATTTGTCGGCAACGCCGTGATATGGGAACGGATCCAACGGTTGTGGCGGGCGGAGCGTATCGGAGTTGACCGGTCGTTTGTCCGTTGTTCCATGCTAGTCGAGACCATCCGCGATGAAGAACGGCAGAAGGAGGTGACGCTCGCTTATCATCAGGGGAAGACGAACCACCGGGGACTCACGGAGACGTTGCATGCGTTGCGGCGGCGTTATTATTGGCGGGGGATGAAGCGCACCATCCAGGAGACCATCGGGAATTGCGACGTGTGCCTTCGCGCTAAATATGATCGTCATCCACCTCGCGCCGTCCAGGAGGAAACCCCTACCGCTGATGCGCCTCTCGTGGATCTTCAAATCGATTCCTTTACGTGGAAGGGCTATAAATGGGTCACGGTTTTGGACTTGTTCAGCAAGGTGGCTATGGCGTATCCCGTTCAAGAGCGTTCGTCGGAGGCGGTGTTGCGGGCCCTATGGATTTGGTTTCAGTTTTATGGCGTCCCCGAGACGATTTCTTCGGATAGCGGTCGCGAATTTGACAACGCCAGAGTCCGGGAGGAGATGAAGGTTTTGGGTGTCACGTGGCATCTTAATACGCCGGGTCATCCAAAAAGCCGCGGTGGTATCGAGCGCCTTCACAGCACGTTGAGTGACCACCTGCGGGTTTTTCAATTAGAGAAGGGGTTGGAGCCGGACGTGGCTATGGAGCGTGCCATCATCGCGTATAACCACTCCGTCCACTCGGTCACGGAATTTACCCCTTTCGAAATCCTTTTCGGTTTGCAGGGTCGCCGGCGTGATTGCCGCGGTGCGGCGGGAGATGAGGGGCCCATTGTGAGCAATAGTCTAGCGCTGAGGAAACTATGGGTCACGGTTCGCGATCGGATTGAGAGGGAAAAGCGTTGCCGGGTGGAGCGGCATAATCTTGGGGTGCGGGATCTAATGGGATCCGTCAAAATCGGTACGGTGGTATACCGGCGTGTAGGGACCAATAGAGGGAAGGAACTCCGGCGTTATGAGGGCCCTTTCCGGGTGGTTGTGATCCGTGAACACAATTTGGTCACGATCGAGAGCGTTCGCGAACCCAGGAAGCGGCGTACAGTGCACCTGGAACAATTGAAACTCCCACCGATGGCGGCATCCTAGGAAGCTGGAGTGTCCTCCGCTTTTTGCATTTTTTTTTTTCTTTTTGTTTGTTTTGAAGTGTCAGTTTTTTTAGTGTGCTGGGTTCAGATTGTAAGAAGTGTTGTTATTTTTTTTCTTTTCAATTTCTTGTGTTCTATTTTCAGGTGGTATTTTACTTCTGCGTTTTGTACTTTTATTTTTTTTTATTTTTGTATTGTCTCATGTGGTTTATTTCTATATTTTTGGTTTTTGTATATAGTTTACGAGGATTGTTCGTAAACTGGTGGGGGGAGTTAAGGACTGATACGGTAGACTATCAGTCTTAATTCCAAACCACCTCTTGTAAACAATATAAATGTATATATAGAGGATTAGAAGACCAAATAAAGTTAGTTTTGAATAGCCATCAAGCGTGTTGTTTATGCCCCTTTCATTATTTTTTTTAGTTTATTTTTCGGACAACGCATAAGTTATATATATATATATATATATATATATATATATATATATATATATATATATATATATATATATATATTGATTTTTATCTATCTAATAAAAACCGGTTTTTTGTTTAAGAATTATGATCATATAATTTTTTTAAGTCGTTGACTCCTAAAATATGATTATTTAGCTTTAACAATTAACAAAGTAAGGATACGGGAGGAATTAGACGGTTTGGCAGATACCTATAGTTTATTCACATATAAATTTTGTAAATATAATTGTGCCATTTATTTTCAAAGTGGCCTAACTTAAATTAAGATTTTCAATTAGGTGTAGATTATTTTAAGTGGAGGTCAAAGTTTAATATAGAATTGGAGGCTGATAATTATGATGCACTACGTTTCGGCTATAATGCCATCTTCTGGCGCAAGAACAATTTTTACTTATACTTATTATAGTAAGGGGAAGTATTGCGATCATAAAATTTTCTAATTCCAGTTTTCAACGGAAATACGCGTTTTAGGGTCCCCTGAGTACAAATAACCAAGTCCCGCAAAAAGGTCTGTGTGTGTGGTAACTCCCGGGCGGAAACGGTAAATCCTATGAAACTGAAATTTCATATTTTAGACAAATGTACAACCGAGACGTTACAAAACTTTTTTCATCAAAATGAGCTTACATGAAGAGCCACTTTATACCGTGCATTTTGCACATATTTCGATTTTCTCGAAAAACGGTTCCGACGATTTTTATTAAACTCGCTATATCGATGTAAAATTTAATGGGCTTTAATATCATGTAGTTTTTATTCTGATTAAAATAGTCTGACAGGGCCTTTAATTTTGTTGATTCTATAAAAATAACTATATAATCTTGTTACCACTGATGAAAAACAGGTAAATATTTAAATTGAATGAATTCGGTACCCAACTAAAGGAAAAAACTGAAATAATATTTTTTTAATGCAATTTTTTGTTTTTGAACATAAGAACAGTAATATACATGTGTAATAAACCGTCGAAAAGCTAAAAAAATATTATGTTATGCAGAAAATTGTAAAATGTAATGGAGAGTGATGAAAAGCGGATAAAACTAACTGATTATTTTAGATAATAATTTAAAAGATTTTGTAATAAAACACATGTTTTTATCTAAATTCAATTTAATTAATTCTTTAATAGTTTTGCTAATTTTTATCTCTAACTGTATTTGAAAATTCTTTCATTGATTTAAAAAATGGAGGTAAGTAAAAGTCGTGTGTTGCCCGCAATAGATTTTTTATCTGCAAGTACAAATTTGATTTCGTTAATAATTATGAATCTCAGAAAATATAACATTAAAGCAAAAGCCACAGGTTTATCCACTCACAGCACAAACCGTAGACACCAGTTTGATTTGATAACCCAGAAATATTGACCACAGAAAATAATAGTAAAAATCTGGTGCGGGCAACTTTCACATACCTTCGTTTTTAAAATCGATCAAATAATTTTCAAATAATAAAAATAAGAGATAAAAATAAGTGAAACCATTAAATAATTAATTAAATTGAATTAATACAGAAACATGTGTTTTATTAAAAACTCTATTATATTGTTATCTAAAATAATCAGATAGTTTTATCGGCTGTTATCACTCTTTATTCAATTTTACTAGCTTGAGTATAAGATAATATATTTTCTAAAGTATTTCTCTTTGAAACGGTATATTATACGTCTATATTAATGTTCTTATATTCAAAAACAAAATTGGCGCACCGTCACCATGAATTTTCCTTTTTGGGAACCCAAAAAAACAGTTAGTTTTATCGGCTTTTCATCACTGTCCATTATCCTTTAAATGTCCGTTAATCAGATAATATTTTTTCTAAAATCTTTAGCTATCCAACGGCATATTATACATCTATATTACTCACACATAAAAAAACACAAAAAATGCATAACAAAATATTTGTTGTTTTCTCCTTCAGTTGTTTATCAAATTCGCTGAACGTATATATTTAGCTGTTAATTATCAATGGTAAATAAATCCTAAAAAGGTGCTAAATGCATGGGCTGAAGAAGGACTTCCGGTCAGCCGATTTTAGTGAAAAAGTTGCTATAACATTTCAATTGTATAGTAGCCTTAAATATAAAATTTCAGTTCTGTATGACTAGTTGTTTTTGCGCTAGGGTTACCACACACAGACACACGGACAAACAGACACACAGACAATTTTGTAGGACTTGGTTATTTGGACTCAGGGATCCTAAAACGTGTATTTTCATTG
This sequence comes from Piezodorus guildinii, assembly GCA_023052935.1. Classification (NCBI taxonomy): domain Eukaryota; kingdom Metazoa; phylum Arthropoda; class Insecta; order Hemiptera; family Pentatomidae; genus Piezodorus; species Piezodorus guildinii. Next base: position 86,384,203 of record CM041298.1, read on the forward strand.
AAAACTGGAATTCGAAAATTTTCACGATCGCAATACTTTCCCTTACTATATATTTCATATATAGGTAAGTGAAAGTAAAAAAAATAAAATATATATTGGAAGCGATTTACATCACAAAAAACATTCAACAGTTTTGCAATTTCCAACAGAATACCCACACTTTATGCAATAGTTATAACAACATTATACCACAACTCCAAATATAACAGTTATAATATAAAGGATCTTAATAAAATATAATTTTTGAACGGGACATTCTGTATTTTGTAAATTAATAATTCGAACATCAAAATTCATTTTATCTCTCCCTTTTTATGACATTCAATTCAGACATGAGGGTTCTGGGTGTAATTACCTACGCACTTTAAAGTAATTTTCATAATTTAAAATTAAATTAGTGATTTTTTATATTTATAAAATAATTTTTCTTCTTTTTAATGGGCATTTAGCATTGATGATGTTATTTATATCAATTTGTTCTATTTACTGTTGTACCTGTTTTTACTAAATTGTATTATTTATTTCTACTTTCACTTACTTATATATAGTAAGGGGAAGTATTGCGCTCGTGAAATTTTTTTTTATTTCATCTGTAATTTTATTTTTTCTTTCACTTACTATATATAGTAAGGAAAAGTATTGCGATCGTAAAAATTTTCTAATTCCAGTTTTTAACGGAAATACGCGTTTTAGGGTCCCCTGAGTACAAATAACCAAGTCCCGCAAAAAGGTCTGTGTGTGTGGTAACTCCCGGGCGGAAACGAAAAGTCCTATGAAACTGAAATTTCATATTTAAGACAAATATACGCCCGAGACGTTACAAAACCTTTTTCATCAAAATGAGCTCACCAGAAGAGCCACTTTATACCATATTTTTGCACCTTTTTTCGATTTTCTCAAAAACGGTTTCGACGATTTTGATTAAACTCCTTATATCAATGTAAAATTTAATAGGCTTAAGCATCATGTAGGTTTCATTCTGATTAAAATAGTCTGACAGGGCTTAAATGCCGCAATTTTAAATAATATAATTTAAATAATTTTGTACTACAGTTTGTTTTATTTTTGTTTATTGTTTTGTTAAGGAGTACTTGTTTTATCTTTTGTTTATTGTTTTTGTAATAGAGCACTAGACTGTGGTTATGTTTGTTTTATAATTGTATTTTATGTAGTAAAGAGTATAGCACGGTTAGGATGGTAAATCTGCCATTGCGGCTTTTTGGGGGATCAATTTGGTGTCGAATAAAAATAATTGACCTAATTTTTTTGCTTTTTGATTCAAACGGTTTTCGAGATTTTTTTTAAAATCGTCTTTTTTCGATTTTAATTGTTTTTAATAGTAAAATTTTAAATTAATTAGTGACGAATTTTTCTCTGATTCTTAGGAGTCAAAGGCATGAAAAAAAGTATATGATCATGATTCTTAAACGAAAAGCTTATTTTTGGAGGAAGAAATAAAACCGAAATATGTATTATTTAAACCTTTTTGAAAAGTTTCAATCACCGATTTTTTTCAGAAAATGTCTTTTATACTCCTCCATACCCAGGAAAAAAAATTTCTGGAATTTTTTGAAGTGATGGAACAGAATAAAAAAAAATAAAAACTTATTTTTTCTGAAATCTTGAGTTTAACTTATATTTCTTGTTTGTTTGTTTGTTTATTTAACGTCACTTTATGCTACTATGGCTAATTGGACGATGCTACAGTGGGAGTCCTAAATTTTGCCTATCCAGGTTTTATTAGGATAGGGATTTTTAACGAGTACCTGACATCGCACAGGCTCGGGACCACCTTTTAACGTCCCCTCCGAAGGACGGCGTAACTAAGGATTTTTTACTCCCATTAAAAAATCCTAGGACCACCTGCGGGTTTGAACCCGTGACCTTTAGCATGGGAGGCTGTTACGCTAGCCACCCAGCTACAAGTGATCCCTAACTTATATTTCTTCTTCCTATTGAAAAATCTGTAAACAATTAATTTTCACTATAAATTCAGAATTACATTACTTACTTTTTACATTTTCAATCATTTTTCTACTAAATGATTGGATTAAAGTTATGTTTTTCAAAACTCACGCCAGGTTAGTACTCTATAACGTTTATTTAGCCACTATCATCATTTCATCAAAGGTCTCGCTTGTTCAGGTATTCTGTATGGATTTCTCCACGAAGGATGTAATTTCGGTTAAAAAAATAATTGTCTACTCATTTTTCGGTAATCTAAAAACTATAAGTTTCTTAAAACTCTAGATTAAAACATAACTGTTTTACTATTACGGTTATTATAACAGACAATAGCAATGCCTTTATTGCAAATCGTGAACTAAGTAGCGAAACCTGTAGCTTAGTAATGCCCTAACGTCGAGCACGAGGTCGCCTTCAACAATAATGAATAGCCTGCCTGTTTCAGCTTTATTGATAATGTTATTAAGCTGTTTCAAAGCATTATTAATAACTCAATGAACTATTATTAAATTGAAATCTGTATGATGTAGTTAAACCAGTTTGGGAAGTCAAACAAGAAAAGGCATTTAGCGTAGCGTCAGAGTTTGACCATTAATCAAAGACTAACAGGGGTTGCTAATTCTTAAAGGAAACGCTGGAAGCTTCTCAAGGACAACTCGGCATTGCAATATCTCTTGGACCTCGTTAGAATGCTAATGCCGGATAACACTCTTAACAAATGTAAACGGATTTGATTCCTTCAGATAAAGGATTATCAATTGAATGAAGGAGCCTGCATTTCTAAGCAACTTTGAGTGTGTTTAGTAATAGAATGTATGTATTATTATTTTCACTTACACCTTTTTATGATTTTCTCAAAAATTTCTCTAACGATTTTGAATTAACTCCCTATATTGATGTAAAATTTAATGGGCTTTAACATCACGTAGGGTTTTTTCTGATTGAAATAGTATGATGGGACTTAAACGCAAATATTTTGAATTTTCTTTTTCTAAAGTACCTTTAATTTTGTAGATTTTATAAAAATGATTATATTATCTTGTTACCATTAATAATTAACAGCTAAATATGCACGTTTAGCGAATTTGATAAACAACTAAAGGAGAAAACTGAACAAATATTAGCTTAAATGCCGATATTTCTCCTGTTAACTACCCTTAAGTTTGTACACTCCAAAAGATTAACCATATCATCTTAAAGACATTGATAAAGGACGGTTAAATATACTATTTGGACGGATTTGATGACCAACTAAAGAGCAAAACTATTTTTAATGTAATTTTTTTTATTTTTTTTTATAATAAGAACAGTAATATAGACGTATAATATACCACTGGAAAGAGAAATATTTTATAAAAATATTATCTGCTACACAAATTTGTAAAAGGTAATATAAAGTAACGACTTAGGAATAAACTTATTACTGATTAACAATTTAATATAGTTATATTATTTAATTTAAATCATATGTTTCCAACGAAAATAAATACACTTTTTATTAAAATCAACTAAAAATATTTTCAAATTGAAATATACTTAATAGTTTTTAAATTGATTTTAACAGTCGAGGTAAGTGAATGTTGTGTGTTGCACGCACTAGATTTTTGAACATCAAAACAGTAATATAGGCGTTTTATATACCGTTAGTAACCTAAATATTTTCTTATATCTATAAAGTCGATAAATCTAATTGATTGTCGTAGATAATGATATCATAAATTATTAATAAAACACATGTTTCTATTTAAACTCAAAGTAATTAATTCTTCAGCAATTTATTTTCATCTTTAAATGTATTAAAAAATTCCTAAATTGATTTTAACAACGAAAGTAAGTGAAAGTTGTGAGTTGCGTATTTTTGTGTTTTTATGTATGTGTGTGGTAAGTCTAGAACGGAAAAGAAATGTCGTACGAAAGTGAAATTTCATATTTGGGACAACTATACGCCCGAGATGTTACAGCACATATCTCGTGAAATAAATTAACGGCTCTAACGATTTTGATTAAATTAGCTAAGTCGATGTAAAATTGAATGGGCTTTAACATCATTTAGGTTCTATTCTGATTGAAAAAGTATGATTGGACATAAATGCCGACATCTTAAATTTTGTTCCCTTAAGGTACCTTTAATTTTGTATATTCTATAAAAAGAACTATATCATCTTTTTAGCACTGATAAAAAAATGGATAAATATCAAATTTGAATAAATACGATATTCAAATAAAGTTGAAAACTGCAAAAAAAAAATTTTAAGGCTATTTTGTTTTTTAATATAAGAAGAGTAATATAAAGGTATAATACACCGTTGGAAAGAGAAAGATTTTAGAAAAAATATTATCTGGTATGCAAAGTTGTAAAAGTTATTAAAGAGTGATAAAAAATCCGACAAAACTGATTGTTTTAGATAATAATATAATAGATTTTTTAATAAAACGGATGTTGTTTCGGGTTCCCGAAAAGAGAAATTAATGTCACTGCGCTGCTATCCAGCGGCCTGTTAAATTAACCAGAGCGCCCCCAGCGGCCAAAAGGAGAAACAGAAGTTGCAGGTCCTGGCTGGTTGTGCCACACAGTTGACCCTCCGGTGGTCCTAGTCCCTTTTAACATGGAGTAGAAGAATTTTGAAGACCCTCTGGCCAAAGGGTGGGGGGGGAGGAGAGGAGGAGAGAAGAACAGTTTCACCTTCTAGAGCATCTTCACCATCAGATTTCCACCACTTAAGTTGTCACACCTTATAATTTGCAATAGTACCGTTTACTAACACAATTAACACCTGGCAATCAAATTCTCATGTACCATTTTTTTTGTAATATAAGTCATTTTTTCCAATACTGTCTTGTTTTTTTAATCTAAGTCTAGCCTTCTTTCATTTAGTTTCAATTTCAATACAGTCCACTGCTATACTAAAAATCTGGTGCGGGCAACACACGACTTTCACTTACCTCCATTTTTAAAATCAATGAAAGAATTTTCAAATACAGTTAAAGTTAAAAATACGTGAAACTATTAAGGAATTAATTAAATTAAATTTCTATAAAAACATGTGTTTCATTAAAAAATCTATTATATTATTATCTAAAATAATCAGTAAGTTTTATGTTCATTTCATCACTCTCTATTACCTTTTAAAATCTTGTGAATGAGATGATATTTTTTCTAAAATCTTTAGCTTTCCAACGGTATGTCATACATGTATATTACTGCTCTTATGTCCAAAAACGAAAAATTGCATTAAAAAAATATTTTTTCTGTTTTCTCCTTTAGTTGGGTATCGAATTTATTCAATTTATATATTTACCGGTTTTTCATCAGCGTTAACAAGATAATCTCGTTATTATTATTGAATCTACAAAATTAAAGGTACTTTAGGGGAAGACAATTTAAAATATCGGCATTTAAGCCCTGTCAGACCATTTTTATCCAAATAAAACCTACATGATATTAAAGCCCATTAAATTTTACATCGATATAGCGAGTTTAATCAAAATCGTCGGAACCGTTTTTGAGAAAATTGAAAAAAGATGCAAAATGCATGGTATAAAGTGCCTCTTCTGGTAGGCTCATTTTGATGAAAAAAGTTTCGTCACGTCTCGGGCGTATAGTTGTCTTAAATATGAAATTTCAGTTTCATAGGACTTACCGTTTCCGCCCGGGTGTTACCACACACACACACACACACAGACACACACACACACACACACACACAGACCTTTTTGCGGGACTTGGTTGTTTGGACTCAGGGGACCCTAAAACGTGTATTTCCGTTGAAAACTGGAATTCGAAAATTTTCACGATCGCAATACTTCCCCTTACTATATATAGTAAGTGAAAGTAAAAGGAGTGATCATCTTAACATTTAGTTGGAGGTGATTACTCTAAACACATGTTTCAATAGACATTCAATTTGATTAATTCTTTATTATTTTCACTCATTTTATCTCTAACTGTATTTGAAAATTCTTTGAATCATTTTAACAACGGAGGTTAAAGGTCACGGGTTCAAGCCCGCAGGTGGTCCTAGGATTTTTTAATGGGAGTAAAAAATCCTTAGTTACGCCGTCCTTCGGAGGGGACGTTAAAAGGTGGTCCCGAGCCTGTGCGATGTCAGGTACTCGTTAAAGATCCCTATCCTAATAAAACCTGGATAGGCAAAATTTAGGACTCCCACTGTAGCATCGTCCGATTAGCCATAGTAGCATAAAGTGACGTTAAATAAATAAACAAACAAAAACAACGGAGGTTAGTGAAAGTCGTGTGTTGCTCTCACCATATTTTTTTTTTTAAATGGCCTAATTATTGCATAAGTTTAATGTAACAGATCGTTTGAATAACTGTAAAGCGAGAATCATCTCATAAATTTTAATCCAACTATAGCCCGATATAAATCTTTAGAGGAATTAAGTCAGAAGACAACCTCATCTGTCCTAATAATTCTTTACTGTCTATTTTTCAATCTTTATCGAAATTCCATTAAAGGAATGAGAGAGGAGAGGGGGAAGTCTCATCTGGAAAATTTGGGCTTTTGCTGGTTGAGTCTCTGAAATTATTATTCCTTCATTTCTCAGAAGTTGTGTAATTGAAGATGAATTATTCACGACCCATCAGGATATTGTACTCAGCTCGATTCCGGTTCTTGAATGACATCAAGATGATTGCTACTCTAAAAATCAGCACTACAGTGATATTTGATGGAATTATTCCCTTTTATTCTCCATACTAGACATATCATATTTAGCTAACTGGTCGATTCTCATTAAAAAGTTGTTGCTCTGCTACTCTGGCTTATAGTTGTATTAAATATAAAATTTCAGATTCTTACAACTTTTTGTTTTCATGCTTGACGTACCACCCCATAATCGTAAACACACATACAAGAACATTTTAAGGTAATAAGTCATTGGGACTCAGGGGAGGTGTATTTTTGTTAAAACAGGGAATTCACAATTTTTACGATCGCAATACTTTCGCTTGCTATATATTTCATACATATTTTGAAAAAGTAAAATAAATATTTTTTTTTTAATTTAAATATATTTATTGATATTTACAACTGTATTATATACATGTGATGGACATAGTAAACTGACATGAAATACATGTAAAGACGCTACCCATTGGCAGCACTCTAAAAAAATATTCTAAACTAAAAGGTATCGGGGTATCTTCTTTTCAGGCGCCTCGGAGGATTATTAGGAATATAAGAGAATGATAGTATAGAAACTAGTGGGTTAGAGTGGGAATGGAGTTTGTTATGGAAGGAATGATACCTGCTACGGTATACAAGCCATATGGAATATTAAGGTCTTTATGGATGTGCTTATCCGTGACAAAGTAAGGAGCATTGATTTTGGATTATAAGGATTGGATTCAGAAGGAATTAGATGGCTTAGTAGAGCCCCAAAGCTCTATTCCATAAGCCCAGATGGGTCTAATAATGGTAACATAAATGAGCTTTTTGTAATAAATTGGAAGTTCTGAACGTTTGTCTAGAAGTGTTATAGTAATCAGTATCTATGGGCAATGTCTAGTCGTTTTAGTCTCATATGAGGACTCCATGTAAGGCCATTCCATGTCAAGATGGAGTCCTAGGTATCGGGTGGGGTATTATTAAAGGATACAGTGGGGCAGGAAGTCATCGGTTTGCGACGAAGGGTAAAGGTAATTTGGTGGGATTTTTCAGGATTTATTTTAATCCTCCAGTTCTGACACCATCCCTCAAAGGTTGTGATTTGGGACTAAAGGGTTTGGGATACAGCTGTTGGATCCTTCAGAACGGATAACACACAAATGTCATTCGCTTAAGTTGTAAGGATAGAGCTAGGATGGAGTGGGATATCAGCTGTATATAGCTTATAAAGGATAAGACCTAAGATACTAGCCTGAGGTACACCTGCAGACTGAGAAGATATGGGAGATTAGGAAAGGTTATGATTTACTTTCAAGGTTCTATTAGTAAGGCAGGAAAGTACTATTATGAAGTAGGTAGGAGAGAGCCCGTGGCTGAGTCGCTAGCGCCCTAGTCTCTCATGATAAAGGTTGTGAGTTCGAATCCCAGTCCAGGCAGGGTATGTCTCTCAGCCTCTCCCCCGGGTATGTGAGACCCGTCAACCAAATGGTGGCCACTCACAAAAATAGGCGTAGGGAGTGATGACCCTACCTTGTAAAATCTAATCGAGAATCGTGAATATATTCTCCCAGGAGATTAAACTAGGGACTACACGGCCTGTGGCGCATGAGGAAAAAAAATGTAGCGGGAAGGTTTTGACGGAGTTTATACCGTATTAATACCGACTCGGTCGAACGCCTTTTCCACGTCGATAAAAGCACCCGTTCAATACATTCCGCTCAATAAATTTAATTTACATGACTGAAAACCTCAGTACTGTTAGCAACTTATTAAGGACGACCACAAAAAAGTTAAAGTTTAAAGATTTTAATCATCTTTACTTCTTATTCCTCATCTACATTTACAATGGTGTACTCCGCACTTGATATTTTCCTGAATCCACAGCTTTCTTCGGGATTAAAATTTAGATCGCTAAGAAAAAAAATAAAGCTTTACGTACAAAACGGGGGCGATTTTTTAATTTTGTAAAGATATGCTTGATTTTAAATCTTTAGGACTGTTTTAATTTTTTTTTTCTAGGTTCAAGAAGCGATTTTCTTTTAAAGGACTCTAAACAATAGTAATCTGGTAACAATAGTAATAAAGAGAACCACCATCTTTGACTATCTCGAAGAATTTAAAAAGGCTTTAAGTTAGGCTTTTTTATGTTAGGCTCTCGGGAATCTGTTAATTTTTCTGTAAGATAAATTTTTATAAATGAAATACTAAATTCTAAAGTTTTAGAAATAATTTCCTCCTACATAAATTAAAAACTTATCCTAAAAATTATAAGCTTATTCTCGAATTCAGTCCCGTGTTCACCGCGGTACGTATTAAATCCATGCATAATACACCAAAGGCTTCTCTAAAATACGTCTTTCACTTCAAATTACCGTTGAAACTTTGTCAGGAACAGGTTGAAACTGTTCATAACAACCTAATCTCCCCAAAGGACAGTTTAAATCGTGTAACAAGCATCTCTTTATGAACGCTCTCTACCACTTATTAGATAATTGATTTCATTATAAACAAAGGCTCATGCTCAACCTTGTTTAATGAAACAAATATAAAATTAAATGTTTTTTTTATATAATTATTTATAGTAATTTACATCTTTATTAAGCAAATACTATATGTACAAATACTAGTTGTTGGGAAGACTAAATACTAACGCGTTTGCTCGCAGCTTCAACCCGGTCGTTAATATGAATCGCTGAATTATCTGCCTATCCGTGCAATATTGTTGAGGACAAATAAATAGAATAATAAAAAAGAAAACATGAAAAAGCTTATATTAATTAAAATAAAACTAAATACTGTTTTGTAGTGTGCAAGCGGTGATTCTTTCAATCCGTGAAGAATTCCTTCCCCCTCTCGTCTGCGATCTTCCTTCTTTCCTTTTTCGACTCCTACTCCTTGCAACTATTTTCTGTGACCATTGATTTTCTTCGATGAAGTACGATTTGAGAACAATAAGACACATTTGCGACCACCAACTTAATTAAACACAATCTACACGACACTCGCGAGTGACTCAATTAACTCTCTCCCAATCCCAGAATGCCCTCTGCCCCATGGTCACTTAACAGCTATTTCAAATTGAATTAAACAATGGACTGTAGCGCTTGCACATAATGAATAAAAAAATCTGGTGTGGGCAACACACGACTTTCACTTACCTCCGTTTTTAAAATCGATTAAAGAATTTTCAAGTACAGTAGGAGATAACAATTATTGAGACCATTAAAGAATTAATTAAATTGAATTTCTATAGAAATATGTGTTTTTATTAAAAAAACTATTATATTATTATCTAATTTAATCAGTTAGTTTTATCTTCTTTTCATCCTTCTCTATTAACTTTTAAAAGCTTGAGTATAAGATAATATTTTTCTAAAATCTTTAGCTTTCCAACGGTATATCATATGTATATTACTGCTACGTTCAAAACAAAAAAAAATTGCATTAAAAAAATATTTTTTGTTTTCTCCTTTAGTTGGGTATCGAATTCATTCAATTTATATATTTACCTGTTTTTCATCAGTGGTAACAAGATAATATAGTTATTTTTATAGAATCGACAAAATTTACAAAAGGTACTTTAGGGAAAGAAAAATTAAAATATCGGCATTCAAGCCCTGTCAGAACATTTTAATCAGAATGAAACCTACATCATATTAAAGCTCATTAAATTTTACATCGATAAAGCGAGGAACAGGGTGACCATCAAGTCCCACAGGGGGACAGCAGAAAGACTCATTATCGAGAAGAAAACAAGTCCCACAGAGGGACAGCAGATAAGATTACAATTATTATATTTAAGGACTGATAATTAACAATTATACTATTTTATTTGAATCTTTTTTTTTTTTTTTTTTTTTTTTTTTTTTTTTTTACGCGATAACACAATCTGCCACCTTCTGGGGCAATGAGTATTAGAGATATAAGAAATCATTCATTCCATATGTACATTGGAAATAAAATTAAAATAAATAATTAATAAAGATCAAACAAAGAAGAAAGAAAGAAAAAAAAATATATATGTATATATATATATATATATATATATATATATATATATATATATATATATACACAAAATTAAATGAATAGTTATAAAGAAAATAATAGTAAAAACCTTGAACACATTCATACCTATTTACAATATTTACAAACTGCCCCTGGGATCACCGAATCAATTCGTCGAGATCCACTAGTGGATTTCGAGGCACAATGCCAGAAGATCCCAGCGCCTCTCATTCAGCCGCGTCACTGGTCTTGAGAGTCAATGGAGGCTGAGCGAGGACGCATGAGTGGCATGAGTGGAGAGGCCAGCCATTGCCAGCACTCCAATGACATATTTACAAGAGATCTCTGGGCCACTGCCGCTTCAACCTACGAGGAGTGTTATAGGAATGTTTGGAACTGGATAGGGAGTGTGCCAAGGGATTAGGAAGATTAGTAAGCTTCTGATGGAAGATTGAGAATTTGGATGGGATTAGATCAAGAACAAATGGGATATTCAGGTCATCGTGTAAGGTTTTGTTGGTGACATAATATGGGGCATCGATTATTATTATTTGAATCTTAACTATTACTTTACTATACTAGAATTGTGAGTATTCATTTTATTATTTTATTTGTATTATTCCTTTTAATTAAGCATTTCTTTTTTTTTTATACATAATCTGGCGTCTTTATTTTACTAATACATAACCAACGCACATAAATCAATACACTAATATTATTTTAGTCAACAGGGTGGATTGAGAAATATGGTTTCTCCAGGATAGATTCTGATCAGAAATACCTCCAATTTTTCTTATTCACGTGTGGAAATTGATAGGTAGGCGTTTGAGATAAATTAGGGACCAATACGAAAGATGATTTAGAAGGTGCTTGGTAACGATGAGGCTGGCTTTGGTTTTTCCCATTATTTACAAAATTACAACAAAACAAAACAGTACTGCCAAACTGTATTGCTATCACACATAGCGTACTTATCAATCTAATGACATGTGATATTGACTTGAAAAGTTATAAATTTACATTTATTTACTTTCTTTATCAATAGATTTCTATATTATACCTTATAATATATAATATAGTTAACAATTCAAAACAAAATCCATGCAAAAAAAAAAATTTGAAAATGCACAACTAAAGTACCAATTATCAAAGAATCGATGACAAAATTTAAGCAAAAAGATAAAACGACTAAAGAAAAACATAAATATAAGTAAATAAATAAGGTTAGGTAGAAATCTTAACCCAACTAGTATGATGAATAACCCCCAGACAGTCCAACATTATTTCTCAGCCATCATGAACAATTCACTATACCAACAGCCTGGGGATCGTCCCGCGAAATCCGAAACAGAGGCCTCTCCTCACACAGAACTCTCTCTCCGAAGGTCTCGCGAAACTTCTCTTTTAGGAAAGGGATACACTTATTGTAGATCACTCTATTGTCCCTATCTACTTCATCTGCCTGATCGAGGTCGTTTGTTTCATACCTGACGGACGGGTCGAGGATCAATGCTGTTTTCCCGTTCTTGGGGAATGCTACAATGTGAGCATAGCGTGTCCATGCAGTAGACCTCGTCAAAGCAGGTATATTCCGTTTCCCTAAGGAGCCTTATTAACGCATGCTTGACTCGATGGTGCCGGCGAGTAACGTGGAGGGAGTTTTTAAATCATCGTAGCAAATGCATTGATATTACCATTATCATAGATACCTATATTAGGGAATAACTGTTTATAGCTGCTAATCTTTTCGATTTTTCTATCCTCAATAAATACCTAGTTTCGGTGGATTCACATATACTATAATTTGTGACGAATATATATAGATCAATTTTTTTCTCACTTTACAGCCAATCAAGCTTAACTGAATTTAAAACTATACATATTTTTCCCTAGCTCCAAAAATAACTGAGTTATGAGCGCATTTATGTAGAAAATTTCAATTTTTCTCTTTTATTTCTTTTTAGTAATCATTCGCTTTTTGTTTTGTTTTTTTGCTTTAAAACACTAATACATTTTTTCTCTATCTTTAAAAATAACAGTTTTTAATTAAAAAGAGTTTTTTAATTAAATCACTTTTAATCGGCCACCATTTTAAGAATGGCCAGCTGATAACATCTGTGTGTTAGGATCATTGTTCCATTCCATATTATTTTTGTGTTCTACGTATCTTGAAACGTAAGCCCTCAAATTTTGAAGGGATTTTTTTTTTATCGATTACAAGGATTATTATTGAACATAATAAACCAAAAGTAAACTAACCATATGATGGCGTTATTTTATATCTGCCGGTTTCAGAGTTTGTTATGATTAACTGAATCGAAAGCTTTTTGGGGAATGGAAGAGATTAAAAACAGTGATTTTATTATTTTGTGGTCTATTGAGGATTGAAAGTCTTGGGTAATTTCTAACATTGCGGATTGAGAAGAATATTTGGCTCAAAAACCGGACTCCTATCAAGCTGTGAGTTCAACACTAACAGTATTGTTAATATAAACTACTTATTTATTTTAAAAATACTTTCCAATTTCAAAGCAAGCTCGAACAGAATTTTATTGAGTGAATGACTATTCTACTGTTTCAACCTTACTTCTCCCATAGGAACTAATCACGAAGAGTTGACTGTAAAAGAGGGTTTCATCTGCATTCTACTTTTCTCCTGCTCGTTGCCGCCAGCAACATGGATGTTCGAGAATTTCTCTTTTCTCCGCTTTTCTTTTTTACGACTTTCTTCTTAAGCTCACTGGTACTCTTAGCCTTTTTGGGCTTGCTTGTTGATGCCTTCTTTGTCTTCCCGAATACTTTGGACATCAAGAAAGAGCCGGAAGCGCCACGGCCTTTGGACTGAATGATCTCCCCGGAAGTGACTGCTGCTTTGAGGGACTTTTTGATGTAATGTGCGAGTTTGTTGACGTCCACGTTGTAATTTGAACTTATGAACTTCTTTATCGCGTGCAAAGAAGAACCTTTTCTTTCTCGTAGGGTGGATATTGCTTGGATGACCATGTCTTTCATTGGAGGATGTGTCGGAGTTTTGGTCTTGGTTTTAGAATCCTTCATATTAGTCGTATATCCTTCCTGTCAGTACTATTCCTGTAAAATAATGGTTCTAGTCAGAAAAAAAACGTTCTTAGTATAAATTAAACAGAACATGCAAATTTAAACATGTGAGGAATCCATTAGCTAACAACTATTGCTATTATATTTTAAAAATCTGGAGAGCACAACAGACGACTTTCACTAACCTTTCTAGGTAAAATCAATTTTAGAATTATGAAGAAAACTGAAATAAAAAAAATGTCAGATGGAAACATTTATTTTATATTTAAGGATAATTTTGTTTATGTATTTAATGTTTTAACAGTGAAGAAATTTGTCGTATGCTAACTAATAAAAATACAAACAAAGCCAATGTTCATGGAGGTTAACTAAATAATTTAAAAAAAAAAAAAAAAAAAAAAAAAAAAAAAACATCAGTCTAATGTTCTAGTTGTCGATTTCGTGAAATATTGTCTGTGACATTCCTGGTATATTGTTGTCTTATTTAAGCGATTTCAGTTTCGTACAATTTTTCGTTTTTGTGGTAGGCTTACCACACACACAAGAGCATCTTGAGGGACTTGTATGTGTTTATCAGGGACACAAAAAACGTATATGAGTCAATCAACATTTATTAGTCTTGTAAGTGCTATGTTTTGTTCCTTACCAATAATCGCAGTTCTAAAGAATCATTCAGTGCTTTGTTAACATATGTCGCATTTATCTTAATTTTAAGCAAGTAAACGAGTAAATTATATTAAATAAATCACTATTAAACTAAATTTTAACGAGTTTTTTGCATGTTCATTTTGGTCCCTATTATATTTTATTATTCTGATTTATTTATCGCAATGCTTTTCCCTCATTTCATAGTATACATAAAAGGGAAAAAATCTGGTGGGCGCAACGCACGACTTTCACAATTTTTAAATACATTTAGAGACGAAAATAAATTGTCAAAGAAATAATCCAATTTAGTTTTAATTGAAACATGTGTTTTATTAAATATTCAATTATTTTATTATCTACGACAATCAATTTATTTTATCGACTTTGTATCACTCTTCGTTACATTTTGCAATTTTATGTAAAAGATAATATTTTTTTTTAGACTATTTAATTTTATTTTATATTACTGTTTTTATGTTAAAAAACAAAAACAATAATTATATAAAAAAAATATTTTTGCTCATGTTAGTTATTAAATTGGTTCAACTTGTATATTTAGCTGATTTTTAGCAATACTAATCAGATGATATGGTTAATTTTATGAAATATACAAAATGAAAGGTACTTAAGAGCAAACAAATTTAAACTATCGACATTTAAGCCGAAATCAGACTATTTCAATCAGAATGAAACATACATGATATTAAAGCCCATTAAATTTTACACCCATATAGTGAGTTTAATCAAAATCATAAGAACCGATTTTGAGAAAACCGTAAAAAGGTTCAAAATGTATGGTATAAAGTGGGGCTTCTGCTTGCCGATGGAAAAGTTGCAGTAACATCTCAGGCATAGACGCTCTGAAAAAATAAAATTTTCGTTATCGTCTTCGTGGTAGACTTAACACATACACACACACGGACAAACAGACTTTTTTGTGGGACTTAGTAATTTAGTGGGACGTGGTAATTTGGACACTAGAGACCCTAAAATATCTATTTCCGTTGAAAACTAGAATTAAAAAAAATTTCAATTTCGGCATTTAAGCCCTGTCAGAGTATTTTAATCAGAATACAACCTACATAATATTAAAGCCCTTTAAATTTTACATACATATAGTGAGTTTCATTAAAATCGTTTGAGCCGTTTATGAGAAAATCGTAAAAAGGTGCAAAATTCCTGGTTTAAATTGGCTCTTCTGATTTTAATGAAACAGTATTTGTAACATCTCGGCCGAATAGTTTTCTTAAATATGTAATTTGAGTTTCGTGCGGGATTTTATTTGTTTATGGATCTTCCTTGAACAAGAGATAATTTGTAAATTAAAATTACTATGATTTATACTTAGGAGGCTCTACCATTTCTGCACCCTCCATTGTGTTGGCAGGTAAGTGCCAATCATAGAGATAAAATGAGCCCCAGGTCATAAAAAGAGTGTTGCTAAGTGTATAAGTGAAGTTACAAGGCAAGGACAGTTTACAACACTTTATGTGTGAGTAGAAGCACTAGGAAGACTAAGCAGGGAGAATGATGGGCCAGGAGCCAGCCAACACAAGTAAGAGCTCAAACAAGCTTTCAAGATATTAAAAATTAGTATTAAATTCAAGCCAAACTGCCTTATCTGTATGTCATAAAAAATGTCATTTTGTATTGTCATGAATCAATTAAATATCTAATATTGTGAAAATAACCCATTATATATTCAAATACCCAATATTCAAATACAGTCCACTCATCAGTGATAAACAATCAATGATCTATTTATCCTCCAAATCTATTTATCCTTTCCTCCCTCCGAGTTATCTGTAGCATTTGCCCGTATTCAGGAAGACCTAGATGGGATCAGTGCCTGGGCAAACCTGAATAACTTAAGGCTTAATCCTACAAAAACTCAGGCCATCCTTATTGGTTCCAAATTCCCCCTACGATCTATCACCACCCTTCCTCCGCTTTTGCTTAATAATCATCCAATTGTTTTTAGTTCCTCTGTTAAAAATCTTGGAATCATCATCGACCAAAACCTATCCTGAAAACCCCAAATTGCCCAAATTTTCCGTCGATCGATTAGTACCTTAAAATTATTCCACCGATCCCGCCACCTCCTACCACAATCTACCCGTAAACTCCTAGTTTCATCACTCATTTTCCCCCACTTTGACTATGGTTGTTTGACATATGGCGGCGTCTCGAAGGTGCTCGAGGACAGATTGAGAAGGATTATGAATTTCTTTATAAGATTTGTGTTCGGTACCTCGAGACGGTAGCATGTATCCCACCTTTACGACGAGTTGAAGTGGTTATCTCCAACCTTTCGAAGACAATATTTTCTTTGATCTTTCCTTTATCAAATCAAACTCCCACCATCCATTTTATGTTTACAGCCTCCTAGTTTTCAAATCCTCAACCCATCACCAGAAACAAGATTCCGTCTGTCCGATCTTCACACTCCTTTCCTTAGAACCAAAAAATATGATTGCTCTTTTGTAGCCCGTTCCACTGCCTTATGGAATACTCTCCCTTCAAACATCCGTCATGCTCCTTCCCTATCATCTTTTAAATCCCTCCTCATCCAATACTTTCTCTTCAGTCTGATGTAAGCTAAGTTTTATTATGCCAACTTATGTAAGGTGAATTTTACTCTAATGCACTTACTTTAGTGAGATGCAAAAGTCACATTTTATGTTTATTCTTAGTTATTTATTTCTAGAAGTTGTAAATAGAGATGACACTATGACCCTTTCTTCCTTTTTCTTTTTCCATTCTTGTGTTATTTAATCGTAGTTACATTTTGTTTTTGCCAGTTATAATTTATTTTGTCCATAATTGTTATTCATAAGGGACATTGTCCCAGAATAAACTTTTTTTTCTATTCCATTCTATTCTATCTATAGGCAATATTCATGGGAAACAAGTTATAATTGCCGGGATCTCAAAACATATATAGGTAACTGAAAGTAAATATTTTTTTTTCCTCTCAGATAAATGGGTACGGAGATAGTTCAGGTATAATATAGATGGTTCTCCACTCTCTATAAAAATGCTCAAAACAACATGAAATTGGGGTAGTAAAGATCAACATTTAGGTGGGAATTGATTACTTAATATTTTATTAATAAGTAAACTCAATCTCAGTGTTGATCTTGAGCACCGGAGTATCATGGTGTTCTCACCACTTCTGCTGAGAGGGTAAAACATATCAATGTTATCAATGAAATTTATCCGTAACATTTATCTGAGGAATGAAATTATATACATACTTAAAGTCACCGAAGAACCTCTAAAAACTCAGTTTTCTCTGCTTCACCTCCTCAAACCCGGATGCGGGAAATTTTGGTAAATTTTAATAGTGAATACAGTAAGAATAATAAACAATAAATGTCAATTATAAGTTTTTTTAACTTATTTTATTTTATATTTAACGGATCCTATTTTATTCGGTTTATTACAATTTTATATTCCATAATAACTTTTTACTTTCACTTACTATATATAGTAAAGGAAAGTATTTCGATCGTGAAAATTTGCGAATTACAGTTTTCAACGGAAATACACGTTTAAAGGTCCCCTGAGTCCAAAAACCAAGTCCCGAAAAAAGGTCTGTGTGTGTGTGTGTGTGTGTGTGGTAACTCCGGGGCAAAAACAAAAACCCCTATGAAACTGAAATTTCATATTTAAGACAACTATACGCCCGAGATGTTACAAAATCTTTTTCATTAAAATCAGCTAACCGGAAGATGTACTTTATACTATGCATTATGCACCTTTTTACGATTTTCTCAAAAACGGCTCAAACGATTTTAATTAAACTACCTACATCGATGTAAAATTTAATGGGCTTTAATGTTATGTAGGTTTCATTCTGATTGAAATAGTATGATAGGGCTTAAATGCCGATATTTTAAATTTTCTTTCTCTAAAATACCTTTAATTCTGTAGTTGTTATAAAAATAACTATATTATCTTGTTAGCATTGGTAATTAACAGCTGATGACATGGTATGACTATAACTTAGCGAAATCAGTCAAGCCGTTCACGTGTCATGTGATGACCAAGGAAAAAGGCGATTCTTTTATATATATATATATATATATATATATATATATATATATATATATATAAAGATAGATAGAGAGATTATTATTGACCTAAAATATTTTTAAAAAATTAAAAAAAAAAAAAAAAAAAAAAAAAAAAAAAGCTTTTCACCTAATTAACTTTTCTCTTTTTTCCTTCCATAAGATCCTTCTCCTGACTTCAATTTTATATAAAAAGGTATATAGATTATTTATTGTTAGATTATTTATTATAGCAAAATAAAAAAAACTATCTACCAAATACTGATATAAACACGACCAATAAAGAATTAGGGAAATCGGTCAGGCCGTTCACGAGTGATGCGAAGACCAAGGGAAAAGGTGATTAATTTTTACATATATAGATAGTGGGATTATTATTGACTTACAATCTTTTTTTTTTTTTTTAAGTGTTTGACCTAATTAACTTTTTTATTTTTTTCTTCCATAACATCCTTCTCCTGATTTCAATTTTATAAAGATATAGAGATTATTGTTAGCTTGCAAAATATATATATATAAATAACCTATCTACTAAATTGACTCTTTTTTTCTTTCTTAATATCCTTCTACGGACTGATATAAACGCAACCAAAAAAGAATTAGGGAAATCGGTCAAGCCGTTCACGCGTTATGCGATGACCAAGGGAAAAAGCGATTCATTTATCATTTGTACAGACAAAACAATGAATTTTTCACATACATATGTGCTTATTACTACAATTATAAAAATCTTATATCTTAACATTTTAATAATATTTATAAGAATTTTATTCGTATATATTACAATTTGTCATAATAGACAATAATAATAGTGCTACAGGATCTCATTCATACAATATAAACAA
This sequence comes from Piezodorus guildinii, assembly GCA_023052935.1. NCBI lineage: Eukaryota > Metazoa > Arthropoda > Insecta > Hemiptera > Pentatomidae > Piezodorus > Piezodorus guildinii. The sequence continues at coordinate 86,403,430 of CM041298.1, forward strand.
AAGGAAAGTCAAATTACATAAAATAAAATCAAAATAAATAAACGTATACAATAACAAAATTTGTAGACAAAATAAATACAAATAAATGAAGTTAACAAATAAATAAACAAAACATGTCACATTCATACATATGTACAATATATACAATCAGCTCGGGAACCCCAGACGGGGCTTGTCCCCCCACTTGTGGAAGGACAAGCAGAGTCCAAAGGATCCCAGCGCCTTCCTTACAGCCGCATCACTGGCGAGAGCCCAGCATTTATAAGAATATTGTTATGTACAGAAACAACTGATTTTTTTTTCTTTGTTTTTTTTTTTTCAAAAATTTTGATTAGTGTGTAAGGAAACTCTGAAGGAAAAGATAGGGAGAGAGAGAGAGAGAGAGAGATTTGAACATTATTATTATTGTTATTACTGATCCCAAAAAGTGTAAGAAGCTAAATAAAGATCGTTCATTTTTTGGGACCTCTTTTTCCTTTTATCAGCCCACCAGTTTTATTTTAATATTAAAACTTTTAATAAATTTACGATACTTTCAAATTAAAATTATCGGAAATTTATATTTTATCACATGTGATCATAAACACAGATGTTATAGGTTAACATGCTAAAAATAAATTAAAAAAAGGTACCTATCTAAAACGTATAAAAATATTTCAACATTTTAAGCACTAAAACTTAAAACATTCAAGAGAGCCCAGTGAGTGATTTGAACTATCAAACATAAGAAACGATTGAGCCATTTCCTAAAAGAAATAAGTCAATCGATAGGGCATTTAGAACAACCACAAATATCACTATTTCGGCTCAATTTGAAATAATATTCAGGATATAACAGTGATTTAAGCCTGAGACATTGAGAATACATTAAATTGTCGTAGTATAATAAAAATTATAGTCATATGGCATTTGTCGATGCTTAATATATTATTTTTGAGAAATAATTCGAAATAAAATGTCCAAAAAAGAGAATAGGTACGAATTGCCGTCAAAATTGCCGATGCATAATACGTTTTATCTATTAATGTCTATAAATAATTGTTAAAGAATATTCACATATTCACTAAGTGATTCGAGCTATCAAACTATCACCTATTTACATTTTGCTGGAAAATAAGTTTAGACTTTCACGCCGGCGTAACCCACAGGTGGGTCACACTTGACTGTTCCGTGGAGTGGCGTGACCCACTCGTGAGTCAAACTTGAATAGTCTGTGGGGTAAATTGCATTTGAGGCTTGGAACTGTTGTGATCTCGCACTAAACACGTTCGAACTGCACCAGTGTTGCCCTACGTCAAGCGAAAAAGAACGTAGATATTCGCCACGGTGTGAACGTGTTAAAATCCACAAGAAAATATTACTACAAAAATTCAGGTCCCTTCTAATTTTTAAAAAATATTTACATTTAAAAAAAAAGCACACACCGCCTTCCATTCCTCACTTAATCACTTTATTTCATGAGCTTTTTATCAGATTATTTCATACTAGTCGACGTTTCGGGGCTGTTTCCCCATTTTCAAGACTTATTCCTTTTCCATTATATAATTACTATATCATATTTCACCCTTCATTCCATCTTATAGCAAACTGCTACTTGTCCATATTGGTGTTCATAGCTATAGTTATAGCAGTGTGCTATGAGATGGAATGAAGGGTGAAATGTGATGTGGTAATTATATAATGGAAAAGGAATAAGTCTTGAAAATGGGGAAACAGCTCCGAAACGTCGACTAATATGAAAACATCTGATAAAAAGCTCATGAAATAAAGTGATTGGGTGAGGAAAGGAAGGCAGTGTGTGCTTTTTTTTTTAAATGTTCATATTAAGAAAACTTCCAAAAAAATTAAAAAAAGAAAAGAAAATAGTTACGATATATTGATTCGAGCAGTTGTCGGGTAAAATTAAAAATCATATGGTATTTACCTATATTAAATATTGATATATTTAAAAATAAAATTAAAATATCCCTAAAGGAAAAGAGTCTGTCTTGATTCAACAAAGTTTAATATTTAATAAATTAGAAACGTTTTATCTATTTACTTCATTTTATCTAAGGATTTGTATAAGCTGAAAAGCTGTTTCGTTTATGTTTGTCTCAAAAATAAAATAGTCTCAAAAAAAAAAAATTTTAGAACACATAATTTAAATGTCCAGTATTTGTAATTTGGATTTTATTTTGAATAAAAAAATACAAGTAATTAACTTCATATATACCGAAAACAAAATCTGAGTTACGGTTCAATTTGTCTTGCTTGTATTAAAGTTTTTGTAAAAAGAAAAGTGCAAGCAAACGTTTAACTTTTTCCTAAAAAAAAAAAAAATAAACTTTGTGAGGAACCATTAATTAAAAGTAAATAATAAAAACTAAAAACATACTAAAATTACCATACTTTCTTAACTCACTGTTATATTATGTTAAAGAGTATCATATTATGATACTTACCTACTATCCAATCGAGTCCTCCCAAGAAACGAAATAGAATATGTCGCGTTATTATTTTTTCAAAACAACGTTTAACTTAAAATAAAATAAAAATTGTTTTAACAATTGTACACATGTTAAAGTAATAAATATACGGTTTATCAGCATATGCTTTAATTAAATATTTCTTATTAATTATTTATTATATTACAATTATCTTTCTCTTGCACTCAAAATGCTAAAATAGTTCAAAGGACTTGTTTTATTTAAGTATTTATATAAAGTTTTTTTTTTTTCTTAGTATTTTACTCCTTCGAAACTTCGTCTGAACTTTAACTACAATAATATAAAATCATTTACGCAATATACTTGTGTTTGTTTGTTTATTCATTTATGGTACTGTAAAGTGAAATCCTAAACATTGCCTATTTAGTTTTGAATAGAAAAGGGAACTTTAAAGTTTTACTCTCATTTAAAAAAACCTGCCAGGTTGAACCTGCGACCTTGGATTTCGCAGGTTTTAATGCTAGTTACTACTCCACAGGTGACGCGTCAATATACTTATAAGCTAGGAAGTGATATCCGTCGTCTCGTCTATTGCAACTTTTTTTCTTTTTTCAAATTTATATATTTCGCTATTGAACTTATTCCAAAATCACTTCGTCTTCTTACTGTAGTTATTTTCAAGTTCTTCTGTCCATGTTCTCTTAGATGTATCACTCGGTCTAACTCTAAAGGTTTTTTTTTTTTTAATTGCAGGTCTGTCTTGTAGATTTTAGTTGTAATGCCTATTTCATGAAGACATTTTTTCAATTTCAAGTTAATAACTCTTTAAGTATTTTATATTTCCAAATTATTGTGCTTTTCCCATGACTTTTTAATTTCACAATATACATATAGTACTTTTTGGAATGAAACGAGGATATAGTACCTTTTGGAAAGAATTAATGGGTATATATTACATTTTGGAAAAATATAACGAGATGACCGAGATGACAGTCATCATAACCTTTCCCAAACAATATTGCTGATAACTAACGTCATTATTATTTTAATTACCAAGTTATGTATATTCTCTTATTCTTCCTAACAGAAGTATCTTTCTTTACAGGTTAGTAACATTTTACATTCGATCTTCTATTCTTCATAAAGAAAGCGAATATTCAAAGTATTTTATATTATTTATTTTTGGCACTATAATGCCTACTACTATTATTTATTATTTCAATGAATCTATCTTTAACTATACAGACTGATAATTAAATAACTTTTAGTCTTTTAAACTTTTTACCACAGCCACCACGCCCCACTAGAACCTACGATAACCAAAGTTATACAACTAAGTTGTTCAAAACAACCTGAAACTGATTGTCAGTTTAAAACCATTTATCGAAATCATAGCGGTGATTCACCACGTGCTAAATAAACCAATAAAAAGGCACAAAATGACTAAAACTGTGAATTATTGGTAATATATTACGGATATGTGGATTTAGTATGAATGCACTTCCATTTAAAAATAAGTTTTTAAAAGATTTCTATGATTTTACTTTCATTTACCTATGTATGAAATATATAGTAAGGGGAATTATTGCGATCGCGAAAATTTTCGAATTCCAGTTTTCAACGGAACTACACGTTTTAGGGTCCCCTGAATCCAAATGATCATGTCCCGCAAATATGATCAAATGATCAAGTCCTGTGTGTGTGTGTGTCCGTGTATGGTAACTCCCGGGCGGTAACATAAGGTCCTTTGAAACTAAAATTCCATGTTTAAGACAACTATACGCCTAAGATGTTACAGCAACTTTTTCATCAAAATGAGCTAACCTGAAGTAACTTTAGCTAGTAACTAGCTAACTTCTTCTTCTTCTTGGTTCTTGTCTCAATTGGCAATGTCCGAGAGTAGAACTGTAAACTCCTCTTGAGGTCCTCCAGAATACCATAGAGCTTAGTCACCAACTCGGTAGGTTTTGGGCCAGATCCGCTTCCTATGTCTTCTAGCTGAGGGCACGTCTGCAGGATGTGCTCTGCCGTCTGGTCACCGGTTCTACATCAACAGAGGGAGCTTTCCCCGATGCCAAACTTTTTATAGAGGTGTGCCCTCATCCTGTTATGGCCAGTTCTGAGCCTGAAGAGCACAACTTGTTCCTTTCTACTAATTTTGTAGTAGGCGTCTTCTGGATGGCAATTCGGGTGCAGGTCATTCCATTTAGCATTCACTGCAGCCCTATTTATTGATATCGCCTACAGGAGGTCTGGGTGCAGTTTGGTTGTGGTAATGCTGCTCCTTCCTTTGCAAGACGGTCGGCTACTTCATTTCCGTACAGACCGCAGTGCCCTGGTATCCATTGCAGTACCACTTCACTATACTGCAATCGTAGATTTTCAATTTCTTCTACAAGAGTGTGAAGTCCTAGTTTTCTTTTTGACTTCAGGGCATGTAGTACTTATGCTGCGTCTGACAGAAAGACTATTTTTAATCTGCGTTTCTGTTGAGCCGTCTCTGTATTTTGCTGTCCTCCGAGATCGCCTGTTCTTCAGATTTGAAATTTGTGCATCTCAAGCCTGTTGGAATGGCTTTGTCTAGGGTGTTTCGACTCGGGAATTCTATATGGACCCCAGCTCCACCATTCGCAATAGCACCCGTAACTGATCCCTCAGTGTACACTTGGGTCCATGAGGTAGAAGGGTATCTTTCGTTAAGCATTTTCAATGATAGTGATCTCATTAGCTGAAGCTCGAGAGGCTCCTTTCGCTTGATTCCTGGAACTGTGAGATGTATTTGGGATTGAGGAAGGGAATTCTATGGAGGTGAGTTACTTACTATTCTGGTTTGTTCATTTTTCAGAGAATTTAAATTTTGTTTTGAAATTAGGCTATTTATTTTATGAAGTGGCTGGTACGCCAAATTTTTCGCCAGTTTCCAGAGTTTTGTACCTTCTCGATCGAGATATAGGCTCTCCAGTCTTTTCTCTCCAAGCATTTTTCTTAGAAGTTTGCAAAACATGTTGTAGTTTCTTTGAAGCTTCCTTCAGTTTTGTATTGTTTAATTCGCTTGGTTCTTTTTCAGCGACTTCCCTAGCTTAAGACATTTCACTTTCTAGGATGTCTAGTTCGGGTGTCCAGTAAGGCATGTAATTTTTCCTGCTCCCTCTAGGTATGCTTTCTTTTGCTGCTTTCAGGATAGCATCAGTGAACTGTTTAGCCGTTTGATTAACTTTTGTAGAGTTAGACTTTAGATTAGCGGTAAGTTTATTGGTAATGTCCTCGAACATTTTCCAGTTTGCCTTCTTAAAGTTCCATCGGGGAAGTGGAGAAACCGGGGGAAGTGGTGCTACTATTTCAATTTTAATTGCTATAGGAAGATGATCACTGCCGCCGAGCTGATCCATAATTGTTCTAGTGGCCTTGATTGCCAGATTATTCGTTGCAAATACTAGGTCGGGTGTCGTTCACGTTTTTCAAGTGCGAGAGTAGAAAATGGGAAGATCTTCTGAACTGTTTAGGAGCAGTAATGAATTTCCTATTTGCCATGCCTCTACCTCTTCTCCTCTTGCATCAAGATGATCATATCCCCATCCTGGAGAGTGTGCGTTGAAGTCACCGACGAAAAGACAGTCCTCTTCTGGTATGTTCAAAGCTTGAAGGGAAAGCGCCTTGTTATTCGGACAGTAATAGTTGAAGACCTTTAGTTGGCGGTCTTCCAGTTGGATTTTAGCACCTATTATTTGCATTCTATATTCTGTGGAAGATCATTTGGAAATATTTCCTGTGCTGGGAAATCATGACGAACTAGCTAACTTTATACCATGCATTTTGCACCTATTTACGATTTTCTCACAAACGGCTCTAGCGATTTTGATTAAACTCCCTATATCGATGTAAAATTTAATGTGCTTCAATATTATGTAAGTTTCATTCTTATTGAAATAGTCTGACAGGCTTAAATGCCGATATTTTAAATTTTCTTCTTCTAAAGTACCTTTTATTTTTTATATTCTATAAAACTAACCATATTATCTTGTTACAACTGATGAAAAACAGGTAAATATATAAGTTGAACGAATTCGATACCCAACTAAAAGAGAAAACTAAAAAAATATTGTTTTAATGCATTTTTTTGTTTGTGAACATAAGAGCAGTAACATACATGTATAATATAGGTATGTATACCGTTGGAAAGCTGAAGATTTTAGAAAAAATATATAATTTTAGATAGATTATTTTAGATAATAATATAATAGATTTTTTAATAAAACATATGTTTCTTTAGAAATTCAATTTAACTAATTCTTTAATATTGTTCAATAATCAATAATCAATAGTTTCACTCATTATTATCTCTGATTTTATTTAAAAATTCTTTCATCGATTTTAAAACGGAGGTAATTGAAAGTCCTGTGTTGCTCGCACCAAATCTGATGAAGGATTCAGATAAAAATAAACCATTAGATACAAATATGTCAAATTTCGAGATCACCTGTAGTATGGTGGCATAGCATCACAGCCAAAGGTCACAGGTTCAAACCCGCACGTGTCCTAAGGTGTTTTAATGGGCGTAAAAAATCCTTAGTTATGCCGTCCTTCAGAGGTGATGTAAAAAGGTAGTCCTGTGCGATTTCAGATACTCGTTAATGATCCCTATCCTAATTAAGCCTAGAGAGGTAAAATTTAGGACTCCCACTGTAGCATCGCCTGATTAGCCACAGTAGCATAAAGTGACGTTAGATAAACAAACAATGTCAAAATATCAATTTCGAAAGAAGTCTACGTCTCAATTATCATCCAGCGAACCTAACCTAACCTAATAAACCTATACTCATTACGATGACGGATAAACCTGAGCATGATTGGAAAGCAAATTAGTATTTTCCTTCATAGCATTCCTGCATACGCAAATTCTATTGATATAAATTCCATCGAACACAATACCATGCAATAGCATTCCAATAGGTCACCTCTGTGTACACAATCGCAGACCAACATTCCGAATCCCTTTCATCTTGTCGGAATTCCTGTTACGCTTTGAATCCTTGCCTTACCTATATTCCAATATTCTCGTCTTGTCCTCTCTTGTGAAATAAATAAAACATTTTTTTTATTTTATTGATATTTACAACTGTACTTATAATAAATAAAATAAGTAAAAGGGCTAATTAACCTTTTTGGGTGTAAAAATGTCTTGTGAAGAAACCCATCGATATCTCTTCAATTTAGTAGGTCAGGAGTCCTTCGTATTTTAATCACGTTAGAGGGTTGTCAAGAATAGATGGGAATGATAAATTGCTTCCAAGGAGATACGTGTGGGTCGGGAGTTTAGAATTAAAAGAGGTATATCTGTTTAGGAGTAGGCCTGCGACAGATGGGATATTAAGGTCATTATGGATGATTTTATTCGTGAAAAAATTAAGAACATTTAACATTTTGCGAATTAGTTTGGATTGTAAGGATTAAATGCGGGAGAACTTATATGGTTTAGTAGAGCCTTAAAGCTCGAACCCATATATCCAGGAGGGTCTGAAGATGGTATAAAGTGGCACTTCTGGTAAGCTGATTTTGATAAAAAAGGTTTTGTAACGCCTCGGTCGTATAGTTGTCTTAAATATGAAATTTCAGTTTCATAGGGGTATTTGCCCCGGAGTTACCACACACACACAAACCTTTTTGCGGGACTTGGTCATTTGGACTCAGGAGACCCTAAAACGTGTATTTACGTCGAAAACTGGAATTCGAAAATTTTCACGACCGCAATACTTTCTCTTACTATATATGTCATATATAGGTAAGTGAAAGCAATAATAGTAAGGGGGAAATATTGCGATCGTGAACATTTTCTAATTCCATTTTAGGGTACCCTGAGTACTAATTACCAGTTCCCACAAAAAGATCTGTGTGTGCGTGTGTGGTAAGTCTAGTACGAAAAATGAAAAAAGTCTTAAGAAACTGAAATTTCATATTTAAGACAACTATGAGCCCAATAGCAACTTTTTCATCAACATTCGGGAACTAGAAGAACCACGCATTCTGCACAATAATTTGAAATATCGGTATTTATTTCCATTCAGACCTAGAATAAAACCTTCATGATATTATAGCCCCTAAAATTTTACATCGATATAGCAAGTTAAATCAAAATCGTTAAGAGGTTTTTAAGAAAATTTAAAAGGTGTAAACGCATCGTACAAAATAGCAACTTCAGGTAAGCTCAGTTTTATGAAAAAGTTACTGTAAGAATCTCGGGAGTATTTTTCTTAAAATTATTTATGTATATTTACAAGTGTATTGTACAACACATGTAGTAAATAGGCTAAAAGAAAATTTAGATGAGCAAGACATGTAGAGAATCTACCCATCGGCAGCGCTAAAATGTTCTAAACTAGGTCTCGAGGCCATCTTCTTTTCAGACGCTTCGGAGGATCGTCAGGAATGGAAGAGGAAGGAAGGATTGAAACTAGTGAATTAGAGTGGAAGGAGGAAGAATTGATACCTGGTTTGAGCCAAATCAGCTACATATGGAACATTGAGGTCTTTATGAATGAGCTTTTTATAACAAAGTAAGGAGTGTTGAGGATTTTGGATTATATGGATTAAAGATGGGAAGAATTTGATGGTTTATTAGAGCTCAACTTCGTAAGTCCAGACAGGTCTTATGATGGTTATGTAGATGAGTCTTTTGTAGTTAAGTGGAAGGTTAGAGCGTCTGTGTAGTAAGTGTTGAAGTAACCGAAAGCGGCGAGCCATTTCCTGTCTTTTCAGTCTAGAGTGCGGATTCCATGTTAGGCGTTTGCCAAGTTAAAGTCCTAGGTAGCGGATCTGTTCAATTGGAACAAGGGGAATATTATTAAATGATACTGTAGGGCAGGACTTCAAAGGTTTACGAAGTAGGGTAAAGGTTATTTAGTGATCGGGCGAATAGTTGCCTAAAATATTAAATTTCAGTTTCTTTTTGTTTTTGTGCTGGAGTTACCAAAGAACGGACACACGGACATTTTTGCGGGACTTGGTTATTTGTACACAGGGGATCTTAAAACGTGTATTATCGTTGAAAACTGGAATTCGGAAATTTTCACGATCGCAATACTTTCCATTACTTTTTCATATATAGAGCAAGTAAAAGTAAAATTTTGAAATTGATATAAGTGAAAGTAGTGTGTTGCGCGTACCATACTTTTGTATAGTAGTATCTAGGAAGAATAGAAACGGTGAGAGATGAATACAAAAGAAAGTATTGACCATTTGCCATATTTCCTCGGGATTGCTTTTGTAAATTTGTTCAAAAAACAATATCTCCATCCATAAATTGATTAACAACTTCATTATTACAATCTCGACTAAGTGATGAATTCTATTGGCCATTGCGGTCCCAACTCCTGCAGTTACTAAAGCCATTAGCTGTTATTATGGCTTTTGTTTAACGACTTGATCAATTCTCATAACCGTTAATCGTTCGGTTATGTTAGGAGTTATGTGTCGTATTATTAGAACTAATGGGATTTATCTCGTCCATTTTCTTTATTTTGTCTAGGCAACTTCATATTTTTAGACTCAATAGAGCATTTATGTTTTAAGTTAACTATGCATGAAATATATAGTTTGTTCCCTTCTATTGCGATTGTGAACATTTTCTGATTCGAGTTTTCAACAGTTTATGAATCAATGAAAAAACTGATGTGGTAGCGCGGATGATTAAGGACTTTTCAAAGGAAGCAATTCTAGTACCGTAGGTTAAGATCTTGTGTTTAGGATGTGCACGGAAGAGCGCGGAGTAAGGAGGTCAAAGACACAGGAAAATTTTAAGGCTCGCAAGTATTGAAATAGGAAAATGCCAAGTAGGAAATTTCTTCGGGAGTCAGGATAGAACCCCCTTATACCACATTACCAATGAGAGACGTGGGACCGTCTGAGGAGGCCATACTTAAATCTTATGAGTCTGTTCATTAATATTTTAAGCCTCATCTCGTTTTCGCCACTGAGTCCTCCATATACTAGGTAGCAAAGTCAAAGTGGGGGAGTATGAGGGAAGAAACTAAGAGATGACGGGTACTTCTAGGAAAAGAGTCGCGGAGTCGTAAGTAGCTGTTTAAGGATATAAATGGATTTCCTTGTGGCTTATGAAATAAGGTTATTCCAGGTTAAGTTTTAATTAAAGATAATCCTTAGATTTTTAAGGAGTTTTGTAAACTGGATAGGAGTTTAATTGAGGAATAGTAACTGATAGTAGGAAAGAATGGAGAAGTTCTGAGCCTACTGTAACTGTAACATAACGAGATTTTGGAAATGGAATGTCCTGTTTCTAAAATTAAGGGTTTCTTGTACCAAAGTATTGTAGAAGGAATGTCAAAGTATTGGGTTGTGTCACATGAAATGTCCGTTTTCAAGGTAAAGGATTTTTATTAAAAATACGATATGAAAACAAGATAATTTTATTCGAAGTATTTACCTTCTTTTTCTACACATTCTTCCCAACGTGACACCAACTTTTTTATCCCCGAACTGAAAAACTCTGAGCTTTGAAGTGAAACAAAATCCGAAAACGCACTTTTCACTTGATAATCATTTTCAAAAAGTTTTCCTTTGACGAAGTTGTCTAAATTCCTGAACAGGTGGTAATCTGTTGGAGACAAGTCGGGAGAATATGGTAGGTGCTGAAGAACTTCGTAGCCCAGTTCTTTCAATTTTTGCACGGTATGTTTTGAAACATGCCGCTCAGTGAGATCATGAGGCACCCATGTATCGAGCTTTTTTACTTTCCCAATACACTTTAAATGTCTGGAAACGGTAGATGCACTTGCATTTAGTTGTGCTGAGAGTCCTTTAACTGTTTGGTAGGGGTTTCCTTCTACTGTATGTTTGAGGACATCGTTGTCTTTTACGGACGGAGGCAAGTTTTCCAAGTCGATATCCCCAGCTGAAAACTTACCAAACCAACGGCGAATGGCCCGTTCATTAACACTCCCTTCCCCAAACGCCTTGCAAATATTTCTAGCGACCTCAACTGCTGAATGGCCGAGTTTAAACCCGTACAAAAATATTACTCGGAAATCCCGTGTTTCCATGTTCATATTTGGAGGTATACTAAAAAGTGGGCAATTGATTGGGAAGCTAATGTTTATAATACAAAGGTAGAGGATTAGTAACTGTTTACTTTAAATATGTAAACATTCGGAAGAAAACAACAGAGACCTGCAAAATCCTTTATGTATTTCAGAAACTATAAAAACGGACATTTCATGTGAAACAACCTAATAGTTTCTGTAGGTAGAAGCCACGCTACGCGGCGAGAGGAGGTGAAAGTTGTTTAATCGAAAACAGAAAGAGAAACACTTATGACATTATTTCACCTTTCGAACATAAACGACTGACGCTCCAGAAAGTATACATAATTTATTATAAGTGGAACAATCAGGAGTCAGTCTTTTTCTGAATATTTTAATTTTTCCGACGCTTCGGCTCAGGCTTGTGAGCCATCATCAGGGCATTACTGAGCCATGTCCAAGCATAACCTCGTTGCATGGGTTTATGCCTGGACATGGCTAAGTAATGCCCTGATAATGGCTCACAAACTTGAGCTGAAACGTCGGCAAAATTAAAATATTTAAAAAAAGACTGATTCCTGATTATTCCACGTATAATAATTTCTACAGTCGACTACACATCTCAATAAACATAATTTAATCTAGAAAAAGTGACTCGTACCATTTTGCCATCTAAACAGAAATAATCATTATGAAATTAAATAAATAACTGGCGGATGTGAAACCGTTTTAATTATGTAAAGCGTTTTAAATGCATTAATCAACCATAATGTAAATATAATTTGTGTAACTACTGTGACTTAGAAACCTAATATTTCCTATTGATCCACAAGCCTTAGGGATAATCTATAATATAATCATTTTTTGTCTTAGCGGATTCAGGGAAAATATTTTTGCGACAAAAACAATGACTCATGAAGGGAGATGTATTTTATAAGGAAAAAATGGAATAATGTAAAGGCTTGAAGAAAATAAGGTAGCGTTTCTTTCTACTTTCCCATAGTTCGATTTCCATTCTTAGGCTCTAAAGAAGATTATAAAGGGTTAGAATTGCTTACACACGTTTATGCGGTAAATATATGCAATAATTTATACGAGGGAGCAATAAATGAATATCTAATAGAGAATTGGTAAGAGACAAATATACGAGGATTTGTTTGTGTGTTCATATTTCAAGCATTGAAACCCATGAGTCACCGACGTCTATAATCTGATATTTTATGTAATTTATTTATGGTTTTAATCTAGTTATATAGGTTTAGTAGATATTTGGATTTTTTACTTTTAAAAATTTTCTAATTCCAGTTTTCAATGTTACACGTTTTAGGGTCCCCTGAGCCCAAATGACCAAGTCTCGAAAAAATGTGTGTGTGTGTGTGTGTGTGAGTGTGTGTAGTTAGTGCAGCGCAAAAACGAAAAGTCCTATGAAACTTAAATTTCATATCTAAGACAACTATACGCCCGATATGTTACAGCAACGCTTTCATCAAAATCAGATAATCAGAAGAGCCACTTTATACTATGCATTTTGCACCTATTACGATTTTCTCCGCAACAGCTCTTAACGATTTTGATTTAAATCCCTATATCGATGTAAAATTGGACGGGCTTCAATATAATGTATTTATCATTCTGATTGAAATAGTCTGAAATGACTTGAAGGCCAATATCATTTGATTAGCATTGCTGAAAAACATGTAAATATGTAAGTTGAACGAATCTGATATCCAACTAAAGGAGAAAACTGCAAAAATATTTTTAATGCAATTTTTCTTTTTTGGACTTAAGAACTCTAATATACATGTATAATATACCGTTGGAATGCTAAAGATTTTCGAAAAAATATTATCTTATAAATACAAATGTAAAAGTTAACGGAGAGTTATAAAATGCCGATCAAACAAACTGATTGTTGTAGATAATAATTTAATAGATTATTCAATAGAACACATGTTTCTACTAAAGTAGGTAAGATGTTTAAGGGCGATAAATTTCAAAATTATTACGCCCGTATGTTTCTATTAAAATCTAATGTAAATAATTCTTAAAAAATTTATTTATTATCTAAATGTGTTTAAAAATCTTAGTTTGAAATAAATAACGGAGGTAGGTGACAGTCGTATGTTGTGCGCACCAGATTTTTTGTTGTGTATGTAAATATTTTTTGGGTAAGTGAATTAATACAAAAAAAAAAAAAATCAATAAGAAACAACAGTAAGAATACTGACAAATTTATATTGAGTATATACATATATATATATATATATATATATATATATATATATATATATATATATATATGTATATAAATCATTTCATACTTTTTTTTTCATATCATTTCACCACATCAAAAAATCGTAGATAATTCTTGAGTATAGAGGGTATAAAAGACATTTTCTGAATAAAATAAAATCGATAAATGAAACTTTCAAAAAACTAAATACAAAAATATTCATCTTCTTCTAAAATCAGCTGAATATTTTAAAACAACCATGATCATATCATTTTTTTTTTTATAATTTTGACTTCTAAGAATCAGGAATTGGAATTTTACAAACATTTGTCCACTCAAAGAACTGATGTATCAATTTTAACTTTATTCCTTTCAAGATTAATTTAAGTATCTATTTCTACTTATTTATTTAGTTTTCAAAAATGACTATATCTGCCGTTGTACATATCATCAGGACTAGTTCTGGTCTTTCAATCCTGAATTAACGAACGTTGCGAGTTCGCGTCTCGGTGCCAAAGTGGGCTTAACTCTGGCATAAATACCCCACCCCCGATCCCCTAGCCCGAGAAAACCCTCGTATAGTGTAAAAAGGCAGCGTAGGGATGACAAAAAACAAAAATCAGTTACATTTAAGACTTATTAATGAATTTGATTAGACTAATTGATAAATCTGTTGCTCACCGGATTATGGCATCGATTTACACTTGAACGATTTAAGCGAGAAGAAAGTTTCAGAATCATATAATCTTAGTTCACTTTAGCAAAAAAATGAATATTGCAAGAGGAGTGGCGAGCCTTTGAAGTGGAAAGCAACCCGGGGTCGTTCGTCTCTTTCATCTCGCCAGATATTAAAACAGTGATAGATGCCAAGAATTAAAATGGAGAATGAAACGCAAGAATTTTTCGTAATAACAATGTTTATTTGTTTGAAACTGATGTATAATAGAGCAACAATACAGTCTAAAATGAATTTTTGAAAAAGTTGCATCATCACAACATATACACTAACTTGAATATAGAAATAACTTGAAGTATATACTAACTTGAATATAGAAGCGAAATGTGAACCAAAATGAAAAAAAAAATTGATGAGGGCAACACACGACTTTCACTTACTGGTGTTGTTAAAAATAGATTAAATAATTTTTAAATACAGTTAAAAATGAAAATGAGTGAACTAATAAAGAATTAATTAAATTGAATTTCTATAGAAACATGTGTTTTATTAAAAAAATTATTATATTATTATCTGAGATAATCATCAGTTAGTTTTATCGGCTTTTTATCACTCTCTATTAACTTTTACAAGCTTCTATATAAGATAACAAAATATAAGATAATATTTTGTTCTAAAATCTTTAGCTTTCCAACGTTATATAATACATGTATATTACTGTTCTTATGTTAAAAAAAAAAATTGCATCAACAAAAAAATTTTGTTGCAGTTTTCTATTTTAGTTAGATATCGAATTGGTTCGACTTTTCTATTTACCTGTCTTTTATCAATCCTAATAAAATTATAAGGGTATTTTTTCTAAAGCTTTAAAATTGAAGGTACTTTAGAGGAAGCAAAATTAAAATATGGGTATTTAGGCCCTGTCACACTATTTCAATCATAATGAAACCTATACGATAGTAATACCCTTTAAATTTTACATTAATATAGCGAGTTTAATCAAAATCGTTACAGCCGATTTTAAGAAAATCATAGAAAAAGGGCAAAATCCATGGTAGCTCTTATGGTTAGCTAATTTTGATGAAAAAGTTGCAGTAACATCTTGGGCGTATAGTTGCCTGAAATATAAATTTTTAGTTACATACTACTTTTCATTTTCGCACTGGAGTTACCACACACATACACAAAACACTCAGACATTTTTTCAGGACTTGGTTATTTGGACTCGGTCGAATTGGGATGTCGGCCGAATCACCTCATTGCACGGCCGTTGGCCTTGAAACAGTACGAATCTCTATATGTACTGAGCCCAAGACTCTTCGTGGGTTGTAGTGGCACAGGTTTTTATAATTATTATTATTTTATATATATATATATATATATATATATATTATATATATATATATATATGAATGAATCGCGTTTTCCCTTGGTCATCGCATCACACGTGAACGTCTTGACCGATTTCCCTAATTTTTTTTTTATTGCGTTTATATCAGTCCGGAGAAGGATGTTACGAAAGAAAAAAGAGAAAATTTGGTAGATAGGATATATATATATATCTTTTAATTTTGCAAGGTAACAATAAACTCTATATCTTTATATATAAAATTGAAATCAGTAGAAGGATGTTATGGAAGAAAAAAATAAAAAAGTTAATTAGGATAAACATTTTTTTAAAAATAAAACTTTCTCTATCTATATATGTAAAAATTAATCACCTTTTCCCTTGGTCATTGTGAACGGCCTGACCGATTTCCCTAATTCTTTTTTAGTCGTGTTTATATCAGTATTTGGTAGATAGGTTTTTAAATTTTTATTTTGCTAGGTAACAATAATCTCTATACCTTTTTATATAAAGTTGAAGTCAGGAGAAGAATCTTATCTTCAAAAACAAAAAATTGCATTTTTTCAGTTTTATCCTTTAGTTGTTAATCAAATTTGCTCAACTTGCATATTTAGCACTTAATTATCAATGCTAACAAGATAATATAGTCATTTTTATAGAATCTACAGAATTGAAGGTATTTTAGAGAAAGAAAATTTAAAATATCGGCATTTAAGCCCTATCATAACATTTCAATCAGAATGAAACATACATGACATTAAAGCCCATTTAATTTTACATCGATATAGGAAGTATAATTAAAATCGTTAGAGCCGTTTTTGAGAAAATCGTAAAAAGGTGCACAATGCATGGTATAAAGTACATCTTCCGGTTTTAATGAAAAAGGTTTTGTAACATCTCGGGCGTATAATTGTCTTAAATATGAAATTTCAGTTTCATAGGACTTGTCGCTTTTGCCCCGTAGTTACCACACACAGACTTGGTTTTTGGACTGAGAGGACTCTAAAACGTGTATTTCTGTTGAAAACTGGAATTCGAATTTTTCACGATCGCAATACTTTCCCTTAATATATATTTAATATATAGGTAAGTGAAAGTAAAAAGGCTCTTCAGCAGCAGGGCTTTGTTGTCATTAATGTTGATTTTTTTTTAATAATAATAAATTCTTTATTTATTCTGGGTCAAGCATCTTTAGAATAATATGACATGAAACTTAAAAACAGGACTTTTGTGTATTTGAGTAAAAAGAAAAAAAACACATAATAAAAATAAAAATTAATAATAACTATAGACAACAAACAGGTAGGTTCTGATAATAATTTAGAAAAGCAAGAAATTAAATACAAAAATAGGTAGATAGAGAGTGTCTCATAAATATCTGTATGTAAAAAAAAAAAAAAAACTAGATAAATTTGTTCCTTTGCCCCTGATGATGGCATTTTAGCCGAAACTTCGTGCATTAATTTTTAATAAAAGAGTGGTAAAGATATAGATCAGCCTCCAATTTTATTCAATTATAATACATGTTTATGATATATAGTTGAAAAGCTAAATATTTTAATAAAATATGTTCTCTAACATACAAAGCTATAGAAGGTAATATTGAGTGACAAAAAGGGTATAAATTTGAGTGATTGTAGTACATAATAATTTATATTGTTATATTTGTGTCAACATCAAAACAATATAATTCTTTATTCGACTGTTTATTTTAAAACACTATTTTAAAAAGTGCGGTAAGTGAAAGTTGTGTGTTGCACACACCAGATTTTTATTTCATTAATAAAATAAATTATTATTTTATTAAAATTACATAATTACCTTTTACAATTAAATCATTACATTTTACAATTAAATTATTGTATTATAACTAGTTAATGTATGTACATGTCAAAAGCCTTCTTCAAGTTTAATACAAATTAAGACATTTTTTCTTCCTTTTTTTTTACAGCCTGTTCGAGACCCACCCAGACGTTCAACAGGTGTTCATGCCATTTAGCGGTATTGAATTGGAAGACTTAAAGCACAGCAAGCAGCTGAGAGCACATGCACTAAGGTAGGCATTTTAAACTAAATTGGCTCTTCTGCTTGTTTCAAACTGATTGTTAATACATTAATAATTATTGAGCATATTTTTATCCTTCGGGGAAAATTTATCTGTTATCTCTCGATGATATTTAACATTCTTTATACACATTTAAAGAACAATACAAGAAATACTTTGAGTACAAATATATAATTTTTCCTTTTAATATTGTATTTTTTTTTTTTTTGAGTACTGTTCGCTATTATTTTTCATCCTATTTTCTTGGTATGCTGTTGTCTACTCTTTTTTTTTTTTAACTGGTTGTTATCTTTTATTTTATCACTTTTGATGACCTTCAAATTTCGCATATCTTATGTACCTATTTATTTGAATTTGTTCTTTCTTCTCTTGCAACAAAATTGTATTACAAATATGTTTAATATATTTTTTAACCTTTCATAGAACGGATTCTCCCATTTGTATTTTCATAAAATGCAATGTATAAGAGGAATTATTACTATTGTGAATTTTTTTCTGATCCTCGTTTTTTATGGGTGTACAGAGTAGGGTTTGTCGGTTTTTAAAAACCTATTTTTAAAATCGGTTTTTTGGAGAAAATTATGAAATACGAAAACCTGTTTTTTTAGTTTAAAAAAAATATCGGTTTTCAATGTATGAAAAAAACTTTTAAAAAAATCGAAAATGACAAATGTAGCTAAATGTACCAGATTGATGAAAACACTGTTGCAAGCGGGTTGGTTCTTGGAATCATATCGGTCGGATATGATTTCAAGAAACGGTGTGTTTGTCTATTGGATGAATTAATTTAGATTTTATGTCAGTTTGTCTTCTGGCTTCTTTATAAACAGTTCATAAATTGAGTGTTCAGTTCCATTGATCGATATTTGAGGTAGATGATATTATACAGAATGTAAGCAGATAACATATTTTAATATTATATATATATATATATATATATATATATATATATATATATATATATATTTATAATCAGGCTATAAAAACGATTAAGCCTAGTTCGGTTGCAAGTGAGAGGGTATTTTCTATTTCGGGGAATTTTGTGAATAGACTAAAGACACAGCTAAATAGCAAATAGATAGACGTCCTCTGTTTTCTGAAATCATATTTCATTAAACAAAAAGATAAATAAAATATTTAAATTTGTATTAAAATTGCCCTGAATAGAAAATACTCGGTCCTTCGCTTAACTGTCTTTAAAACTAAAATTGATTTTAATAAGTATGTATACATAAACTTTATTTACTCTTGTCTGTCGGCTTTGATTATAATTTACATTATATAATACACAGTTATATATTTTCTTATTGTTTTTAATAAGTATCTATCTGTATCTAACAACATTGTTTTTAAAAAAAATGATATGGTTATTATGAAAATATATTATTTTTATTTATTTGAACCCTTAATTGAATAACTCGTTTCACTATTATAAAAATATTTACATCCTTATAGTGAAAATTATGCATAAAAAACGAATAATTGTTTTTAAAGTTATTTGATCCTGGTCAACTATTATTTCTTTGTTCTACTAAATTGCATGAAAAATTTTTACTATCAATAAAATTGATCAGTAAATAATTTTAGTCAAAAACTGCTTTTAATCACTCTACATTTTTAGTTAAATTTTTTTGTTCGAATTACAGAATATTCGAGTAAACTTTTTTTTATCAAAATTTGAAACCGGTTTTCTAAAATGTCGGTTTTTGTATAAACCCTAGTACAGAGTTTAAGGTATCTTGAGGCGAAATAATCAATTTAAAAAATATATATATCTGGAATCTGTTGTTATAGCAACTCACCAAAATTATCTAACGGGATGTCACACATTTTCTCATTAGACTTTGATTTAAATTTTATTTATTCAAATTTTCTACTTGCCTTTGATTTTTAATAATTAAAATTTTAAATCTTTCTATTACTATTGGTAAAACTAGTAGTAAAACGACAACTGCAAATTATTACAGTGGTTTATTATCCCCTAATAATTATATTTAGGGTAATTCAATTTTATAGCTCTTAGGCAATTATATTTATATCAATTAATTAATTATAAAACTTAAGAAAGATGAACCAGCTTCACTGTAAATCTATATTCAAGAAAATGGATAACCACATCTGCTGAGTTCAAAACGCTATTTATCCGTCATTTTCAAACCGATTTCAATTATTGTTAATTTCTTTTATATGGAATTTAATTTTCTATCGATTAGCACCAACAAATAAAATTTTATTCCTAAACTGCAGACAGGCGAATATGTTTTTATTCCTTATTTGGGTTCTACCTATCTTCAAATTGAGTTCTTCCAATTTTCGAGGGGCGTTATTTTTTTTCTTAATCGATTACAAAGGTTTATTATTGGAAAAAATAATTTCAAAAGCATTTATGCTGGACTTCTTTACTATTTTCTTTTAATTATATATTAAATTTCGGAAATATCAGTCCAGTAATCTCGGAGTAAAGCATAGGTCAAAATGATTTTTTTGATCCGCTAATTGGACTCTAACCTTAAATTTTGAGATGGTTATTTTATTTATTTTTTTTTTTTTGTTTCGATTACAAAGGTTCATTCATAAAAATAATAAACCCAAAAGGGTTAAATATTAATTAATTTGCTAAACAAGAACTTTGCTTATTTACTTTTTTTTTTGTAACTAACAATAGTAATATAACTGTATAATGTACTGTTAAAAAAATATAGGTTTTAGAAAAAAATGTTATGGAAGGTATTAAATAGAGAGGCAAAAATTCATAAATTTGAAAATTTCTGAGAGAGTATATTACTTAATCCAAAGATGGAAATCGTGTAAATATTTGCATGAACTAATTTAATTTTTAAATTTATTTAAAACTCCTAATTAATTTTAAGAATGGTAATTAATAGAAGTAGTGAACCCAATTTTTTTTTTTTTTTTTTTTTGGGTGGGAGGGGATTCTTATATCTTAATTCAACTGGTTCCTCTTGCTGCTTTTAGTTCAACCGTCATCTCTTAGTGTCCTCTCTCATGCCTCCTCTACTTTTACTATTAATGCCTAGAATATGGAGGACCCTCTGGGGAAAATGTGGCTATACTGAATTGAGAGATTGATGAATAGATTTATTTAAGCCGTCTCCAAATAATCACAAACAGTAAACAATTTTACTGGTGGCTTTATCCTGATCCCCAAAGGAAGTATAAGTGTCTTCTTATTCCAATCCTCGAAAATAAAAAAACTTAATTTATATTTGAGCTCCTCACCCTTTACCGATTTATTTATAATCTCTCACAGAGCTGTATCTTTTAAGTCCTTTTAGGATAACAGTCCTTTATCGTCCTTGCTACCATACATTGGAACTCACTAACCATCTCTCTTCGTAAAGTATCATCCTTAACCACATTCAAACACCAATTATTTCTCCCCCTCCTAGAAGATCAATCTTCCACAACATCTTCCAAATTGTCTTGACTTATATGCTCTACTAAACTCGTTTAATTTTTTAACCTTTATCCTCACACAAGACTGAAACGACAAGAAATTGCTCGAAGATACCGATTACTACAACACTTACTAGACAAAATTTCAAAACTTCCAGTATATTGCAAAAGACCCATTTGCATCACTATTATCAGACCTATTTGGACATATGGAAACGAGCTTTGGAGCTCTACTAAACCATCTAATTCCTCCCTCATCCAATCCAAAATCCTTAATGCCCCTTATCTTGTCACAAATCAACTCCATAATGACCTAAACATCCCATTTGTTGCAGACTTAGACCGTGATAGATACACCTTTTTCCATTCTAAACTCCCTGCCCACACCTATTTGACCGCAATCTATCTTCCTTAGGTATCCCTGATAACCCTCCGAGGCGATTAAAAAGAACGTGGTTTCGGGACCTGCCGCCTTGAAAAGTTAGTGAAGAGCTAATAGGTAGTTATTTCTCAAGTCATTTTCACGACTTTTCTTCACTCTGCATATTTACTCAATGTATAATCTAGTTGTAAATTACAATAAATTTTTTTTTTAATATTTATAACTTAGTTAATTATGTATCTAAATGAAGTCGGAGAACTAGACCTTTTCTGTTCATTTTTTTTTTTTTTTCATTGGGAACAAAATGTCCCAGAATAAGAATTATTTTCATTCATTCATTCATTTTGTTCATTACTAATTAAGACACACAACAAAGGTATGAAAGGTCAGATTCGATTAAATAAGATAGTTTATCTTAATATACTTTTTTGTAGGTTTTTTTTTTTTGTGATAAATTTTCACCTTCTCTTCGATTTTCTGTCAAGCATACCTTTTTCGTTATTCATGATGTCCTTTTTCCATACGCATCAATTTTCAGCGAAAGGATTGGAGAATAAGGAATCATAAAGGGGGTTCGCTTGTTAGTTTGCTGATTTAGACAAATATAGGAGTCACCAAGGATCTCCATTCTGGTGTAGGGAGTTCGTTATAAAACGGCTTTGTGTAGCACTCAACTTTTATATCCCGGTGACTGATCTTTAAAAAAACATCGTAATGGCATTTTTTTACTTTTTTCATTTCTTTTATAAAGGAGAAATCTTATTAAGGGTCTCAATTCTACATTTTTCCCTTGTAAGGAAAAATGTAGTATTGAATTCCTTTGTTGGTCATTCTGGAGTGATGAAAACTGGTGATTGAGACGTCTCTTTTGTATAGCTACAAGAATAAGATGTGAACAAACAGTTATAAACATATTTTTATATATTTTTAAAATATACTATTAATTATTTTCTCAAAATTGCTGGTGCGCGCAACACACGACTTTCACTTACTTCCGTTGTTAAAATCAATTTAAGAATTTTTTTTAATACATTTAGAGATAAAAATAAATTGTTAAAGAATTAATTAAATTGAATTACTATGGAAACTTGTGTTTTATTAAAAAAAACAATCATATTAACATCTAAAATAATCAGTTAGTTTTATCGGCTTTTCATGACTCTTTATCAACTTTTACAAGCTTGAGTATTAGATAATATTTTATTCTAAAATCTTTGGCTCTCCAACGGTATGTTGTACGTCTATATTATTGTTTTTATGTTCAATAACACAAAAGTTGCATAAAACCATATTTTTACTCTTTTCTCCTTTAGTATAATATCGTATTAGTTCAAATTATATATTTAATCGTTTTTTATCAGTGCTAAGAAGATGGTATAGTTATTTTTATAGAATCTACAAAATTAAAGGTACTTTAGTGAAAGAAACTTTAAAATATCAGCATTTTAGCCCTGTCAGACTATTTCAGGAAGAATGCAACCTAGCCCATTAAATTCTACATCCATACAGTTCGTTGAATCAAAATCATTAGAGCCGTTTGAGAAAATCGTAAAAAGGTGCAAAATGCATCGTATAAAGTGGCTCTTTTGGATAGTTGATTTTGATGAAAATGTTTTTGTGACATTTCGGGTGTACAGTTGTCCTAAATATGATATTTCAATTTCTTATGGCTTTTAGTTTTGCACTATTTTTATACAATAATAATAATTTCCCTTATACATGGCCGTTCTTTGAAATGTTAAAAAATATATGAAACATATTTGTGGTACTATTCGGTTGCATGAGAAGAATGAACACACTCAAACAGAAAAATACATTAGATCTGCCAAATTAGTAGGTCGTCAAAACTGCTGAAATAAAAGATAAAAACTATTTTTAAAAAACACACGACTTTCACTTACCTCCGTTGTTAAAATCAATTTAGGAATTTTTAAATACAAATTCGCTCAACCTGCATATTTAGCCGTTATTCATCAATACTAATAAGATTATGTGCCTAATTTTTTGAAATCTTTACTTTTAGGTACTTTTGAAGACGAAAATTTAAAATATTTAAGCCCTGTTGGACTATTTCAATCATAATGAACCCTACGTGATATTAAATCCCATTAATTTTTACATCTATATAGCGAGTTTAATCATCGTTTTTGAGAAAATCGTAAAAACGTGCAAAATGCAAGGTGGCTCTGATTTTGATGAAAAATTTGCTGTAGCATCTTAAATATAAAATTTCAGTTTCGTATGGCTTTTAGTTTTGCGCCAGACTTACCACACACGGGGACACATACACAGACTTTTTTTGCGGGACTAGTTCGTTTAGACTATGGGGACCCTAAAACGTCTATTTTCGTTTGTTAACAAATAACACATTTGTATAAACTTTGTATATTTATTTACTATGGAAACAGAAACAGAAACTTCTTAATGATATAATATATTACACCTTTACAGTAATAACATTTTGACCGGAGTGCTCTGGCCCTAGGATTTGGGGGGTACATATATCAAGGGATAGTAGAGGGGATGGAGGAAAGGCGGCAGAGATCAAATGGAGGGACATATGGATCACTTAGCACCCATAATGTCAAAGTACTTCCTGTAGGGGTTCAGGTATGTGCAAAGGTGTCTTGGGCTAAAGTACCTTCGGAGGTAGAAGGCGGCATCCTTTGTAATAGGAGGCAATATAAATATTACTAATAACAATTACAATAATCTCTTTATAATTATAATTACAATTGTAATAGCAATTACAATTGATGAGTAAATCTCATTCCTTAACTGTTGAAAACTGGAACAAAAATTTTCACGATCGCAATACTTTCCCTTACTAGATATTTTTTTTTTTTTTTTTTTTTTAGAAAAATAATTTTTATTCTGGGACTGGGTCCCTTCAGAACAATATGATATGTAAAATTAATATATACAATATGTCTGGCCACAAGACCAAAGGATTATAATTAATTTTTATTTACAAAGCTTTAAGAAGAAAAGTAGGATACAATAAAACAAAAGAGTAAAATAACTAAAAGAGTAAAATAAATGAACAACTTCTGATATGTTGAACAAAACTTAACATTGAAACTGATTCATAATAATTGATCGATACAGAATCATGAACGAAAAATAATAAATTTTCTTTTTGAATAGATATTTGATTTGAAAACTCATGCTTGTGGAGCGTCTGTTTGAGATGACAATAGGTACTCGAACAGCTGGGACTTGAATGATGGTAGGGAAGAAGCATGGCGGATTTGAGTAGGTAGGGAATTCCAGAGAGTAGTAGAGCGGACAAGAAAGGAATGTTCAAAACTTGTTGTTCTGTGGGCAGGAATATAAAGGTCAGAATGGCGCGATCTAGTTTGGAGCGAGCTGACGGACGATTTAAATTGCAGAAGTTTGTGGATATAGGGAGGTAGCTGGGAGTTGATAGTTTGGTAAAGGAATGATCCAAGGAAATATTGTCTGCGGTTTGAGGGAAGGAGCCACTTTAACTCACTGTATAAATGGGTCACATGTGACCTCTTCGGTGTGCTAAGGACAAATCTTAAAAATGTATTCTTAATTCGCTTTAGCCTGTCCTCGAGCACAGTCGAGAGGCCACCATATACCCCGCAGCAGTAGTCAAAGTGGGATTTTGAAGTTATATTTCATATAAAGGTAAGTTAAAGTAAAAAATTCAATTATAAGAATTGTATAGAAACTTTATTTTAAGACGATACCAGCCTTATTTAGGCCTATTGAATAAAGTTTTTTGTTTATTTCGTTATAATCTTGATTTTTCACGCGTTATATAACTTCTGTGTATCTACAGCATGTGTACGTATGTATCTATTGGGTTTTAAAATAAGTTCAAAAAGTTTTTCAATATTTCAATTTAATCCTCTCTGTACTTATAAAATTATGTTTACATATTCATGAAAAAGGATTAGTTAAGGTGCTTTATGCATCAGATTCAACCGAGATTTCTTATCTTCAAGTGGTATTTTGCTTGCTCAAAATGGAAGAGAAAAAATTGTTTTTTTTCATTTGATGATTTTTTATTCCCAAAAAGGAAAATCCGCTGCACAGACGGTTAGTAAAATTTGCAGATGCCTTAGGAGAAAGAACCATCCGTAAGTGGTTTGCTCGGTTCAGAGCTGGTAGTTTTGTCTTGGAAGACGCAAAGCGCTCGGGTCGTTCAGAGACGTCCTGGGTGGACAGATTAAAAAAAATTACCTAAAAGATGTCTGCATGTGATAAATGAAAATGGTTCATATATAATTGATTAAAAATATTTTCAATCTGTTTTTACAAGTTTTTATTGAAATATCAGTAAAAAAACCTCTACATACTTATGTTAGAATAGAATAGAATAGAAAATAATTTTTATTCTGGGACTGGGTCCCCTAGGAATAACAGAATTGTACAATTTAAATATACAACATGTCTGGCCAACAGACAGAAGGAACAGAATTAATTACTTATTACACAGATGGGTTAATTCGAGTGTTCATATCACACACGAATATCCACACACATATATATAAAAAATATATAAAAATATATATATATATATATATATATATATAATATATATATATATATATATATATATATGTGATAAAATAAAATAAAAACAGTTCTTGAAAAATATTGGGTTGATCAAAATTAAAATAAATTAAAATATAACAGCGTTTAAATAAAGAACATATATTACTTTTCTTTCAAAGTGTGATATTAGGAACGTAAGAATCACTGTATTTAAGCGTCTTTTTGGGATAATAAAAGATATTGGAAAAGTTGGAATTTGAATGAGGAGAGAGAGGCAGCATGGCGAATATGGGTAGGTAGAGAATTCCAGAAAATAGAGGAGCGGACCAGGAAGGAACGATCAAAAGTTTTAGTTCTATGGGTAGGAAAGTAAAGGTCGGAATGGCGCGATCTTGTTTCAAGAGTGTGGACTGAAGATTTAAACTGTAGGAGACTATGAATGTATGGAGGGTGTTGGGATCTAATGATTTGGTAAAAGTATGATCGTAGGAAATATTGTCTGCGGATTCGGGGAAGGAGCCACTTTAACTCGCCGTAAAAATGGGTTACATGAGACCTCTTCGGAGTGCAGAGGACAAATCTTAAAAATATGTTATAACTCATTGCGTTGTATTTTATTTTATTTATTTATTTATACCAAGCATCTACCCATTAAGAGTCATTAGCTATATACATAATTGTTTGTTTTTCTCTTTTTAGTACAGAATTTTTAACAAAATATCATTTATAACACAATAACGGTAAATGTATGGTCAAAGGACATCATATTCTAAATGAGATTAAAGACTTTGATTTTTTTTATAAACTTTAGTAATTTCTGAACACACGTTACACTGTTACCGAGTGCTATTTCCAGCCTAGACTCGATTCCGCACTCCGTTCTTGCAACGCTGAAGGCCCGCAGTGCAGTACGATGTGCTCCACCGTCAGAGGTGCCTCACAAGTCCTGCAGGTCGGAGGGTACAGTCCTTTCAGTAGGTAGCTGTGTGCCCGCTTCTTAGTCTGGCCAGAACCACTTCTTCGCGCCGGTTTTTCCTCTCTGAGGTTTCCCATATCCCTGGAGTCTCTTTATTTTTTTCTAATTTTTCTTTCGTTCTGCTCCACTCGGTAGCCCATAAAGTATAAATCCTTTCTTGACGTATTGTCGCCAGTCGATGCGTTGTCTTATTGACACGTCAATTCCGTTCCAGAACCCATCCTTGCATTATTAGCCGCTCGGTCAGCGTCTTCGTTTCTTCCTGTGCCCAAGTGAGACGGGACCCACAATAATTTTATTTTATTTTATGTTCCTTGCAGAATTAATCAGTATTAAAATGAAAATAAATTTGTATTCTGTGACCACTGGTAGGAACTAGGAGAGAACAATATAAATGTACTTGTGAATCATAATATATGTATAATTAATATAATACTTAGTACACGATTTTCTGAGTAATACATACTATGTACTTATATACATACACCTACACACACACACACACATATAAATATTTATATTTATACAGAGACACAGACATATATACAAATACAAATGTATATATAAAAAATAAAGTATACAAAAACAGAAAGAAATAAAACTAAAAATTGACTAAAGAATAAAGAGGCTTAATAGTCCAACTTATTCATGTTATATCACATAATGAGATCTAGTGCCAAAAGCACTAGTCTGCTGTTCTACAGGCAGTGGCAGAATTATTTATTCTGTTATTTTAGCCGTGGAGCCTCTCTGGGGTAGGGAGACCCTCTTCTGATACACCCTCCTTCTATGAAGTAGGTACCCAAAAATTTGGAAGAGATTCGGTGGCTCAGCGTGAAATTGGTTCTTAATATGTATCAAACAAAGGCCTAATCAGATTGGTGGTGGCAGATAGTAGAGATGAAAAAAAGTTCATGTGATCTATGGTCTGATTGTCAACTGTTTGGTAGGGAAATCGAATTTTAAATATTTGCTGTTATCCGTGGTTTTCATTAAAAAAAAAAACACACAAAAAAAAAACTCCAATATATCTACTCAAGATGTAAGCACAAAAAATGTGGTAACAAATGAAAGAAGAGACAATTTTCTGGAAGGTTGAAAATTCAGATCTTTAAAATAGTCAAGTAAATTTCGCACGTCATGCAGAAAATTAAATATTCCTAAGAATGGTTTCATTGAGAAAAACGTTTTGTCACTGACTTCATAAGAATACGATGGATAAGTAGGAAACTTTAGATATCTGGGTATATTTTGTTTTATATACGTTCTCTCTTACATGGATATATCATAGGTTAGGTTATTTTATTTACGGGCACAAAACGTCTGGGGTCTTTAGCGCTCTTTTCTATCTATATAAAAATTTCACCAGATTTTTACTTTAATCGATGTAAGGGAACGTATTGCGATCGTGAAAAGTTTCGAATTCCAGTTTTCAACGGAAATACACGTTTTAGGGTCTCCTGAGTCCAAATAACCAAGTCCCGCAAAAAGGTCTGTTGTGTGTGTGTGGTAACTTTCGGGCGGAAAATGTAAGTCCTATGAAACTGAAATTTCATCTTTAAGACAATTATAAGCCCGAGATGTTACAAAAATATTTTCATCAAAATTGGCTAACCAGAAGAGCCACTTTATACCATGCATTTTGCACCTTTTTATGATTTTCTCAAAAACGGTTCCGACGATTTTGGTTAAACACCCTATATCGATGTAAAATTTAATAGGCTTTATCATGTAGGTTTCATTCTCCCTGAAATAGTTTGACAGGGCTAAAATGCCGATATTTTAATCTTTCACTAAAGTACCTTTAATTTTTTAGATTCTATAAAAAATAACTATACCATCTCCTTAGCACTGATGAAAAACCGGTAAAAAAAAAATTGAATGAATTCGATACCCAACCAAAGGAAAAAACTTAGAAAACATTTTTTAATCCATTTTTTTTTATTTTTTAACAAAAAAACAGTAATATACCGTTGGAGAGCCAAAGATTTTAGAATAAAATATTATCTAATACTCAAGCTTGTAAAAGTTGATAAAGAGTCATGAAAAGCCGATAAAAACTGATTATTTTAGATGTTAATATGATTATTTTTTTTTAAATAAAACACAAGTTTCCATAGTAATTCAATTTAATTAATTCTTTAATAGTTTCACTAATTTTTATAGCTAACTGTATTTGAAAATTCTTTAATCGATTTTTAAAACGGAGGTAAGTGAAAGTCGTGTGTTACCCTCACCAGATTTTTTTAAAACAAATTAAATGTTTTCAGGAACTCAATTGTTTTTCTAATCGTTTTAGTGTTGGATGTATCATATTTCTGATGAAAACCGTTGACAATCGGACCATGGGTCATATAAACAGTTCCACTTAAGGTCAGATCCAATATCTGCTCCTACAATATGACTAGACATTTATGAGACACCATTTATAAATTTATAAGAGAAAGAGAGAGATTTTATGCTTGATTTCTTGAGAGGAATTCAAGGCCTGTTGATAAGGTCGTTTATTCATTATGTTTTTAGTAAATTTAATTTTCTTTTTGAAAACGCCATTTTTAAACATTATCCAATGCAAATATGACGGAAAATTGGTTTATTAATCATAATTTTTATTAATAGTATAAATTAATTAATTCATAAAATAATAAAATCAGATTTTATTGCGATTCTTAACTACCTATATTCTAACGATGCACCAGCAATGGACAACTGAAAGGGACGTACTAAACTTGTTATAATCACAATAATTGGTACAGCTCAGTCTTCCATTTAAATGTAATTCAATATGGGTACCAATTAGTGAAGAGCAATTTTCAAACCACTTGTCCATGATTGCTGCTGGAAAATCATATTGTCCTGTTTCCTGTCTGGACCATTCATTTGTTTAATATCATATCTCATAATATGAAAAAATAAAAGAGAGCATATTATGGTTAACAGTCATTCCACGTTTTGGAGGGGATCACTTGTAGCTGGGTGGCTAGCGTAACAGCCTCCCATGACAAAGGTCACGGGTTCAAACCCGCAGGTGGTCCTAGGATTTTTTAATGGGAAAAAAATCCTTAGTTACGCCGTCCTTCGGAGGGGACGTTAAAAGGTGGTCCCGAGCCTGTGCGATGTCAGGTACTCGTTAAAGATCCCTATCCTAATAAAACCTGGATAGGCAAAATTTAGGACTCCCACTGTAGCATCGTCCGATTAGCCATAGTAGCATAAAGTGACGTTAAATAAATAAACAAACACGTTTTGGAGGTATGTTTATCTTATGAAGTATGATTTGTTTCACCCCAACCTCGTCTTTGTTGCCTATACGAGGGTTTCTTGGGCTAGATGGTAAAGGTTAACTGCCCCGCGGCACCTAGACGAAATTTTAATGATTTTTCTTTTTTTTACATTTATTCTTTATCATTTTACTTAATTTAAGACCGTGAGTACCTCTATTCCGAATCCCGAAGAAAATATCTACTTGGCATCTTCCTATTCCAATCCTTGCGAGACAGAAAAACTTCATATATTTTTGACTTTCTTACTTCCGTGCACACTACAAACACAAGATCTCAATATTACTAATATTTTCATCAAATATGATGAACCAGAAGCACCACTTTATACTATGTTTTTTACAAATTTTTACGATTTTCTCCAATACGGCTCAAACGATTTTCATCCGACTTTGATTTTATATAGATTTTATCCTTAGTTGGTCTCGTAGTTTAAACTGATTCGTGTAGTATAATTAAATTTTAAACAGGTCGTTTGGAAAATAGTCGACAATAAAGTTAAACTTGGGGGAAATTAAGTACTAAAAGTTATATAACCTTATAACTCCGCAGTCCTCAGAACTTCTCAACAACCACAAAGCCAGAGATTTATTTGACAAGTAAAGATGTTTTAATTCCTTTAGTAAACTTTGAAAGAAGCGGGCTTGGCTGAAATATGACTCAGTAACAGCTTAGTTCTAAATCAATTCATAGTTTTTGAACACTGTCCTTTTTATTTATCTAAGACGGTCTATTATCTACAAAAAAGTCTAACAAGTTTAAAACTTTCACAATTTTCTCTTATTTCTTTGCTATTAATAAATTGCATGCGTTTAAATTGTGCAAAAGAAATTGTAAAAGTTTTCAAAGAACTTGTATCTAGTTCATATGGAAACATCTGGAAATAGTCTAAGAGAAAAAAGCAAGGGGTCACCTGACTAGCGTAACGATCATCTTTCCCCAATGTTGGGGTTCAAACCCGGCAGATAGTCCTAGGATTTTTTTTATGAGGAGTAAGAAATCGTTGGTTATGCCGTCCTTCGGAGGAGATGCAAAATGATGTTCCGAGCCTGTGTGATGTCAGGTACTCCTCAAAGATCCCTAACGTGATAAAACCTGGAAAGGCAAAATTGAAGAGTCCCAAAGTAGCATCGTCCGATTAGGCCCAGCAGCATAAAGTGACGTTAAATGAATAAACAATACAATCAAAAGTTGTTAAGCACAATAATATGTTAAGTAGGTGGTTCTTATATTACCCTCTAATGACTTCAACAACTTTATTTGTTAATCATTTCCTACAGTGGGAGTCTTGATTTTTTTTTCTATCCAGATTTAGTTAGAACAGGGAACTTTTCCTGGCACAGGCTAGTGCCGCCATTTAACGTCCCCTCCAAAGGACTGGACAACCAAGGATTTTTTACTCCCTTTGCAAAATACAAGAGTTTGTCCACCTTTTAATTAAATGATTTAAATGGTTCTTTTATGAACCCAAACCCCAACCTCTATAATATAAGTACGGATTGTTGATTTTTCCGTATGGTAAAGTGAGATGTATTTCTTTAACAGACAGATGATATTTTCCTTACATACCTTTTCTTTTTATTCGTTTTATTCAACATGAAATTAATAATTGTTCTTATACTTTTAATAAAAAGATCTCAAAATAATAGTACACAACACCATCATCAAAGTAGTACTATTATATGGCTGTGATACATGAACATTAACAGATCCTAAATGGGAACATGATCTAGGACTGTGGAGACGTTAGACTAAAACAGTAGTGGTAGACGAAACATAGCAGTCGATCGCACATGACATGAAGGCTAAGAGGTTACGATGGGCAGGAAGTGATCCATCCGGTCCCCTCTTCAAAACGATGAACGCGATATTGGTCGCCCAGAGAAAGAACAAGAATAAGATGGGTCGACCGTATCATGAAGAATGCGCAGGAGTACCACGCTGAAGGGCCTGTTGCAGGGCCGTTGATAGGCAAAAGAGGAATAGGCTAATGATCTCCAAGGTCTGTAAAAGCCAACCGAAAAAAAAAACCCCAAAAAATGCTTAAGTTAATATTGTTTTTTACACTTAAATCTATATATTTGATTCAATATATGTATCAGATTCGAGTTTAGGACATATTATTATTTGTGTACTTTATTAGATTCTTTAATTGAGGATCGGAAAAAGTAGTGACCGCTGGGACCGAACTGTCAGGATGAACGGAATTCCTTTAGAACAGGTGACTGACTTCAAGCACCTAAGGCCCCACCTCAATGAATATGAAATTGAAGGTGCTTTACGGGCGGAAGGTGCTTTTACTGCCTCAGGAAAGGATTTCTTGACAAAAATAGAGACTCCAAGGCCTCTAAGAAGGTAGTCTTCAAAACTACATTCCTCCCAATCCTAACATACGCTAGTGAGTCTGGACCCTCTCTACCAAACTTACCAGCCGAATCCAAGCTATGGAAATTTGTTAATTGCGAAAAATATTGGGGAAAACAAGAAGAGATAAGAACGTTACAATATGATGAAATCTGGATCTGTGGCCAGCAGAGGATGTTATCGAGGAGAAACAGCTTCGGTGGTTTGGACACATCTCGCGAACGGCTGAAGACAGAACTGTCAGGGCTACTCATTAGGCTTGAGTGGAGAGAAGCGAGGAAGACCCAGAAAGACCTGGGAAGAAGGAGTGAAGGAGGCCTTCAATATGAGAGGAATAGGTTGGAGGAGAAGATGGCAGCTCGCACAGGATAGAGATGTTAGGGACAGGCTCTATAAAATGTCACTTAAACTACTCCGTGGTAAAAGAGATCTCGTTTAATTAAGTAAGTGAGTAAGTAAGCATTAATAGAAAGTCATGTTATGTTTTCCACAATTCTAAACAGCTGTCTGGATCCATTTTTCCATTCAGTCTGACCCTGAACAGACATAATTCGTACACCCTAACCGCTTCATCACATTCCTTAAATCCAATTAGAGAATAATGGCTTTATAGGAAACTGCTGATTCGGTTCCAGTTTGGTTATGGAGCTACGAGTTGCCTTCCGATCTACAATGGAAACCATGGTTCGTAGGAGTGTGTAACTTATCAAAGATTTGATTAGTTAATAGTGTCAACCGAAAAAAAAAAATTATAAATTTATTTATGCTGATCGTCTCCTTAACTTCTTCGATTGTCTAATATTTTATCCTAAAAATTCTTCTCATTTCTAACTATTTTAACCATCACTTGTTAAGCGTCATAATCTGATAATTTCCTTCTTGTAAAGCAGGCAAGTTTCTTCTTGAAACCCTATTTCTCGGAAGAAGGTTCCCAGTTATTTATCTCCCCTTAAGTATTCTTCAAGTTTCCTTCGCGCTTCAGGAGATCTTAAGATTTTGTTTCTAATTAAGGACTTCTCTGTTTTAAGTTTGACAACCTCTGATTCCGTCCTGCATTTAACCTCCTCTACCTCTCTCGTAATATTAACTAGCGACAAGTATTCACTAATTAAAGATCCAAACACGAAATTCCATGGAACACAACTCAATAATATTAAAACAGTGACGGATTTATGGCGCATTAGGGATTTCATTTTATAACATTTATATGAAAGATGACCGATGTAGATCATATTTAAATGCCTGAGATGTATTTACCATCTTATGCGACTAATTTTGTAAGAATTAATATTTTTGACTTCTCATAATACTTTTACAATTTTTACTATTGAAAATTGCTATATAAATAAAATATATAGTAAAAGAAAGTATTGGGAAAGTGAATTTTTTTTATATTAGAGTTTCAACCGGAAATATACGTTTATGGTCTCATGAGTCCAAATGAACGAGTCTTGCAAAATAATCCTCTATGTGTGTATGTATGTGGTATGTCTACCTCTTAAACGATAACTTTTATATGCCTAAGATGTTACATTACAACAATTTGAATAAACTCGCTGTATCGTTGTAAAATTTAATGGGATTTAATATCATGTAAGTTTAATTCTGATTGAAATAGTCTGATAAGGCTTAAATGCCGATATTTTAAATTTTCTTCCTCTAAAGTACCTTTGATTTAGTAGATTTAAAAAAAATTAGGCACATCATCTTATTATCATTCATAAATAACGGCTGAATATGCAATTTGAGCGGATATGATAAACAACTAAAGTAAAAAAGTGCATACATATTTTTTTATGCAATTTTTGTATTTTTGAACACAAGAATAGTAAAATACATGTATAATATACCGTTGGATAGCTAAAGAGTTTAGAAAAAAAAATTATCTAATATACGGAATTTTAAAGGTTCATGGAGAGTGATTTTCATCAGCCGATAAAACTTTAAAATTGTTGTACATAAAAATATAATAGATTATTTAATAAAACAAATGTTTCTATTGAAATTCAAAATAATTATTTCTTTAACCATTTTTTTTTTTGTATCTTTAAATGTATTTAAAAAATTTTAAATTGATTTTAACAACAGAGGTAAGTGAAAGTCGTGTGTTGCGCGCACCAGATTTTTACCATAAGTATAGTAATATTGATGTATTATAATATGCCGCTGGAAAGCTAAACATTTTAGAAAAAAATGTAACTTTACACACAAAGTCATATGAGGTAATGGCGAGTGATGAAAAGGGAATAAAAACTAACTGATTTTGTAGATCTCTCCAAGCTCAATATTATTCTTTAATATTTTTTTAATCTTACCTGTTCATTCAAACTTCGAAATATTTGGACTTCTGTCATTTTTTTTAAAAACTACTCAACTACCTCTTGGTAAATTAAAAAAAAAAAATGAAACCTACATTATATTGAA
Organism: Piezodorus guildinii; assembly: GCA_023052935.1. Lineage (NCBI taxonomy): Eukaryota > Metazoa > Arthropoda > Insecta > Hemiptera > Pentatomidae > Piezodorus > Piezodorus guildinii. Next base: position 86,438,587 of record CM041298.1, read on the forward strand.
GCATACTATATGGTACATCGATACATCGAGTTAAAATCGTTCGAGAAAATGGTAAAAAAGTGCAAAAAGCAGAGTATAAAGTAGCTTTGTAAAGGGCCTATGTGAAATCTGCCCCCGCGTGTATTAGAACCAAATTTATACCATTGAGTCACACCTATTAGAAATAACCTTACGCAATTTTTTAGCCCCTTAATCCTAACGGGAGGGAAGTTATGGAGGGGGGAAGAAAAAACAAAAAAAATTGTTTTCTCCTGAACAGCTCAACCGATTTTCACGAAAAAAATATATGTTATGGACTTTACAAATAGGTTTCAAAAAATATTTTTTAAATTTTTTCCACGAAAATGCTGCTCAAAAATTTTTTTTGAATTTTTCAAAAAAATATTTTCTGGTTATGATGGTTTGGTACACCTCCAATTTTTCGTTACGTTATTTTATTGGAGGGTCCTCCATAACATATATTTTTTTCAATTTTATTGCAAGTGTACCCCATGGTGAAAAATAAAAAAAACAAATTTTCCTCCTGAACGGATCAACCGAATTTCACGAAAAAAATATATGTTAATGGTTTTCTAAAAGGGTTTCAAAAAACATTTTTTTCAATTTTTTATTTCGAAAACGTGAGTCAAAATTTTTATTTTTTAATTATTGTGGATTGGTACACCAACAATTTTTTGCTAATTTAATTCATTAGAGGGTCCTGCACAATATATATATTTTTTCGAGTTGATCTAAAATGTACCAAATAGTGAAAAATGAAAAAAAAGCAGCATTTTTTCAGCTCTCTGTGTAGTAGCTGGTCACGCATGAAGAGTAGGGATAGAGCTGTAGGATCGTAATGTCATTAGATATTACTTACACACTATGCACATACATACTATTTATTATACCTATTATTTATGCTGATTTATGGAATGATCGTTCAAAAAATAAATAAAAATACCAATATTTTTTGCTACTTCAGGTTAATTAGATAGATAGACAATAATTAAAGAATAAATAATTTTTAATGTTCGTAAAAAAACGGAATAATTTCATTCGTTAACGAAGATAGTGGTTTTTTTTTTGAAAATTTTAAGAGCGTCTAAATTCAAGTCTGACATCATAGCTTTTTAGATTAACATATAGTATATATGTATATTCAATAGTATTCACCAAGTCTCTAAATATGAAGCCAATAAACAGAGTTAACATCTATATTTTAAGCTTTAAATAATAGGAGCTAATATGAATAAAATTAATACATATTATTGAGGAAGAGTTAATTGGTGGTGCAGTCATCGAAACACTTTAATTAAGTAAAACCTAATTACCTATACTTAATAACTTAGTTAAGTAAACTTAATTAAAGTTTTTCGATAACTGCCCTCCCTCCAGTTAACCTCTCAATATATATAGCTTTTTCAGTCAAATTCATAATTTTTTCAGTCAAATTCATAATTTTTTCAGTCAAATTCATAATTTTTTCAATCGAATTCATAATTTTTTCAGTCAAATTCATAATTTTTTCAGTCAAATTCATAATTTTTTCAATCAAATTCATAATTTTTTCAGTCAATTTCATAACTTTTTGCACCCATTTTATACAGTCAATTTAATGAGGTTTTGCAATCAAGAACTTAACATTTTTATTAAATCTTGTTCTTGTTTATCCACTAAACGTAACTTTATGTTACTGTGCTTAATCCGACGGTGCAGCGGGAGTCTTAAGTTTTGCCTATCCAGGTTTACTTAATATAGGGATCTTTCACGAGTTACACTTTTTAAATCTTTTAAGGGTCACTTGTGGAGCACAAATATAGGGTGATCTGCTGGTTTTGGACTTGCGACCTTAATCATAGAAGGCTGTTATGCTAGCCACTACTCCACAGGTGACCCTCAATGTTCCAAAAATCCACAGGTGGTTGATACGGCCGGGTTTAAACACGTTACCTTGGGCTTATTGATCTTTAACACCTTGCTGAATGCATCCAGGGTCATCTGTGGAGTAGTGGCTAGCATAACAGCCTCTTTTAAAGGACGAAATAACCAAGGATTTTTACTCCCTAAAAGCAAATATAGGACCATCTGCCAGGTATGAACCTTAAGTAAACTATCTTAAGTAAACCTGATAGGGAAAACTTAAGACTCCCGCTGCACCGTCGGATTAAGCACAGTAACATAAAGTTACGTTTAGTGGATAAACAAAAACAAGATTTAATAAAAATGTTAAGTTCTTGATTGCAAAACCTCATTAAATTGACTGTATGAAAATGGGTACAAGAAATTATGAAATTGACTGAAAAAATTATGAATTTGATTGAAAAAATTATGAATTTGACTGAAAAAATTATGAATTTGACTGAAAAAATTATGAATTCGATTGAAAAAATTATGAATTTGACTGAAAAAAATATGAATTTGACTGAAAAAATTATGAATTTGACTGAAAAAAGCTATAGAAACAGCCAAGCATTCCCACATCATTAAAATATATCATGATCAATTTTTATTTTAACTTCTGATCATCAAGCCCTAAAAATTTTTTAAGATAAGTAGGCATGAGGATACTCTTTTCGTTTGAATTTACTTACATGATTATGTAAGTAGATCCCTAAACCCTAAAAATTAAAATAGGGATCTGAGTTTGTTGACTTTTAAATGTGTTTTGGAAATCCTATAAAGTTTCTGGCATGTTATTTTCATCACTGCTTATCTAACCTTCCACTGCCGCAGGCGTCTTTTTTCCATTTTCCACTACGGTTGGTCATTTCCATTTTGGTAGAAAAAGTTGTCAGTCTATTATCCAATAAACTTGTAACTCAGTTGACTTTTAAATCATTATTTCGGTTTTAGAGTCTGAATATATGTAGTTGGATTTTTTTATTGCTTATTATTTATAATAATTTAGAGGCATATTCGTAGTTATTAATATCATTTTTTCGTCAATTATTTTAATCCACAACTTCATTATTATCTCTACAAATAGCTGGCGCGATATACATGATTATGGTGGACATTCGGGAAAACAGCATTCATCATCCTAACGTGAAATTTCAGAGGATTTTACCCCGGATCCTTTAATCAGCTCCTTTTCAACCATTAGTCAGGTCCGGTATATCCTTTTCCACCATGCTTTGTATGAATGTCGTTGTGTCCGTTGAGTTTAAGATATGAATGTTTGTATCAAGTATGATTATACGCATGAACAGTCCCAATGTTGATTAAAACTTATTTTTTTTATTTATTTTTTTTTTTTATTAATTTAGTAGCTGACCCGGCAAACGTCGCACACTGGGCAAAATCACCAATTTAGGTGAACAAAAGTTTGGAATTTTCCAGTGCTTCAGCTTTTTGTTATTAGTTCGCAAGACTCTTAATACTAATATTTCCCGCTATACCTTGTTTACAAATAAACAGTAAATGAGTGAATCATTCCTGTTCGCACAAGTGCCTAATAACCGGCAGTAGAATTATCTTTATTCGATGGTCATTTATAGTGTTCAAGGTGTGTTTAGCGCAAAGTCTTTTTGCTTTTATTTAACATTGGACATTGCTGAGACAGGTAAGCCATTATATTTCCAAACTCGTTATAGAATATACATTGCAATCTACCTGTAGAATTATTTTAACAATTTGTAAACGTATGTCCCTTTTCAATAACGAAAAACTATATAACCCCTAAGTTACCAAGGATTCGTTTCATTAATCCTTCTAGTCTTTAAATATAACAAAGAATTTTTGCAATTTTTTTCGTTTTGGGTGATAAATATTTTTTTTCAGACACAATGGTTAAATATAGACAAGTTTCAGAATTTTGTCCACCTAAATCGGTCATATTTTCCATTGTGCGTCGTTCTGCCATATAAATTATTTCAGTGAATTTTTCGGTTGTTAAATGCAAAATAAACGAATGTATTGTAAGTATGTTGGTTTGGGACCTATTGCAGAAAAAAATATGTACAAGGGGCACCCGAATTACCGTTTTGAAGGTGTACGACCAATCGTGATAAGAGATAATTATATATATTAGATTATTTTTTTACTTCCACTAAGCTATGTATGAAATATATGGTTAGGAAAATTATTGCGATCGTGAAAATTTTCTAATTTCAGTTTTGAACAAAAATGCACGTGTTAGTGCCCCTTGAGCACAAATGACAAAGCCTCTTAATATGGTCAATGTGGCGAGTCAATCACTAAAACGGTATGTTGTATATAACTGAAGTTTTATATTTTAAACCGTATATTGCTAAGACGTTACGGCAACCTTTTTATCAAAATCGGCCATCCAGGATAGCCACATCATTCCATGCATTTTGCACCTTTTTACGATTTTCTCAAAAACGGCTCTAACGATTTTGATTATGCTCGCTATATCGTAGTAAAATTTAATGTAATCTAATATCATGTAAGTTTCATATTGATGGAAAAAGTTGACAGACCTTAAATGCCGATATTTTTTAATTTTCTCCCTTAAATTACCTTTAATTTTATAGTTTCTAAATAGCTAACCATATCATATTTTTAGCATTGATAAAAAAAAGAAAAGTTAAATACATAAGCTGAAGGAATTTTGTATTCAAATTAAGAAGAATATCACAAATTTTGTGTTACTTTTTTTTTTTTTTACATTATAACAGTAATATAGATGTATAATACACCGTTGAAAAGCTAAAGATTTTAGAAAATAATGTTACATTATATACAAAGTTGTAGAAGATAATATATAGTGAAAAGACTAGGGTATAAACTTAAGTGATTATAATACATAACTGTAAATTATACATATTTTTCAACCCAATATTAAATTCAAACTAACTTTATTAATAAATTCTTAGATTGATTTTAATAACCGAGGTAAGTTAAAGTCGTTTGTTGCCTGCTCTAAATTTTTTTTGTTTTATAGAGTTTTAAACATCATTAAAATAATTAAATATAACTTATAACTACTTATAAATTTTTCCATTTTTAAGCGCAGTTTCATGCATTTCAATACGATTATTTCCTGATTATAGGTGGAATAATCAGGAGTCAGTCTTTTTCTAAATATTTTAATTTTGCTTACGTTTCGGTTCAAGCTTGTGTGCCATCATGAGGGCATTACTGAGCCATGTCCAAGCATAAACTGTCGGCAAAATAAAAATATTTAAAAAAAGACTGACTCCTGATTGTTCCACCAATAATATTTTCTACAGTCGACGATACATCTTCAAGTTTATTTCTTTATATGATATAACCTATAATAGTTCCACATGTCCCATAAATAACATTAAAGGCTGTTTTCCCTTTTCTTTGAAAATTATGGAGAAATACCGGAAATTGTTTTTCGTCCCTTGACACTTATTGATCGTAATTCAGTAAGGCAGTTTCTCTTTCAATAACCTACAGCAGCATCAACATTCCAGTCTGCCTCTGCATGTTCGAAAATTTACATAATTGATTCCCTCCTTCAAATTTATGCTTCAATTCTTTTTTTTTTTTTTTTTTTTTTTTTTTTTTTTTATGATATATATTTTTATTCTAGAAAACTGAGTGTGTTTCCAGTTAATCGATTCAATAGTGTTTATTCTACCAAAGAAATTAACAACAATTTCTTTTATAATTTGTCAGAAAATGATTTAATATAATTATGACTATATATTTCTTATGATCCTCAAAATCTCCAAAAATCTGAAAAAAATTCTAAACACAACGAAAATTATTAACAAGCGAATAACAAACAAGTAAAAAAAAAAAAAAAAAAAAAATCGAATTCTTAATCTGCAATATTAAAAATATTTCTATTTAATATTTATACCAATATGCCATAGAACTAAGTTAAAATTTCTGCATTGCATTAATTTATGATCAATACGATTAAGCATTAATGGTTTCTCTAGGATTTAAGAAGCAGTATTGTTTCAAAGGAAAATGGAGCCAACCGAACAGCAATTATTTCTATTACAGCAGCTTTATTTTATGTGTTGATTTTTTTAGAAAATGTGCTACGTCTCCTTCGTCGAGCCACTATCCAGAATGTCTGAAATAATAGCGGTGATTCAAGGCGTGCTAAATGAACCAATAAAAATGCACAAAATGAAGAAAACAATAAATTATTGGTAATATTGGGTTGTGTCACATGAAATGTCCGTTTTCAAGGTAAAGGATTTTTATTAAAAATACGAAATGAAAACAAGATAATTTTATTCGAAGTATTTACCTTATTTTTCTACTCATTTTTCCCGACGTGACACCAACTTTTTTATCCCTAACTGAAAAACTCTGAGCTTTGAAGTGAAACAAAATCTGAAAACGCACTTTTCGCTTGATCATCATTTTCAAAAAGTTTTCCTTTGACGAAGTTGTCTAAATTCCTGAACAGGTGGTAATATGTTGGAGACAAGTCGGGAGAATATGGTGGGTGCGGAAGAACTTCGTAGCCCAGTTCTTTCAATTTTTGCACGGTATGTTTTGAAACATGGGGTCTTGCTGCCGCTCAGTGAGATCATGAGGTACCCTCGATACATGGGACATTGTTGTCTATTACAGACGGAGGTCTTCCTCGGGGCAAGTTTTCCAAGTCGGTATCCCCAGCTGAAAACTTACCAAACCAACGGCGAATGGCCCGTTCATTAACACTCCCTTCCCCAAACGCCTTGCAAATATTTCTAGCGACCTCAGCTGCTGAATGGACGAGTTTAAACTCGTACAAAAATTTTACTCGAAAATCGCTCGTTTTCATGTTCATATTTGGAGGTATACTAAAAAGTGGGTAATTGATTGGGAAGCTAATGTTTATAATACAAAGGTAGAGGATTAGGAATTGTTTACTTTAAATATGTAAACATTCGGAAGAAAACAACAGAGACCTGCAATATCCTTTATGTATTTCAGAAACTCTAAAAACGGACATTTCATGTAAAACAACCCAATATTATCGTAAATTATTCACTTTTAATAGCGAGTAGAGTAATTCTGGAAAGGGTCGTTTTTGTTTCGGTAAAGAAGTGTATCGTCTACTTACTTCATAGTGCTGTTGTTTTTTTGGCCTCATTTAATGTGTGAATAAACGAACACACTACAGCAGATGCATAAAATAGACTTTATTCTTCTTTAAATGTTACATACGAGAAGTCTAACTTGAGAGTCACTAAGAGGGAATGCGAAAAGGTTTCTTGGTGGATATAGGTTAGGCTTTTAAAGGGATGGGAATGAAGAGGGGGGGTAGTGATTTTGGGTGACCGACATGAAGGTTCCTCCAAAATACTGTGTAAGCAAGGGAGGTCTGGTTCTCAGAATAAGGTTCTGGAGCTCTCTGGATTGAATGGGAACTAATGAGCATGAATGCAACAGGTAACATAAACATCCAAGTTCTGTCTTAAGGGCAACTTCGGTGATAGTTAAGGGCTAATTTATATGACCTAGGGTGGTCAGTGACCTGACCCTGTGAAAAGTATAACTTCTAAGGGGACCTTTCTTATAAGTTAACAGTAGACAATTGTTAAAGGCACAAAAATACGTTACAGAAGACATAAGGTTTTATGATAAACGTTAATAATATTAGTCGTCTGTTAATTCGTGTAAATTCCACCAATTAAGTACTTTTACTTTTCTGATCACCTTCATGATTTCATCGATGGTCAATTTCCTAATATTAAGTTTTCCTGCAAGTTCTATCTAACTTTTTTTTTTTTGTTCGCCCCTACCTCGCCTTTGAAGGCTATCCGGGGGTTTCTCGGGCCAGGCGGTCGAGGGCTGGGAATAAATGCTGAAATAAAAGCTCACTTCGAACTCGTAATTATTTTTTCACAGGATTATGGTCATCTGTAATGGCTAGGCAACGCGCGCTAACCAACTCAGCCACCCCGCTCTCCAAAACTAATGAGTGTGCCTAAACTAAAGAATAAATTCTCTCTAACGATTTTTTTTCACCCAAGCCCGCAGAACATCGTTTTCACGAAAAGAAGTTACACGACGTTCTTCGTCTTCAAGACAGAAACTCCCTCTCGAAATTTTTGAACCACCTTTGAACACATCATTCATTGACGTGATTAATGTTTCTGACCCTCTGAACTCCTTTCCTTTCTAGTTTAAACCCGTAAAACAAAATTACTGGAATATCACGGGTAGAAATTTTAGTAAAGACTGAATTATTTCTAAGTAAGGGAATTGAAGTAAACAAACATTATCGTTTAGAAGAGGATTAATAAGATTTGACATTCAGATAAATGAATAATTTGGTAAAGGTAAACAGCTTGTCATATAGAGGGGTATTATAAAGAAAACTTGAAATTCTGCAATATTTTTCGGACAACCCAATGTTATACAGTGGCACAGGTATCTGTTGCTATTTCTGATTATTCGTCAGCTATGAAAGGTCTTTTTGGCAACCGTGGAGAAGATTCTTGCACAATTCTGCGAGAGAATATTTATTTTACGAGGTATAAAATATAAATGGAGCAAGTTTAAAAACAAACTTCTACAACACCACTTCTATGCACAAGTATGCTGTCCTAAGCACAAGAAGCTAGTTGATCCGACTGTAATGTACTTCCAGAAACTCTAATTTTAAAAGTTCTCCTTTCTTCTCCTCTTCTGAATTCTACAAACGCTTCTTAATCCATCATCAGAAATTCTGAGTGTTTCTTCTTTTCTTGTTTCAAAGAGATAGTTATTGAATTCATTATGAATTCTGTTTAGAAAGCACTTATAAATATGAGGCAAGATAATTTAATTTTTATCTTACCTCCATCTTTATTTTGGCTTATTATTTTCAATGATGAGTCTTTGTATTCTAAGAAGAAAAGAAAAAAATATCCCCCTCCCTCTAAATTTAAGGTCTGTCGTTTTAAGACACGTAAATACAAATATGAAAAAAAAAATGAGGCTGTGATAGGGATTACCTACAGACCTGAATACTAAAATATCTATATATTATTACCGTCCAAGTAATAATTCTATCCATTTTAATTCCACTATATTTTAATAATCAAAATACATAAAATGTCACAAACTCAGTGCAAAGTATTAATACAGCTTAATTTATATAAATAATAGTTAAAGTACACTTTTATTATTTGTGCATACTGTTAGTACTTACGTTCTATTAATATTTCATTCATGTTTATTCTCATTAATTTCAACAAGACTTAAATTATTTTTTATTTGAAGGAGTAAGAAACGAGAAAATAAAATGTTTTTTTGAAATTCTGGATTTCGATTTGTACAAAAATTCTATTCGAAAGAATAGTAATAATAATAATTGTTTACAAGTAGATAATGTTAAAAATACATGTTCTGATATTATTGTTTCATTAAATTATAAAACATCATCAATTGAGGCGTTGATTTCCAAAAGGTACTTACTTTATCCACTTTTGACAATTTTACTGGAAACTCAAAACTATGTAATTTATTTATTATTGGACCAATTTACTTGATTCTTTTTTTTTTTTTATTAAAATCTAAAGTTGATTTTTAAGCGTGTCACCAACTTATTTTTCCAAATTATTGCACATTTCCGATGACTTTTAAACAATATAATATGGATATAGTACTTTTAGTAATGAAACGTGGATATAGTACTCTGATATTCTGGATCAAATACCATTATTCTATTAAAATTTGAGTTTCTTAAATATTTTAAACTAAATTTATGTTGCTGCAAGAAGAAATACTATAAAAAAACTTAATTTATTTGACAACCTACGAGAATCGAAGCGAAGCAATAAAGTTTTTTAAAACAGCCTAAAAACTGAGTATTAGGCTAAAACTACTTATTGAAATAATAGCGGTGATTCAAGGCGTGCTAAATGAACCAATAAAAATGCACAAAATGAAGAAAACAATAAATTATTGGTAATATTGGGGTGTGTCACATGAAATGTCCGTTTTCAAGGTAAAGGATTTTTATTAAAAATACGATATGAAAACAAGATAATATTATTCAAAATATTTACCTTCTTTTTTTATACATTTTCCCAAAGGTGACACCAACTTTTTTATCCCCGAACTGAAAAACTATGAGCTTTGAAGTGAAACAAAATCTGAAAACGCACTTTTCACTTGATCATCATTTTGACGATCTTGTCTATGACTCGCTTGACAATCTTTGACGAAGTTGTCTAAATTCCTGAACTGGTGGTAATCTGTTGGAGACAAGTCGGAAGAATATGGTGGGTGCGGAAGAACTTCGTAGCCCAGTTCCTTCAATTTTTGCACGGTATGTTTTGAAACATGGGGTCTTGCTGCCGCTCAGTGAGTTCATGAGGTACCCATGTATCCAGCTTTTTTACTTTCCCAATACACTTTAAATGTCTGAAAACGGTAGATGCACTTGCATTTAGTTGTGCTGAGAGTCCTTTAACTGTTTGGTAGGGGTTTCCTTCTACTGTATGTTTGAGGACATTGTTGTCTTCCTCGTGGCGAGTTTTCCAAGTCGGTATCCTCAGCTGAAAACTTAGCAAACCAACGGCGAATGGTCCATTCATTAACACTCCCTTCCCCAAACGCCTTGCAAATATTTCTAACGGCCTCAGCTGCTGAATGGCCGAGTTTAAACTCGTACCAAAATATTACTCGAAAATCGCGTGTGCAACTGGAGTGCTGGCAATGGCCAACTTCTCCACTCATGCCTTAGAGTGTGTGGCTCTAGCGCCCTCACTCAGTCTCCACTGACTAGACTAGTGACGCGGCTGACTGAGAGGCGCTGGGAACTCCTGGTGTTGTGCCACTCCATCCACTTCTGGGTTTAGGGGTTCGATTCGGAGTTTCCAGGGGCAGTATGTAAATAATGTATATAGGTATGAATGAATGTGGCCAAGATTTCATTTACTTTATCGGGCTGATGCGAAATTAATTCAGGTTTCCTCTATTGCAATATCTTAATTCCAATTGTGTAAACAAAGCTAATCCTAACATTGATCATTATTATACCAAAACAAACCTTATCTAATACCCTCTCTTTCACCATGAATTTGTTTAGTAAAATCGTTTTGTTCAGTGTGTTCAAAGGTCTTGAATCGAAAATGTCAAAGTGCGATTTTCGTCAAATTTATTTTTACGAATTTAAATTAGGGCGCAGCGCTGCGCAAACGGCTCGTAATATTAATGAAGTGTGGGGTCAGGGGGCTATTAATGAGTGCACGGTGCAGCGTTGGTTCCAGAAGTTTCGCAGAGGAGATTTCGACCTCGAAGACAAGGAAGGTCGGGGCCGTCATCTTGCTCTGGACAACGACCAGCTGAGGTCAAAAGTGGAAGAAGACCCAACCAAAACCACACGAGAAATGGCGACGGAACTCGGTGTGAACCAATCCACAGTTGTACGCCACTTGGAAGCAATTGGTAAGGTAAAAAAGTTGGCCAAGTGGGTGCCACACCAATTAAACGACCACCAAAAAAATCGCCGCTTTGAAATCTGCTCCATGCTTGTGACACGCAATAAAAATGATCCATTTCTCGATCGCATTGTGACGTGCGATGAAAAATGGATCTTATACGACAACAGAAGGCGTTCTAGCCAATGGCTGGGCAAAGATGAACAACCAAAACCTTTCCCGAAGCCCAACCTGCACCCAAAAAAGGTTATGGTCACAGTTTGGTGTTATTCACTACAGCTTTCTCAATCGAGGTGAGACTATAACTGCTGACAAGTACTGTCAAGAAATTGACAGCATGAATCAAAAATTGCAACGTCTTTGCCCAGCATTGATGAATCGGAAGGGGCCGATCCTGCTCCACGATAACGCCAGACCACACGTTGCACAACCAACGCTTCGACGACTGCACGAGTTGGGCTACGAAGTTCTCCAACATCCGCCTTATTCACCTGACCTCTCTCCTACAGACTTCCACTTTTTCAGGCATCTGGACAACTTTTTGAGGGAGAAAAATTTTCAAAACCAGGACGACATTGAAAATTCTTTTCGTGATTTCATTGAGTCCAGGGATTCGGATTTTTTTTCTGGTGGAATAAGAAAGCTTGTTGAACGTTGGCAAAAGTGCATTGATTCAGATGGAAATTATTTTGATTAAATATATATGGTTAAAGTAAAGATATGGCGTATTTACAATACCTACTAAAAACCTGCATTAATTGTGCATCAACCCAATATTTTCTTTTTCTTTCCATTTGTTAGTTAAGTTTACTTATTTTATTTCATTTTATGTTATATATGTCGATACATACATATGTCGACGCTAGAGAAACGAGCAAAGTTTATCATGAACTGTTTTTTAAGATTTGTCTTTGGCACCTCAAGACGGTCTCACGTGTCCCATCTCTATGACGAGTTAAAGTGGCTTTTCCCTCAAACCCGTAGACAATATTTCCTCGGAACATTCCTTTACCCAACCATCAACTCCCAGCACCCTCCCTATATATACGATCTACTGCAATTTAAACCATCAATCCATTCACAAGAAACTAGATCCCGACATTCCGACCTTTATATCCCTTCCCACAGAACTAAATCATATGAACATTCCTTTCTATCCCGCTCCACCAGTTTTTGGAATTCTCTCCCAACAAACATCCGTCGAGCAACCTCTCTCTCCACCTTCAAATACCTTTTGTTTCAGTATCTTCTCAAATCCCATAATGACGCTAGCTGACAATAATAATTACTGTTAAATGATAGTCAATTTTTTAATTTTTTTTAAAGTGTTTAAATAAGTTGAAATAAATGTACACTAGTAGTTCTTTTTTGTGTGTGTGTTTTTTTTTGTTTTTTTTGTGCATTCTGTTTTAGTTTTAGCAAAAGCGTTAATACTGAGTCAATTATATTGTCACCAAATGTATATATATTTCTTATCATTATTTTTTTTTTTTTTTTTTTACTTATGTAAAATCTATTTTCTTTTTTCCTCATTAATTTTGTATCTAGGCCAGATGTGAATATTTTACTTTGTTAAATTTCATGTTATTCTTAGGGGACTTAGTCCCGAAATAAAGTTTTTTTTTCTTTCTTTATATATATATATATATATATATATATTTTTTTTTTTTTTTTTATTTATTCATTATTAATATTCTTTTTTTTATTATTTTTTTTGTTTTTACTCTGTACATATGGAATGAATGACTTCTTTTAGCTCTAATACTTATTGCCCAAGATAGTGGCAGATTGTATTATTTCTCCATAAAGCATTATAAAAATTTTGTCTGTATTTTTCTATAACGCCCTTAAGAAGTCTCACTTCAGAAATAAGAATCCATCCTTGAAGAAAAAGAGACATGAGATGAGCACAATAGGAAATTCAAAGGATTCCCGTTTATCAAGAGAAGATCGATAAGAGTCCTTACTCAGGTGTGAGGATATATTTTTACCTTCATTGCGATTCTGACTGCTTATAATAACAATATGGTTGGCCCAATAACCCGTTTATTCAATTTGATTTTCATCTGAAATATGTCTTCTAAAAACTGAGAGAGGCGTTGACCTATTTTGTATAGTCTGGAAATATAAATTCATGGAGAGGCATTCAATTTTTTTTTTAGTTTTTCCCTTAGAAAGGGGCTGGTTGAAAGAATTCTGAGCAGGTTGAAAAATATTCTGTACACTCCGGTAAACAACGCATTTATCATACGTTCGAAGTTAGGAATAATATATTTTTGTGAATAAAAAATATCAGTTCCAAAATATAAATATACTAGTGTTCTCTTCTTATTTCTATACCATAAATTAGTTTACCTTTAATGAAAAATTGTAATTAACAATAAAAACAGGTTAAACGGAAGATTGCAATATGATATCAAATAATCAGTCGGTTTCTAAGTCTTCAAAAAACAGTTTATTTCAATAAATTATAAACGAGTCAACGTTAAGATATACATAGATAAAACCTCTAAAAGATAACAAGAGTGAAATAGCACAGCAATAATTGAAAAAATAGTAAAAATATGAACACCACAGCTTTGTCGTTACATAGTATTCAGCTTAATCACAATTTTGATTTTGAAAAACCCACAATTTCGGAAATAAAAAAAAATAGTTTTAATAGAAACAACAATCGAAAAACAATCGAATCTCTATATATAAACTTCTTCTTTCCCAAGCTCCTTAGTGCCTTTCAGCGTGGAGCACCAGCCTCAGTCCATCGCTTCCACTCATCCCTTTGAATGGCCATATTTTTCATTTGGGTAACTGATTTGCCTCTCTTTCTTCCGAGTCCCTCCAGGTACTGCATATACGTAGTTCTGGGTCTGCCAACCATTCTCTTTCCTATTGGTTTGGCTTCCATGAACCATTTCACTCTTCTGTCTTCTGGGAGTCTGCACACGTGCCCGAACCAGCGTAATTGGCGTTCTTCTATTGTCTCCTTCAGTGCCACCACTTTCAATTCTTCCCTGATGACTTCGTTTCTAACGCAGTCCCTTCTTGTTTTTCCAACTATCCTTCGCAGGAATCTCATTTCTGAGGCCGTCATTCTATTTATGACTTGCTTTGGGCCTGTCCAGTGCTCTGCTCCATACAGCAGGATAGGAAGGAAAATTGTTTTATAAAGGACTAATTTGGTGGCATTAGTTATTTCTTTTGTTCCTATAATGTGGCTGATTTGGTAGTATGCGAGGTTGGCCTTTCTAATCCGGCTATTTACTTCATGTTCTATTCTTCCATCATTGCTTACGGTTGTGCCTAAATACTCGTATGTGTTTACAGTTTTGAGCAATTTACCATTGCAGGTCACATTCACGTTTGTTTCGTCTCGCCCTACTTTCATGATTTTGCTTTTCTGAGCATTTATAGCCATACCCTTTCTATATAGTTCTTCTCTCCACTCATTAACTGCTTGTTGTAGGTTCTCCTGTGAATTTGCTACTAGAACTATATCATCAGCGAAAATCATGGCTTGGGCTGATACAGGCATCAAGTTTCTATACCCAATCAGGGTTCGTGTAGTCCTTCTCTTACACATTTTTAATATTTCGTCCATGAAGGTTATAAATAGCAAAGGACTAAGGCTGTCCCCTGTTTGACCCCAACATGAAAATAGAAAGGCTGGGATTCTTTTCCATTTAGGCGTATTACTCCTTTTGGACTCTGATAAATGGACTGCATAGCTGCAATAAGGTTTGAGGGGACATTTTTATACTGCAAAGCTGCCCATACTTCATCCCTTGGCACTGAATCGAATGCAGCTTTGAGGTCTATAAAGGCCAAATAAATATCCTTCCCTACTTCCCATGTCTTTTCCATTATCATTTTGAGGGAGAATATATGGTCTTGTGTTTGTCTACCGGGTCTGAACGCTGCCTGTTCCTCTTCCAGATCTTCCTCTATGAGTTTCCTCAACCTTTGTTCTAAAATTCTGGTATATATTTTATACACAACCGGTGAGAGACATATAGGCCGATAGTTTTCACATTGGGTTTGAGATCCTTTTTTATGGATAGGTACAATAATATTGTACTCCCAATCCCGAGGTATCTTCTTCTCATCCCATATCTTTTGAAACAGCACTTGGAGTGTTTTTGTTATTTCTTCGCCTCCATACTTTATAAATTCAGGCACTATGTTGTCTCTTCCTGAGGCTTTACCCAGTTTTAGTCTCTGTATTGCCAGTTCCACTTCCTCTTCACTGATACAGTCATCCATATCCTCCACATCTCTTTGTCTTACCCTTCCTTGGTCACCATTAGGAGCAGATCTTTCAGCAAATTTTTCCTGATAGTGTTTTCTCCATTCCTCCAGTATCTCCTCGTCTCTAGTTACTATCAATCCATTCTTATTTTTAATGCTTCTGACTGGCTTTCCCTTTCTACCCCTCAGCGCTTTAACAGTGTTCCAGAACTTTCTGGTATTGTCCTTGTAGTTGTTTTGCACAGACCTTCCGAACTCTTCCCACGCCTTCTTTTTTGCTTGTTTGATCACCAATTTCACACGGTTTCTTTTTTCAACATATAAATGCCATGCTTGTGGATCTTTTGAGCGCAAGTAGTTTCTCCAGGCTTCTTTCTTCTGTGCTACAATCTGTTTGACCTCCTCACTCCACCAATTTGTTCTCTTAGTTTGTGGTCCTATTTTACTAACTCCACAAACTTCTTTTGCTGAGGTAATAATGGTCGATTTAATCATCTCCCACATCTCATCTAGGCTTTTATCTGCATTTACTTCGCTAAGTGTCCTGCTGAGAGCTTCCTCATATTGCATTCTTTTTCTTTCATCTCGCAAAGTTCCAACATTAATTCTTTCGTACTTTTTAGCCTGAGAGTTCCTACCTTTATTTAGAGACATTTTTGTATCCATGACCAGTAGCCTATGATGTGTGTTCAGCTCTGCTCCTCTTATCACCATATAATTATTTTATAGTTCTTACACCTGGATTCATCTATTTCCCTTTGAAGGTCGCTATAGAATTGTTCCTTGTCAGATACTGATGCATTTTCAGTTGGAGCATATACTTGGATAATGGTGACTTTTCCTATTTTAAGCTGCAGATCAACAGTGATAATTATTGAATTTACTGCTTTCCACTGTTCAAGTTTTTTAAATATTTGGTCGCTCAATACAATTCCGACTCCCTCATTTGCTCTTCTATCCATACTTACCCCTGAGTATATCAGTTTGTATTGTTTGTTCAGGTCTTTCAAACCACTTCCCTTCTTCTTTACTTCACTTATTCCTAGGAGATCTATATTGTATTTTTCCATCTCCTCAATCAATTCCACTTCTTTCCCTCTCAGTGTCCCAATATTCCATGTGGCCAGTCGTATATCCTTATTCATGCCAGGTCTATTCCGTGAAATCCATCCATTTCCGAGGCTTGGTGTTTTACTTTGAATCGTTGGTACTCCAGACGAGTGATTAGCCCAGTACTGGAGGCCCCGTTACCTCGGGACAATTGGAGTCATTTTATACTCAATGACTATTGAGTCTTCCCAGGGAAGGTAGCCCTGGGGTATGTACTGTTAGTGGCCTAATGTTAGTATATGTGTGTAGAGTACTGTTGTGGTGAGGTTGTGTGTTAAGTACTGAACTCGGGACCCGGGGGGTTGTTAATCCCCTCCAGACTAACACACAAGTCTAGACCCTGCGGGGCTATATATAAACAAAAATATAAAAAATACCATAAATTATAAAACAGATTCAAAGAAACTTAGTTCTCACTATGCAGATGAAATAGAAAAGCTAAAATTGTAAACCTTACATTATTGACCTATATTTAGGGATAAATCAGAGTGTACTTTCTGCAGTAAATAGGATGACCCTAATCTATAAGGGGCCAAAGAATATGTGAGTTTAGATGGGTATTGTTCCTTGGTGGTAATTTAAAAAAACAAAAAACAATTTCAACATAAATTATTGACAAAATTTAATATAAAAAATGGATATTTTAATTTTTTTAGAACTCAGGTAAATAGAATTTTTATGTAACATTGTTATATATATTTTTGATAATGTTTTTAATTAGTATATAAAATAGTTGTCTTTTGATGTTAGTTGATAATTTGTTGATGTATTTTAGTGAGGCCTGGTGATAAGAGAAGCCCCCTCCAAACGTTGACTGGTTTATAGTTTATTGGAATAAACTGTTTAGGAAGACTTAGAAACCGACTGATTATTTGATAATGTAATTAACATTATCCCTATCATATTTTTTCAACCCAATTCATATCTTTTTACACCCCTTTCGATGGAAGAAATAACCAAGGATTATTTATTCCCTTCAAAAATCCTAGTGTCATCTAACGGTGAAGGGAATAAGAAATCCTTAGTTATTTCGTCCTTCGAAAGGAATGTAATTTTTTTTTTTTTTAATTTTGGTTGAAAAATTAAACAAAGTATGGTAAGACAATCTGCCGGGTTTGATCCCGCAACTTTGGGCATAGGATATGAGTACATGAGTACAAAAAGAACTGAGTACAGTATTTCGCTGCGAGCATTATTTGAGTACAGTACTCCATATTTTTTTTTTCTGGGCATTTGCCCATCACTGCTTTAGAGCACTAGTCTACTGTTCTCCGGGTCCCGGGTTGGAACCCCAGCTAAGGCAGAAAACTCTTTATTCTGTTAATTCAGCCGTGGAGAGATCCTATGGTGTGGATACAGGGTATGCCTGTAGTAAATTCAACCTCTATAAAGTGGTTACCCAAAAATTGTTTAAAGAAACCTGGCGGCTTTATTTATCAGGCCCTAATCACTGCTTTACACGATGGCCGTATAATATAAATGTCTATATGTACTGAACACACGATCTTTCATGGGTTATAGTAGTACATTTTTTAAATCGCAACTAAGATTAAGATTTTTGTTTTTTAACCTCTGATAAAAATGTTTTAAAACTGGAGAGGCAATTTAAATTGTTTAAGAGCCAATTATTTAAACTAAAGTTTACTAAACTGCGAGTGGGGGCTTTATCAAACGACTGCAGCGAAAAAGAATAACTAAGGATTAAGTAACTCACGTTTGAGGGCGGAGTCACAAATGGGACCTGCCTCCATCTTTTTAACATCCTTACTTTCTCTTCTAAAATTAACTCGGAAACTTGTAAATCATCCTGGATGAACTATTAATCCTGGTTTCCACTCTCATTTCCTTTAAAATTAAGGAAAACGTTACATTTACCAATTAATATTTCGCATTAATAAACAAAATGTCATTACATCAGTAATAATAATGCGGCAGGACTTGAACACCGTATTTTCAAAAGTTCTTTGAAGTATCCTTCCTTTGAATAATTAACATTGTACAATCATAAAAGCTGAAGGAATTTAATGATGAAATAAAAAAAATTTTAAAAATAGAAGAAATATTTTTCCTTAATACATATTTTTTTTTTTTTACTTTCTCTTGGCTTATGAAATAGGTAGTAAGGAAAAGTATTGCGATCGTCAAACTTTTCAAATTCGAGTTTTAGAGTTCTTTGAGTCCAAATTACCGAAGCCGTCAAAATTTTCTGCCTGTATCTGTGTTGTATGTGGTCAGTCCAGCTCGAAAACAATAAGGTTTATAAAATTGAAATTTCATATTTTAGAAGCTTATATACCTGATGTGTCACAGAAACTCTTTTAACGAATTCGGCTTACCATAGGAGCCACTTCGATTTACGATTTTTTATTTTTTATTTACCATTTTTATGTAGGTTTCATTCTGATTGAGATAGTCTGGCAGGGCTTAAGTGCAGATATTTTAAATTTTCTTACTCTAAAGTACCTTTAATTTTGTAGATTCTATAAAAATAACCATTTAATTTCTTTAGCATTGATAAACAACCGGATAAATATTTAAGTAGAACTAATTCGATATCCCACTAAAGGAGAAAAGAAAAAATATTTGTTTATGCAATTTCTTTGTTTTTGAACATAAAAACAGTAATATAGATGTATTTATGATATAGGTCTATCCATTCGAAATCGTCCAGACCTTGCCGCTCGACATTTTTGATTTTCGTGATTTTTTGACCAGCTATTCTCTATCCTTTCGTGAATATAAAACCACAAATAAAATTTTTTTCGGTTCAATACTTTTAGTATTGCAACCGTTTTAAGCGAGCTCCGCGGGCAAAAACATGTGATGGAAAAATCTTTCTAATTCCTGTAATTTTTTTAGGTATCAAATCAAAACAAAAATTAACAATAAGATAAGGACATGCTTTGTACTTTTTGTTCCCACAACTCATTACCTAAATAGTGAAGAAAGTTGTTTAAAAAAATTCTCGAAAATGAATAAAAAACGAGATATTTAACGAGATAAAATTATAAAAAGGAAAAGATATTCACTTTTAATTATTTTTTCTTATATAGCTTAGTCATAGTCCTACTTGCTGTAAAAATTTCGATCTTCAGAACTTAGTCCTTTTTTGTATATGAATTTTCAAAATTGCCCAAAATTTATTTATTATTTATACGAGTGAAAAACTATGAAACTGATACAGATTACATATCTATACGATTTGTTTAAGTGATCTAAATTTGGTCTTTGAGACTAAGCTTTTTCCGGAGTTATAAAATTCTCTTAACTGTTAAAATAACGTTTTTCTTAAAAAATATTTACTCTGGTAATTTTGCATATTTAAGAACCGAACAAAAACTAGAATAATGATGCGAGTTTTTTTTTTTAATATAATTTCGCTCCTAACAACACATTACCTATGTAGCCGAGAAAATGGTAAAAAAAAAAAAAAAAACGAAAAATTATATCAATAAAACCTTTGGCGCGCTATGACAAGAGAGGTTAGAAATGATTTTCACGCTTATTTTTTTTTTTTTAAGAACCGAAATTATATAAACACCCTCATCATCACTTTAGTTTTTTTGGTTCTTGAATATGCAAAATTACCAAAGTTAATATTTTTTAAGAAAAACTTTATTTTAACAGTTAAGAGAATTTCATAACTCCGGAACCAAACCAGCTTAGTCTCAAAGACCAAATTTACATCACTTAAACAAATCGTACAGATATGTAATCTGTATTAGTTTCATAATTTTTCACTCAGTCCCTTTTGAGATATTTCCGTGTAAACATCGTATAAATAATAAATAAATTTTGGGCAATTTTTAAAATACATATACAAAAAAAGACAATCTTACTGGAAGGAATTAGTCCGGGTGGCGGTCATTAAATGAAACAACTAAATAGTTTCAACTATTTTATTGTTTGCCAACGTTTCGACCCCCTTTGTGGGTCATCATCAGGGCGCATGGTGGGAGAATGGAAACGTCATCCATTACATCCATCCATTACATCCACAATGAAAAAAAGACAATGTTCTCAAGATCGAAATTTTTACGGCAAGTAGGACTATGACTAAGCTATATAGGAAAAAAATAATTAAAAATGAGTATCTTTTCCTTTATATACTTTTATCTCGTTAAAAATCTCGTTTTTTATTCATTTTTCGAGAATTTTTTTAAACAACTTTCTTCACTATTTAGGTAATGAGTTGTGGGAACAAAAAGTACAAAGCATGTCCTTATCTAATTGTTAATTTTCGTTTTGTTTGTTTGTTTATTTATTTAACGTCACTTTATGCTACTATGGCTAATCGGACGATGCTACAGTGGGAGTCCTAAATTTGCCTATCCAGGTTTTATTAGGATAGGGATCTTTAACGAGTACCTGACATCACACAGGCTCGGGACCACCTTTTAACGTCCCCTCCGAAGGACGGCGTAACTAAGGATTTTTTATCCCCATTAAAAAATCCTAGGACCACCTGCGGATTTGAACCCGTGACCTTTGGCATAAGAGGCTGTTACGCTAGCCACCCAGCTACAAGTGATCCCGAAATTTTTTTTTTTTTTTTTTTTTTTTTTTTTATTTGATACGTAAAAAAATTACAGGAATTAGAAAGATTTTTCCATCACATGTTTTTGCCCCCGGAGCTCGCTTAAAACGGTTGCAATACTAAAAGTATTGACCCGAAAAAAATTTTATTTGTGGTTTTATATTCACGAAAGGAAGGATAGAGAATAGCTGGTCAAAAAATCACGAAAATCAAAAATGTCGAGCGGCAAGGTCTGGTCGATTTCGAATGGATTGGCCCATATTATAAATACATCCATATTACTGTTTTTATGTTCAAAAACAAAGAAATTGCATAAACAAATATTTTTTCTTTTCTCCTTTAGTGGGATATCGAATTAGTTCAACTTAAATATTTATCCGGTTGTTTATCAATGCACAAGAAATTAAATGGTTATTTTTATAGAATCTACAAAATTAAAGGTACTTTAGAGTAAGAAAATTTAAAATATCTGCACTTAAGCCCGGTCAGACTATCTCAATCAGAATTAAACCTACATAATATTAAAGCCCATTTAATTGTACAACTATATAGCTAGTTCATCAAAATCTTTATAGCCTTTTTGAAAAAAATCGTAAATCGAAGTGGCTCCTATGGTAAGCCGAATTCGTTAAAAGAGTTTCTGTAACACATCATGCACATAAGCTTCTAAAATAAGAAATTTCAATTTTATAAAACTTATTGTTTTCGAGCTGGACTGACCACATACAACACAGACACAGGGAGACAATTTTGACGGCTTCGGTAATTTGGACTCAAAGAACTCTAAAACTCGAATTTGAAAATATTGACGATCGCAATACTTTTCCTTACTACCTATTTCATAAGCCAAGAGAAAGTAAAAAAAAAAATATGTATTAAGGAAAAATATTTCTTCTATTTTTTTAAATTTTTTTATTTCATTATTAAATTCTTGCAACTTTTATTATTGTACAATGTTAATTTTGTTTATATTGTAAATATTGAATGAATGGGATCCTTTAGCAATATTATTATTGTCCATTGTGACAAAGATTTTAGAAAACATATCTTATACACAAAGTTGTAAATAAGGAATGATAAAACTAGTAAAACTTTTCGAAGATAAGAAATTTGCAGATAATTTAATAACACATATGTTTCTATTAAAATTCTATGTAAGTAATTCTTTAACAATTTATTTTTATCTCTAAATGTATTCATTTTTTTCTAATTTATTTCAAAATAGAGGTAAGTAAAAGTCGTGTGTTGCGCGCACCAGGTTTTATTTTAGCTGGTTCATATGTCTTTATTTTACTGTAAGACTCTGAAGCCCATTTTCTGCATTCTGTAAATGTTATTCTAAATGTGTGAATTGTCCTAGGATAATAAATAATTTATTTATATAAATAAGAAAAAAAAATCTGAATATTTTAATCTCTCAATTTTTATATCTCAGTTATTGATTCACTGGAATGAATTTATTATTGCTAATTGATATTAAACTTTGAAGGAGGCTATGAGAGGTCCAATTTCGTTCTCTGAGAATTTAATTCACCTTTTTAATACAATTCACCTGCCAATTTCATCGAGACTTGTCTAAGTACTTTTTCTTTAATATTACTTCTAGTGAAAAGATGGCTAACTTGGTTATTTTCTTGTCCATTGGATATTATTTGTCTCATTTGCATAAGAAAATTGTTGACGACTGAAGCGGTAAAAACAGAAAAAGATTCAGTGTTTTCTTCCGCAATCTAAACTACTTTTTCAATTCGCCTTATCAATGCAATAATCCATACGAAATGAAGTTTACGTTATTCCTATTTTCCTTTATATTGGGTTGTTTCACATGAAATGTCCGTTTTTATAGTTTCTGAAATACATAAAGGATTTTGCAGGTCTCTGTTGTTTTCTTCCGAATGTTTACATATTTAAAGTAAACAGTTACTAAGCCTCTACCTTTTTATTATAAACATTAGCTTCCCAATCAATTACCCACTTTTTAGTATACCTCCAAATATGAACATGGAAAGACGCGATTTTCGAGTAATATTTTTCTACGAGTTTAAACTCGGAAATATTTGCAAGGCGTTTGGGGGTAGGGAGTGTTAATGAACGGACCATTCGCCATTGGTTTGCTAAGTTTTAAGCTGGGGATATCGACTTGGAAAACTTGCCTCCGTCCGTAATAGACAACGATGTCCTCAAACATACAGTAAAAGGAAACCCCTACTAAACAGTTTAAGAACTCTCAGCACAACTAAATGCAAGTGCATCTACCGTTTCCAGACATTTAAAGTGTATTGGGAAAGTAAAAAAGCTCGATACATGGCTACCTCATGATCTCACTGGGCGGCATGTTTCAAAACATACCTTGCAAAAATTGAAAGAACTGGGCTATGAAGTTCTTCCGCACCCACCATATTCTCCCGACTTGTCTCCAACAGATTACCACCTGTTCAGGAATTTAGACAACTTCGTCAAAGGAAAACTTTTTGAAAATGATGATCAAGTGAAAAGTGCGTTTTCAGATTTTATTTTAATTCAAAGCTCAGAGTTTTTCAGTTCGGGGATAAAAAAGTTGGTGTCACGTTGGGGAAAATTTGTAGAAAAAGAAGGTTAATACTTGGAATAAAATTATCTTGTTTTCATATCGTATTTTTAATAAAAATCCTTTATCTTGAAAACGGACATGTTTCTGTTTCTTTTCTAACCCATCGGTTGGAAAATTAAGTATATATTTTCAATTGCAATGTAAAACACAAAGAAGAGATTTGTATTTGCGGTCGTCTGAAAGAGGTTCTGACTTTTTTCTTATAGTTGTACATGTTATCCACTTGTCCTTCGCACGGATAGTTTAAACTTAGGCCCGGTTGCACCAACAGCCTGTGTTAAAGTTAACTTTTGCTGTTAACTAACCCGGGTTAAAAGCTAATCATGATTAAAGTTTTTGTCCAGTCGCACCAACAAATTTTTAATTCGAGTTAGTTAACATGGGTTAGCGCGGGACGTCATCATATTCGTGACGTATTTAACAACTCCAAACCCTCTAGACAGAGACAGTTAGGTTATATTGAAATGATTGTTTTACTCTTGTCGATTAATATATATTAATACAATAATGGATATAATTAGTTGACCGTTGAGAATTAATAATGAAACATTTTAAGATCTATTGAATATCAAGGAAGCTGGATTGTATTGTGAAACCAGACAGACAATAAGTATCTAAATGGAATAAAAACTGTAGTATATAAAATGTTATTAGATGTATTCGAAAAAAATAATAAATTAAATCAAGTACAATGAAATTAAAAATGAACCCAGGACAAAAAACCTTAACGTTAATAACAATAAATTGATCAATAATAAACCAAAAATTGATGACAGCATGAACAATAAATAGTAAAACCTAAACAAAAAACTATAACAGATCTTTACCAGAATGAAAATAATAAAAAAACAATTATAGGTAATATCAATAATGCGATAAATATAGACATGATAAGTGGAAGAAATAGAAATATATACCATTATCAAAAAATGCAATTTATACCTCATTTATCCAAAGAAATTAAGAGAACACTTGTTGAATTTAATTCACCACAGACAAAATTAGGACTATATAACCATAATAAACTAAGTAATAATTTATCAAACATTAAAGATTTTACCACACGAAAAAATGAATGTTATTTATAAAATAAATTGTATAGATTGTGATAAGATATACATAGGAGAAACCTCTAAAAAGATCACAACTAGAGTCAAACAACACAGCAATAATTGTAAAAATATAAACACTACAGCATTTGCACAACACAGTCTTCAGCTTAATCACAATTTTGATTTTGAAAAACCTACAATATTGGATATAGAAAAACAATCGAATCTATATATAAACAAAAATATAAAAGACACCATAAATTATAAAACAGATTGAAAACACCTCTCACAAGCAGTTCTTGCTACAATTGGGAAATTAAAATTTGTAAACCTTACCTTAGTGACCTGTATTTAATAATAAATCAGTGTATACTTACTACAGTAAATAGTATGACCCTAATTCATCAGGGGCCAAAGAATATGTCAGTTAAATGGGTATTTTTTCCTTAGTGTTAATTTAAAAAACAAACCAATTTTATGACATAAATTTTTGACAAAATTTTAATCAAAAATGGATAATTTTTTAAATTTTAATTGGATTTCGGGTAAATATAATTTTTTTGTAACATTGTTATGCATATTTTTGGTAATGTTTTTAGTTAATATTTAAAAAGTTATTTTATAATGTTAATTGATAATTTTTTGATGTATTTTAGTGAGTCCTGATGATGGGGAAGGCCCTCGAAATGTTGGCTCGTTTTAAAGTTAATTGTAATAAACTGTTTTCGGAAGATTTAGAAACCTACAAATTATTTATTATCATTTTTTATTCTTCCAATTAACCTATTTTTATTATTAATCAATTTACTGAATTAGAGAGAAAAAAATATGTAAATAAAATACAAAAATCAGATTTTATTGATAAATATAAACAAATAAATTACCACTTGACAACAAAAGAGGGAAAGGTTAATTGATTTAATAACACAGATTGCAATTTATACAAAATTATGTCATTTCCTTTCATCTTAAAAAAATTGTGTCGACAAGTGCTCTGTGAAAAGCTATATCACTTTCACATATAATTTCTGATGGTGAAACACCATCAGGAAAGTAATCTTCTGGTTCTGGTACATTGTAGATGTCCTGGGTTTCTATTGCAATGTTGTGGAGGACAGCTACAGCTACAATAATATTTAGGGCTTTTTTTGGATCCATTCAAATTCCATTGGCAAGGCAAGGAAATCTTCTTTTCATAAAACTGAACGCTCTCTCAATGATTGTTTGATTTTTGTGTGACAATTGATTTTTCTTCAGCAGCATTTGTTGGGTTTAAAATTGGTGTCAGTAAATATGTTTTGCAGCCATAACTACTATCTCCTAGAAGCCAAAAATCTCCAAATTCTCTTGACTCAAATCTCACTCGTAATGCACTTTAATTGAAAATCCAACTGTCATGCACAGAGTCAGGATTTTCAAGTTCCCATCGCACACTACTTGTATATTTAATGAAAACCACCCTTTTCTATTTCAAAATAGTTTTGTATTAGCTCCACTTAGAGACTGGATTTTAATATGAGTGCAGTCAATCGCACCAATTACTCAAAGAAAACATTTTATCCTGTAGAAATCTGACACTGTTTTGTTTTTATCAACTTCTGTTACGGACATTTTAATTAAATCACTTGACTTCCTGGCTATTAATGCTGTTATGCGTGGAATAATTCTATAAATTGTAGATTTATCAATATTAATGATGTCGCTAAGAACCTGCTGGTAACTACTAGTAGCATAATACCTCTTGAGGTTAATAGAATATGATGCAAAATCATTAATATTGAAAATGTCAATCATATTTAGCACTGTTTCTTTTTGAAATCTATACCTTCTTATGAATTCCACATCATCCTAAATTTCAGAGGGATTCCTCCTTACTTTGTAAAGCTTGTCTAGGAAGTATATATATCAGTTGCATTATATCTTCATCTGATGTTAAATATTTATCTGAAGAGATTGTGTTCATTTTTCCTCGGTGTATTGGGATAAATGTTACGAAAATATTCAGAAAAAACAAACTAAAACTGACACAAACAATGTTTCAAAGAGTAACTGGTTTGAAGGTGTTATGGATGTTCCTGTTTGTAGGATATGATTCAAAATCATTAATATTAAAATTGTCAATCATATTTAGCACTATTTCTTTTCGAAATTTGTACCTTCTTATGAATTCCACATCATCCTAAATTTCAAATGGATTCCTCCTTACTTTGTAAAGCTTGTTCCTAGAAAGTATATTTACCAATTGTATTATATCTTTATCTGATGTTGAGTATTCATCTGAAGAGATTGTGTTCATTTTTCTTCGGTGTATTAAGATAAATATCACGAAAATATTCAGAAAAAAACAAACTGAAACTGACACAAACAATGTTTGAAAACTAATGTAACAGTAGAAAGGTAACATTGACATCGGATAATCGAGGTAGGAAGGTGAATTAACTTAACACCATCACTTAACATAGAGTTGGGGCTAATTATGATTGGTGCAATGGAATTTCTGCTAACCCGTGATTTACTTATCCAGATTAGTAAAGTTAAAGTTAAACACGGTGGGTGCAACCGGGCCTTAGTGTCATTGATGTTTGAAAAGCTTAAGAAGTTTATTATAACGGAAAAGCGCACATAGGAATAAAATATTATGCTTATTTTATAACAGTTATTTATTATATTCAACTACTAGCTGCAACCCCCTCGCGCGGATCTCATTACCGCGTATGGGGAGCGTCCCACGGGTGGCGGATGTGGGGATGGTCGGTGGAATTTCCTCGGAAGCTCCTCCTGGCTAAGTCCGATAGACTCGCTGACCAACAATGAGAGCGGCCCTCCAGGCTTGCTGGAGGGTGTGACGTAGGTTCGAACGCCCTACTCACATATTTTAGTTCACAAAATACCACAAACAGTCATGGATTCCTCTGAGGTAAAACGCCCATTATCCGGAAGTAAACTAGTCCCCCGTTCGGGTCTCCGGGTGGGGACTGCTTCAGAGGAATCTAGGCGCAAGATGAAAAGTAGAGATCTAACAATAGGGACGTGGAACGTTAGAAGTTTAAATACGGCAGGTGGGTTAAAGTCGGTCGCGAATGAAGTTAAGGGGTACCATTTAGATATCGTTGCATTACAAGAGGTTCGCTGGCCAGGGGAGGGTTCGTTAACAGAAGGAAAGTACACTATTTGGTACGGGAGGAGCGTTAATTATTGTTTAGGTACCGGGTTTCTGATTAGGAATAGATTTCTTTCCGCATTACGGGATGTACAGTTCTTTAGTGAAAGAATATCGGTTGCTATATTTCAGGGTCGTTGGTCTAAAATCGCGTTTATAAACATTCATTCTCCCACCGAAGATAGTGATGATGAAGTAAAATGCGAATTTCATGATAAACTAGAGTCGGTTTACGATAAGTTACCGCGAAATTACATTAAAATAATACTAGGTGACGCGAACGCAAAGGTTGGAAGGGAAGAAGTATATCGTCCTACAATCGGTAAAGAAAGTTTGCACGAATATAGTAATGATAATGGGACCCGACTAATAAACTTTGCCAGTAGATAAGAATTGCGGGAGCTGGCACACTTTTTTGCGCAGCCAATCAGATGCCAGCATTTGGTCACGTGACCTATGGCGGGAGATTTGAATTTGAATTTCCACCACGACCTAACCTTAACCACGCTGGTTCGCGCCATCGACCTAACCTAAACCACTAAGCCACGCCCCTTTTTAGTCACGTGACCCTTCATAAACCTAACCTAAACCACTAGGCCACGCCCCTTTTTGATCACGTGACCCCTGTTTGAGAGTATTAAGCATGAGTCTACCCGGCGTCCATTTTCTTTTCCCTACGTTTTGGGCTAATTTAGTATTTATAAAGCATGAGTCTACCCGTCCGCCATTTTCTTTCATGACGTCACAATTTATAAAGCATGAGTCTACCCAGCGTCCATTTTCTTTTCCCTAAGTTTTGGGCTAATTTAGTATTTATAAAGCATGAGTCTACCCGTCCGCCATTTTCTTTTATGACGTCACAATTTACAAAGCATGAGTCTACCATGCGTCCATTTTCTTTTCCCTACGTTTTGGGCTAATTTAGTATTTATAAAGCATGAGTCTACCCGTACGCCATTTTCTTTTATGACGTCATGCGTCCATTTTCTTTTCCCTACGTTTTGGGCTAATTTAGTATTTATAAAGCATGAGTCTACCCGTCCGCCATTTTCTTTCATGACGACACAATTTATAAAGCATGAGTCTACCCAGCGTCCATTTTCTTTTCCCTACGTTTTGGGCTAATTTAGTATTTATAAAGCATGAGTCTACCCGTCCGCCATTTTCTTTTATGACGTCACAATTTACAAAGCATGAGTCTACCATGCGTCCATTTTCTTTTCCCTACGTCTTGGGCTAATTTAGTATTTATAAAGCATGAGTCTACCCGTCCGCCATTTTCTTTTATGACGTCACAATTTACAAAGCATGAGTCTACCATGCGTCCATTTTCTTTTCCCTACGTTTTGGGCTAATTTAGTATTTATAAAGCATGAGTCTACCCGTACGCCATTTTCTTTTATGACGTCACAATTTACAAAGCATGAGTTTACCATGCGTCCATTTTCTTTTCCCTACGTTTTGGGCTAATTTAGTATTTATAAAGCATGAGTCTACTCGTCCGCCATTTTATTTTATGACGTCACAGTTTACAAAGCATGAGTCTACCCGGCGTCCATTTTCTTTTCCCTACGTTTTGAGCGTATTAAGTCATTATAAAGCATAAGTCTACCCGTCCGCCATTTTGTTTTATGACGTCACAATTTAAAAGCCTTAAGTCTATCCAGCCGCCATTGTGTTTTTTTTTTTAATATAGGATGATTATACCTGACCGGTTCGAGCATGCGCCGACATGTCGAATCATGTAAAAACAGGTTAGCGAAAGTACAAACAGTTTTGAATCATGTTTAAACATGCAAGTAAGTGAAACGGAAACATGGACTTTGAACCTTCCTAATGCCTTTAATATAAACATCGTTATAGGGCTTCTTAATCCTATACAGCTTTGAACTTTGATACTTAATCCTACATTTTAAGTAGCGATAAAAATTTCCTTAAGCTTAAACGTAAACATGGACTTTGAACCTTCTTAATGCCTTTAATATAAACATCGTTATACGGCTTCTTAATCCTGTACAGCTTTGAACTTTGATCCTTAATCCTAATATTTAAATAGCGATAAAAGGTTCCTTAAGCTCTTGGACTACGGTCTATTATCTTCCTATGTGTAATGATTTTTAATCCTATATAGCTTTGAACTTTGATTCTTAATCCTACTATTTAAATAGCGATAAAAGGCTCCTTAAGCTCTGAGACTTTGAAGCATTATTATATATATAAATATAATGCGGACCTTGTACGTTTCATGTCTTAGTATAGTAAATCCCTAAAGATTTAATCGTAAAAAAGATAAATTTAAGACGTCAATATCAACTTTGTTCTAATAATTGCTGAAAGTATAAATATATAATAATATAAAACTTGTACCTATTTCGGTAGGCGAATATAATTTTTTTATATATTTTTTCAACCGTTTTAATTGTTTTCTCAACTTCTTAGACCATTTTTTTACCTTTTCTATGTATTATTTACTTATCATTAACAATTCTGCTTTAGAATTGCTATTTCGCGATGTTTTCGGAAGAGTTCGTCTCGGCCGGCTTCGGTCTTCTACCTCACCTAGTTGGACAATCTCTAATCCTTCCGAAAGAAATAAACAATGATATCGTTAATAAAAAACAACTAACTAGTGTTATCTCTTGCTAAGGTATTATCAATAATATAGCCGTGAATAATGATACACTACATCGTAATTATTTCGTATTACACGAGTTTATCGCATCATTATATAGTCGTTAAGTAATCAAAGTTTAGAACCTTTTTCAGTTCAATATTGAGCCTTCAGCTCTTTGATTTTGAATTTTTAATCTTTAAAAACATAATAAAAATAGTACATTATGACAGAAAATTTCAATAAACACCTCTATCTAACTTTAACTAGTATACGACGCCCATTATTAATCACGTGACCTATGAACACATCCCCTTATTGTTCATGCCTTTTTCTAATCAGCTAATCAAATTGCTCCATTTTATGAATTTGAAAGTTCCTTCCGGCTAGGTCCGATGGTCATCGCTAACCTACTTATTGTAATTATAAAAATTCAATCAACATTTCTACCTAAACTTAACTAACCTACCATTCCCTTTTTAATCACGTGACCTTTGGACCCTGTCCCTTATCATTCATACCCAACTCTAATCGGTACTCTATTTTAAGCATCTGAAAGTTTCACCCGGCGAAGTCCGATGGCACTTGGTAACCTACTCATTGTGCTTACAGCAGCTAATCAAATCCCCCCCCCCCTCCATTTTACGCATCCGAATGTTTCTTCTGGCTAGGTCCGGTGGTCATCGCTAACCTACTAATTGTATTTATATAAATTCAATCAACATTTCGACCTAAACGTAACTAACATACAATTCCCTTTTTAATCACGTGACCCTGGGACCCTGTTCTTATCATTCATACCCATCTCTAATCGGTGCTCTATTTTAAGCATCTGAAAGTTTGATCCGGCGAAGTCCGATGACACTTGCTAACCTACTCATTGTACTTATATTTTACGCATGCAAAAGTTCCTCCCGGCTAGTTCCGATGGTACTCGCTAGCTTACTCATTGTACTTATAATTTAAATATCCGAAAGTTCCTCCGGTTAGTTCTGATGATAATCGCGGACCCATTGTCAAGTTTAATTTCTTTTTTTTTTTTTTAAGCCTTCCTAACTGTTACATAACCTTCTCAATAAATGAAAATTTAGTAGCATGTTCAATAGTATAATTTTCGGTAATATTTCTATACCTTTCTTATTTAATTTAATTGTCTCCTAACTTAGTCGCAGAACATACATTACCTTATAAAATATCCGCAAGAGCGCAGCACCCACTCTATTTTGTAATATGTCCAACAGGGTGCAGCTCCTATTCCTTTGGGATTGTATATGTTATCTTCCCAATAATGTTTTGTAGAGGCTGAGTGTGCCCAACCGCCATTTTGTTTTATGGCGCCACCATGTTTGAAGCATAAATATTTATATACACAATGATATAAAACTTCATTTTCGACCTATTACGGTCGGAAATTTATTTTTTATACATAATATTTTCAGCATTTACAATTGTTTTTGCGCCTTCTCAGACGGTTATTTACCTGTCCGGACGATTACTTAATTTTAATCAACAACTATGGTCTACCCAGATCTGGATTACCCTCATACTCGGAAAGCTTTGGCCTTACCCCACTCCTTTTCATCCCAACATCGGTACACACCTCCTAATCCTTTAAGCCTTGGATTTTGAACAGATAATTCCTAAATTTTGTAAACAAAGGAGACTATAAATAGGGATGGTTTTCTATGCCTCTTTCTCATTCTCTTTTACAGCCTCTTGAAAGATAATTTTAAACGTGTCAGTACTGTTTTATTGAACTGTTTTTCATTTTGGCTTTAAATTGTAGATCATTATAAGTTTTTCAACTATTTTCCATTTTTCTTTTACCCTTCGGATTTTCTAATTTATCTTTCTTATTTTTAGAAGAAATTTATTCATTTATTATTTGCTATTTGTTTTTTGTTTTTTTTTTACGATTAATATTTTGATTATTTCATTTATTTTTAAGTTTATTAATTATATCGCATTTAATTTTTTTTTTTTTTTTTATCATTCGTTTTCAATAATGGCATCAGGTAACAATAAGTGTGGATATTGTGATAGAAATTTCAGCCGAAAAGATAGCAAACTACGTCACGAAAAGTCATGCTTGACAACTCAGAAACGGCGTACATGTGTTTCTTGCGGCGAGATTTTTTCGTCTCTAAACCAACTCATGAATCATTTACGTCGTTGTCAGAGAGAAACTCCCCTTGTCATGACGAAACGAAGGCGGTTGGAAATGGCTATAGGGCCTTTATTTGAAATCGAGACAGCGTTTGGAGGGGATATTAAGACTTTTTACCTTCCATGTTCTGAACCAATTGATGCTGTGGAATTTCTCTGCCATCAGACTGAAACATTATATCGATTAATTACAGAATTTTTGGCGGAATCAGATGCTCCTCTAAAATTCAATCTAGTTCTAGAGGCCACTTATGAAAATATTAGTGGGGAGACGTGCGATAGGGCGTTTAAAACCAAAAACATAACAATATCCGAAAGTTCTTCGGTCTTGAACAGTCTCAGTGGAAGCTACTCGAAAATAGCTACCGAGATGGAGGATATGACAATAAAGGGGAGCGGTTGGTTCCTTAAAAGTCTAGATGGACTTCTTCTAAGAGTGAATCGATTTAGGCCTCTAGGTGCCTCAAGTCATGATAAATAAACTAATTATTTAATGATTAAATTAAATGAATACAAACCAGTTTCTTTCTTTTCTTTATTATAAGAACATTGTTATATTTTTATTTACTCAAGTGAAATACTACTTTTGTCCAAGAGAAAAACTTATTATTTTCTTTCTTTATTTATTTTTTATTCAATAAAGGTTTAATTTATCACTTGTTAAGGTTTTACATAATTTTTTTATTATTTTAAAGATATGTATTCTTTATTGGTATTTATATTTATTTAAAAAATATACACACTTAAAAATATGGCCAAATGAAATAAGGTTTAAAGAAAGTTTTATATTATTTATCGTTCCGGATGCTGTTTAAATAAATAAATCATATGTAATTCACTTAAAAACAACTTAATATTTGTTAAGTTTTTACATTTTCTGTCATGAACTTTGAACTTTTTAATCCTTTTATGATATCAGGATAGGTGAAGTGGCCTTTGAACCAGTAATTCTCAGCCATCAAACATTGTTATTATTTCTCTATATTTTTAATAATTTTGACTTGAAAAAATGAGGAATCATTTTTTTTATGAAATATATAGGTCTTTATTAATAATTTAATGATATAATATTTTAGTAACACTATTGAAAATGGGTACAAAGGGGAAATAAAAAAAAAAAATAAAAAAAACCGCATAAGGAAACAAAAAATATTTATTATATCCAAATACTGTTATGTACAGCAAATAAAACACCATTAAATAAATGAAATTTCATCTTTAAAACAAACTCTCCCTTTATATATTAATGATATCATCTCATTATTATTGTTGAAAGCTACAATCTCTTCATCCGACATCTTAAATCTTTTAGGAAGATATACTCTGATAGTATTATCATGATCCTTCAACGTGGCGACCAACGCTAACCCTAATTTGGTCTTAAGATGCTCCAATTCCGCTATGATGTATGGCCGCCCGATTTCAATATCCTTCAGTTTACACACTAAACGAGCGTCATCGTTTAAATGATTCAATAACTTTTTGAAGTCCCTCGCAGAACTAAAAATAGAGAAAAAAAACAAAACAGGTGTTTAGGATAAATATGGTAAGAAAAAAACTCTATTAAAAAAAAAATAATAATAATGAGATATCATTAAAGTAATAAATATACTTACGAATTCATGACGATTGATATGATGATGATTTAAAACAATATGCTACGATCGGATGCTAGAACGAAAATGAATCCCTAGGTACTCACTCGTCAAGGACTATTAGTTGTGTGCATGCACGCTAGTTGCGCATGCGCTAACCCCCTCCCTTCTTCCCCCTCCACCAACCTCACTCCTACTCTTACCATCACTCGTCCAATTTCAAACAATCATTTTCACGATTGTCAATTCTCTGTCACTAATTAGGACATTATTTTTTGTTAATATTCATATTTGATATACTCTCTCTCTCTCTCTCTCTCTCTCTCTCTCACTCTCTCTCTCTCTCGAAATTCAATAATTCATTAAGTTATTGGAAACATCAAGACTCTCATGTAGAATTAGATCGTGAAGGTTTTTATTCAGCATATCGCGATTAGGAAATCTTCCAGAAATATAAGTTGCTAAACATCAACGTATAAGCATTTGATGCTAATTGGAAATGTAATAACCACTGATTATCATGAAACTGTTAGTAAAAATAAGGAAGAGCATAAAGTCCAGCGGAGAGATAGGATGAGAATTCATCAGATGAAAATTTGTCAACTATTTGATAGTCAATATGATCCAATCTTCCTAATATTTACACTTTTATAGCATTATTGTCCAACGATTGCGAAATCGTTCTTAAAATAATGCATGTTTTTATATTTTCTAAGGTTTTATTAATGGATATTCCTATTATTATCTCACTACTGTTGAGAGGTACGAACGATTGGGGATGATTTATATAAGGTTAAGTTCTATAACCTTATTCTATGAGGTTCGTGGTCTTACAGGTACAATTTCCTAATATTGAAGATCAGGAACTTACATTCACATGAATTATCAGGTACGCTATCTGTCTTCCTCATATAATGGAATAAATAAATGAAGTACTAGTTTAATCACCTTTAGGAAACTCAGATCTTGTTTTTGTGAAACAGAAACAATTTTTTTTTTTTAGGATAGGGACTGTTGTTCATTGATTTTGATTTTCACCTGTGCCTGTACCTGCCTTCACCCCTTCTCCCTCTCCCCCCCCCCACCCTCCCCCCCTCCCTCCTCCTCCCTGGCTCACCCGTGAAACGAACGCTAGTCGTCTACATGAACACATTAGTTGTATATTTTAAGGATTTTTTTTTTTTTTTATATTTATATTTCAGGACGATATCAGCCGGTCGTGGAAGTTAGAGTTAGTTATGGGTGATGGGAGATGGTCAAAAGTGGTTAAGGATGGTCAGGGATAGAGAGAGAGGTTCAGATTTCTCCCGATATCTGAACCTCTCTCTCTCTATCCCTGACCATCCTTAACCACTTTTGACCATCTCCCATCACCCATAACTAACTCTAACTTCCACGACCGGCTGATATCGTCCTGAAATATAAATATAAAAAAAAAAAAAAATCCTTAAAATATACAACTAATGTGTTCATGTAGACGACTAGCGTTCGTTTCACGGGTGAGCCAGGGAGGAGGAGGGAGGGGGGGAGGGTGGGGGGGGGGAGAGGGAGAAGGGGGGAAGGGCAGGTACAGGCACAGGTGAAAATCAAAATCAATGAACAACAGTCCCTATCCTAAAATAAAAAATTGTTTCTGTTTCACAAAAACAAGATCTGAGTTTCCTAAAGGTGATTAAACTAGTACTTCATTTATTTATTCCATTATATGAGGAAGACAGATAGCGTACCTGATAATTCATGTGAATGTAAGTTCCTGATCTTCAATATTAGGAAATTGTACCTGTAAGACCACGAACCTCATAGAATAAGGTTATAGAACTTAACCTTATATAAATCATCCCCAATCGTTCGTACCTCTCAACAGTAGTGAGATAATAATAGGAATATCCATTAATAAAACCTTAGAAAATATAAAAACATGCATTATTTTAAGAACGATTTCGCAATCGTTGGACAATAATGCTATAAAAGTGTAAATATTAGGAAGATTGGATCATATTGACTATCAAATAGTTGACAAATTTTCATCTGATGAATTCTCATCCTATCTCTCCGCTGGACTTTATGCTCTTCCTTATTTTTACTAACAGTTTCATGATAATCAGTGGTTATTACATTTCCAATTAGCATCAAATGCTTATACGTTGATGTTTAGCAACTTATATTTCTGGAAGATTTCCTAATCGCGATATGCTGAATAAAAACCTTCACGATCTAATTCTACATGAGAGTCTTGATGTTTCCAATAACTTAATGAATTATTGAATTTCGAGAGAGAGAGAGAGTGAGAGAGAGAGAGAGAGAGAGAGAGAGGAGTATATCAAATATGAATATTAACAAAAAATAATGTCCTAATTAGTGACAGAGAATTGACAATCGTGAAAATGATTGTTTGAAATTGGACGAGTGATGGTAAGAGTAGGAGTGAGGTTGGTGGAGGGGGAAGAAGGGAGGGGGTTAGCGCATGCGCAACTAGCGTGCATGCACACAACTAATAGTCCTTGACGAGTGAGTACCTAGGGATTCATTTTCGTTCTAGCATCCGATCGTAGCATATTGTTTTAAATCATCATCATATCAATCGTCATGAATTCGTAAGTATATTTATTACTTTAATGATATCTCATTATTATTATTTTTTTTTTAATAGAGTTTTTTTCTTACCATATTTATCCTAAACACCTGTTTTGTTTTTTTTCTCTATTTTTAGTTCTGCGAGGGACTTCAAAAAGTTATTGAATCATTTAAACGATGACGCTCGTTTAGTGTGTAAACTGAAGGATATTGAAATCGGGCGGCCATACATCATAGCGGAATTGGAGCATCTTAAGACCAAATTAGGGTTAGCGTTGGTCGCCACGTTGAAGGATCATGATAATACTATCAGAGTATATCTTCCTAAAAGATTTAAGATGTCGGATGAAGAGATTGTAGCTTTCAACAATAATAATGAGATGATATCATTAATATATAAAGGGAGAGTTTGTTTTAAAGATGAAATTTCATTTATTTAATGGTGTTTTATTTGCTGTACATAACAGTATTTGGATATAATAAATATTTTTTGTTTCCTTATGCGGTTTTTTTATTTTTTTTTTTTATTTCCCCTTTGTACCCATTTTCAATAGTGTTACTAAAATATTATATCATTAAATTATTAATAAAGACCTATATATTTCATAAAAAAAAATGATTCCTCATTTTTTCAAGTCAAAATTATTAAAAATATAGAGAAATAATAACAATGTTTGATGGCTGAGAATTACTGGTTCAAAGGCCACTTCACCTATCCTGATATCATAAAAGGATTAAAAAGTTCAAAGTTCATGACAGAAAATGTAAAAACTTAACAAATATTAAGTTGTTTTTAAGTGAATTACATATGATTTATTTATTTAAACAGCATCCGGAACGATAAATAATATAAAACTTTCTTTAAACCTTATTTCATTTGGCCATATTTTTAAGTGTGTATATTTTTTAAATAAATATAAATACCAATAAAGAATACATATCTTTAAAATAATAAAAAAATTATGTAAAACCTTAACAAGTGATAAATTAAACCTTTATTGAATAAAAAATAAATAAAGAAAGAAAATAATAAGTTTTTCTCTTGGACAAAAGTAGTATTTCACTTGAGTAAATAAAAATATAACAATGTTCTTATAATAAAGAAAAGAAAGAAACTGGTTTGTATTCATTTAATTTAATCATTAAATAATTAGTTTATTTATCATGACTTGAGGCACCTAGAGGCCTAAATCGATTCACTCTTAGAAGAAGTCCATCTAGACTTTTAAGGAACCAACCGCTCCCCTTTATTGTCATATCCTCCATCTCGGTAGCTATTTTCGAGTAGCTTCCACTGAGACTGTTCAAGACCGAAGAACTTTCGGATATTGTTATGTTTTTGGTTTTAAACGCCCTATCGCACGTCTCCCCACTAATATTTTCATAAGTGGCCTCTAGAACTAGATTGAATTTTAGAGGAGCATCTGATTCCGCCAAAAATTCTGTAATTAATCGATATAATGTTTCAGTCTGATGGCAGAGAAATTCCACAGCATCAATTGGTTCAGAACATGGAAGGTAAAAAGTCTTAATATCCCCTCCAAACGCTGTCTCGATTTCAAATAAAGGCCCTATAGCCATTTCCAACCGCCTTCGTTTCGTCATGACAAGGGGAGTTTCTCTCTGACAACGACGTAAATGATTCATGAGTTGGTTTAGAGACGAAAAAATCTCGCCGCAAGAAACACATGTACGCCGTTTCTGAGTTGTCAAGCATGACTTTTCGTGACGTAGTTTGCTATCTTTTCGGCTGAAATTTCTATCACAATATCCACACTTATTGTTACCTGATGCCATTATTGAAAACGAATGATAAAAAAAAAAAAAAAAATTTAAATGCGATATAATTAATAAACTTAAAAATAAATGAAATAATCAAAATATTAATCGTAAAAAAAAAACAAAAAACAAATAGCAAATAATAAATGAATAAATTTCTTCTAAAAATAAGAAAGATAAATTAGAAAATCCGAAGGGTAAAAGAAAAATGGAAAATAGTTGAAAAACTTATAATGATCTACAATTTAAAGCCAAAATGAAAAACAGTTCAATAAAACAGTACTGACACGTTTAAAATTATCTTTCAAGAGGCTGTAAAAGAGAATGAGAAAGAGGCATAGAAAACCATCCCTATTTATAGTCTCCTTTGTTTACAAAATTTAGGAATTATCTGTTCAAAATCCAAGGCTTAAAGGATTAGGAGGTGTGTACCGATGTTGGGATGAAAAGGAGTGGGGTAAGGCCAAAGCTTTCCGAGTATGAGGGTAATCCAGATCTGGGTAGACCATAGTTGTTGATTAAAATTAAGTAATCGTCCGGACAGGTAAATAACCGTCTGAGAAGGCGCAAAAACAATTGTAAATGCTGAAAATATTATGTATAAAAAATAAATTTCCGACCGTAATAGGTCGAAAATGAAGTTTTATATCATTGTGTATATAAATATTTATGCTTCAAACATGGTGGCGCCATAAAACAAAATGGCGGTTGGGCACACTCAGCCTCTACAAAACATTATTGGGAAGATAACATATACAATCCCAAAGGAATAGGAGCTGCACCCTGTTGGACATATTACAAAATAGAGTGGGTGCTGCGCTCTTGCGGATATTTTATAAGGTAATGTATGTTCTGCGACTAAGTTAGGAGACAATTAAATTAAATAAGAAAGGTATAGAAATATTACCGAAAATTATACTATTGAACATGCTACTAAATTTTCATTTATTGAGAAGGTTATGTAACAGTTAGGAAGGCTTAAAAAAAAAAAAAAAGAAATTAAACTTGACAATGGGTCCGCGATTATCATCAGAACTAACCGGGAGGAACTTTCGGATATTTAAATTATAAGTACAATGAGTAAGCTAGCGAGTACCATCGGAACTAGCCGGGAGGAACTTTTGCATGCGTAAAATATAAGTACAATGAGTAGGTTAGCAAGTGTCATCGGACTTCGCCGGATCAAACTTTCAGATGCTTAAAATAGAGCACCGATTAGAGATGGGTATGAATGATAAGAACAGGGTCCCAGGGTCACGTGATTAAAAAGGGAATTGTATGTTAGTTACGTTTAGGTCGAAATGTTGATTGAATTTATATAAATACAATTAGTAGGTTAGCGATGACCACCGGACCTAGCCAGAAGAAACATTCGGATGCGTAAAATGGAGGGGGGGGGGGATTTGATTAGCTGCTGTAAGCACAATGAGTAGGTTACCAAGTGCCATCGGACTTCGCCGGGTGAAACTTTCAGATGCTTAAAATAGAGTACCGATTAGAGTTGGGTATGAATGATAAGGGACAGGGTCCAAAGGTCACGTGATTAAAAAGGGAATGGTAGGTTAGTTAAGTTTAGGTAGAAATGTTGATTGAATTTTTATAATTACAATAAGTAGGTTAGCGATGACCATCGGACCTAGCCGGAAGGAACTTTCAAATTCATAAAATGGAGCAATTTGATTAGCTGATTAGAAAAAGGCATGAACAATAAGGGGATGTGTTCATAGGTCACGTGATTAATAATGGGCGTCGTATACTAGTTAAAGTTAGATAGAGGTGTTTATTGAAATTTTCTGTCATAATGTACTATTTTTATTATGTTTTTAAAGATTAAAAATTCAAAATCAAAGAGCTGAAGGCTCAATATTGAACTGAAAAAGGTTCTAAACTTTGATTACTTAACGACTATATAATGATGCGATAAACTCGTGTAATACGAAATAATTACGATGTAGTGTATCATTATTCACGGCTATATTATTGATAATACCTTAGCAAGAGATAACACTAGTTAGTTGTTTTTTATTAACGATATCATTGTTTATTTCTTTCGGAAGGATTAGAGATTGTCCAACTAGGTGAGGTAGAAGACCGAAGCCGGCCGAGACGAACTCTTCCGAAAACATCGCGAAATAGCAATTCTAAAGCAGAATTGTTAATGATAAGTAAATAATACATAGAAAAGGTAAAAAAATGGTCTAAGAAGTTGAGAAAACAATTAAAACGGTTGAAAAAATATATAAAAAAATTATATTCGCCTACCGAAATAGGTACAAGTTTTATATTATTATATATTTATACTTTCAGCAATTGTTAGAACAAAGTTGATATTGACGTCTTAAATTTATCTTTTTTACGATTAAATCTTTAGGGATTTACTATACTAAGACATGAAACGTACAAGGTCCGCATTATATTTATATATATAATAATGCTTCAAAGTCTCAGAGCTTAAGGAGCCTTTTATCGCTATTTAAATAGTAGGATTAAGAATCAAAGTTCAAAGCTATATAGGATTAAAAATCATTACACATAGGAAGATAATAGACCGTAGTCCAAGAGCTTAAGGAACCTTTTATCGCTATTTAAATATTAGGATTAAGGATCAAAGTTCAAAGCTGTACAGGATTAAGAAGCCGTATAACGATGTTTATATTAAAGGCATTAAGAAGGTTCAAAGTCCATGTTTACGTTTAAGCTTAAGGAAATTTTTATCGCTACTTAAAATGTAGGATTAAGTATCAAAGTTCAAAGCTGTATAGGATTAA
Organism: Piezodorus guildinii; assembly: GCA_023052935.1. NCBI lineage: Eukaryota > Metazoa > Arthropoda > Insecta > Hemiptera > Pentatomidae > Piezodorus > Piezodorus guildinii. Next base: position 86,480,071 of record CM041298.1, read on the forward strand.
GAAGCCCTATAACGATGTTTATATTAAAGGCATTAGGAAGGTTCAAAGTCCATGTTTCCGTTTCACTTACTTGCATGTTTAAACATGATTCAAAACTGTTTGTACTTTCGCTAACCTGTTTTTACATGATTCGACATGTCGGCGCATGCTCGAACCGGTCAGGTATAATCATCCTATATTAAAAAAAAAAACACAATGGCGGCTGGATAGACTTAAGGCTTTTAAATTGTGACGTCATAAAACAAAATGGCGGACGGGTAGACTTATGCTTTATAATGACTTAATACGCTCAAAACGTAGGGAAAAGAAAATGGACGCCGGGTAGACTCATGCTTTGTAAACTGTGACGTCATAAAATAAAATGGCGGACGAGTAGACTCATGCTTTATAAATACTAAATTAGCCCAAAACGTAGGGAAAAGAAAATGGACGCATGGTAAACTCATGCTTTGTAAATTGTGACGTCATAAAAGAAAATGGCGTACGGGTAGACTCATGCTTTATAAATACTAAATTAGCCCAAAACGTAGGGAAAAGAAAATGGACGCATGGTAGACTCATGCTTTGTAAATTGTGACGTCATAAAAGAAAATGGCGGACGGGTAGACTCATGCTTTATAAATACTAAATTAGCCCAAGACGTAGGGAAAAGAAAATGGACGCATGGTAGACTCATGCTTTGTAAATTGTGACGTCATAAAAGAAAATGGCGGACGGGTAGACTCATGCTTTATAAATACTAAATTAGCCCAAAACGTAGGGAAAAGAAAATGGACGCTGGGTAGACTCATGCTTTATAAATTGTGTCGTCATGAAAGAAAATGGCGGACGGGTAGACTCATGCTTTATAAATACTAAATTAGCCCAAAACGTAGGGAAAAGAAAATGGACGCATGACGTCATAAAAGAAAATGGCGTACGGGTAGACTCATGCTTTATAAATACTAAATTAGCCCAAAACGTAGGGAAAAGAAAATGGACGCATGGTAGACTCATGCTTTGTAAATTGTGACGTCATAAAAGAAAATGGCGGACGGGTAGACTCATGCTTTATAAATACTAAATTAGCCCAAAACTTAGGGAAAAGAAAATGGACGCTGGGTAGACTCATGCTTTATAAATTGTGACGTCATGAAAGAAAATGGCGGACGGGTAGACTCATGCTTTATAAATACTAAATTAGCCCAAAACGTAGGGAAAAGAAAATGGACGCCGGGTAGACTCATGCTTAATACTCTCAAACAGGGGTCACGTGATCAAAAAGGGGCGTGGCCTAGTGGTTTAGGTTAGGTTTATGAAGGGTCACGTGACTAAAAAGGGGCGTGGCTTAGTGGTTTAGGTTAGGTCGATGGCGCGAACCAGCGTGGTTAAGGTTAGGTCGTGGTGGAAATTCAAATTCAAATCTCCCGCCATAGGTCACGTGACCAAATGCTGGCATCTGATTGGCTGCGCAAAAAAGTGTGCCAGCTCCCGCAATTCTTATCTACTTTTGCCATTTCGAAAAACCTAATAATCAAAAGTACTACGTTTAAACATAAGGACATTCATAAGTATACGTGGACATCGCCGGATGGACAAACTCGGAATCAAATAGATCATGTTTTAGTACAAAACGGATGGCAAAGTAGCATAATTAACGTGAGATCGTATCGTGGTGCAGAATACGGTTCTGATCATGAATTAGTAATCGCGAAACTTCGACAAAAACTAAATACAAAAAAGAGAACACCGAACTATATTCATCCCGAGAATTTTGATGTTGTTAAATTGAACAACCCCGAAATTAGAAAACAATTCGCGATAGAAGTAAAAAATAGGTTCGATGCTTTGGAATCTTCAGACGAGGAACACAAAGATGTAAACAAATTATGGGAAGGGATCAGGGATAATATTAAAGAGGTCGGTAACTTATGTCTTGGGAAAATCGAAAATAAAAAGAACAAACCTTGGTTCGACAGGGATTGTCAAAATATGTGTGAAAAAAGAAAAACCGCTAAACTGAATTCCTTAAATAATCCAAGCGATAATAATGTGGCTTACTTTCGGTTAGTAAAAAACGAAACTTCAAAATTCTTAAAAAATAAGAAAAGAGAGTATCTTAAAGGCAAAATAATAGAAATAGAAAAACACAGAAGCGAAAATAACGTAAGAGAGATGTACAAAGGTATAAACAAATCGCGTAAAAGATTTGAACCTCTATTGAATGGGGTTAAAGATGCGAATAACAACATAATTGCGGATCCGACTGAGATATTAAATAAATTTAAACAACACTTTGACGGCATTCTAAATACGGAAAATAATAATCAATCTCCTCCCTCTGAATACCAGAGCGCTGAACCATGGGTAGACGCACCGAGTAAAGAGGAAGTTGAAATGGCGATAGGAAAATTAAAACGGTATAAAGCTGCAGGAAATGATAATATCACGAGTGAATTAATCAAAGCGTGTGGAGAAGCGGGCGTTTCCAAATTACATGTTTTAGTTAAAAAGATCTGGGAAAATGAAAAAATGCCCGAAGAATGGAAAGAATCAATACTTCTTCCGATTCACAAAAAAGGACCGAGGACGGATTGTAACAACTATCGTGGGATCTCTCTTCTCCCAGTATGCTATAAAATATTCTCGTCAATACTAACTAGCCGAATCACGGAATACGCTGAGGAAATTATCGGAGACTACCAATGTGGTTTTAGGCGGAATCGCTCGACTATTGATCAAATATTTTCCTTACGTCAAATATTAGAGAAGAAGCTGGAATACAACGGTGTAGTCCATCAACTTTATATAGACTTTAAAAAGGCTTATGATTCAATAGATCGTCAGAAGCTTTATAACATCATGATTGAACAGGGGATACCTAGAAAGTTAGTAAACCTAGTAGAGATGTGTTTGTCGGAAACATTTCATAAAGTTAGAATCGGTCATAATTACTCCGAGAGATTTGAGGTGCGATCGGGTTTGAAACAGGGTGACTCCCTTTCACCTGTTTTGTTTAATATAGCCTTAAAATATGTTATAGAAAAGGTGATGTGTACCGAGAAAGGCTTAAATATGGGTGACAAGATTCCGGTTTTGGGGTATGCCGATGATTTGGTACTGCTAGGTGAAGACACGGAAACTATACAACTAAATACCAGTGTGTTAATAAAAACCGGTAAAGAGATAGGTCTCGAATTAAATACCGATAAGACGAAATATATGATTAGTTGCAGAAATGGTAGCGATCTTGACGATATTAATATTTCAGGTCATACTTTTGTACCTGTGAATATAATTGTGTTGATAGCATCGCGGAGACTCAAATGGGCGCGTAAAGTTGTTGGGCTTAGTGAGGAACGGATTCCGAGAAAGTTGGTATTCGCTGAACCGACTGGTAGGCGTCCGAAGGGTAGGCCGAAGCGTCGATGGGAGGATTGCATTAAGGCTGATCTCGGGGGCTTGGGCTTGACCGGTGAACATTGGACGAGTCTGTGCAGGCGAAGTTTGGTGGTATCGGCATCGAACCTTCGGGTTCGGTAAGCCTATTATTATTATTATTACTAGCTGCAACCCGCGGCTTTGCTCGCGAATATTTTATTTTCTCTTTATTTAAAATTGCATAATGCATTATGATTTATAACTTAACTATTATAATAACTTATATAACTATCTATAATAACTATATATAACTATCTATAATATATATATAACTATCTATATAACTATAAAACGTTATATAGATGGAGCAGTTTTTTATGGATGTGGTAATAAATAAACTACCAATAAAACACATCAATTTTATTTTTTCTTATTGGTGTGTTTTCTAGGTGGCTGCACCCTCAACCAACTTCTTTACCATATAGTCAAAACGGTCAACAATTACTCCATTATTTTCAGACGTGTAATATTCAAGAAATATAAATATTATATTTTTTACAATTACATTTATTGAAGTTGTTTTCAAGTGAAAATATTCCCATTCGTTGTATCAATGCATATCAATCACAATTATGTTACAAACGTGACTATATACAACGATTACGTTAAAGCTAAAATATTTTGAGTAATTTTGGTTATGCCTACTTCTAGTGGATCGCTATTTATATTTAACAGAATAAAATGGCATCTTATTAAACTAAAGTTAGAATAATGGTTGATAAGGAAAGTAAATTTAAAACAACTTAACCTATCACTATGATTAATGTTATATAACTATAAATACCTTATTTCTAATATAGAGGGAGACTGAAAAATATAACAAAAACTACACTTCATTATCTTTGTTTGCGGTATGGCGAATTCAATTTTATAAATATATAATTTAAATTTCTAAAAATTTCAAAAGCTGTTGATAGTGACTATGGTGAATGAGGATTTGTTTGTTTATTTATTTAACGTCACTTTATGCTACTAAGGCTAATCGGACGATGCTACAGTGGGAGTCCTAAATTTTGCCTATCCAGGTTTTATTAGGATAGGGATCTTTAACGAGTACCTGACATCGCACAGGCTTGGGACCACCTTTTAACGGTGAATGAGGATATATAAAAGAAATCAATTTAAGAATTATTAAATTATTAATATTTTGAAAAAATAATTACTAAAGTAAAATTTAGGTAGTAATGTCTATTGTTGAATTATGTAATCTTAAACACATGGTTCCATGGAAACTCAATGTAATTCTTAAACTATTTTTCAACTCTAACTTTATTTAAAATTCTTAAATTGATTTTAATAACTGAGGTAAGTGAAAGTAGTGTGTTGCGCGCACCACATTTTTTTAATTACAAAACAAATATTAGAAACTTAATTCACATAACTCACAATAACTCCATCAGTTGCTCATTACATTCAAGATATATGCAACTCAGAGGTGTTATACCATTTCAACTAGTTGTCTCAGAGTACTGAGATCCGATGAATTATTTGGTATAGATTGAACCAAGCTCTAAGAAAACTAAAGTTAAAGATTATTTAAGAAGACTTAGTGTGCTTCGAATGAGTTCCTCTAGGCAAACTGCTTCACATGGCGGCGAAGCCCCTGCGTGTTAGAATAATGCTTTTAAGTTCTTGGGTCACGTGAGTTAAAATTTCTTTTATCGTTGGCTTACTTCGATAAACTTCCAACTTTCATTGGCTTCAGTAGATTTCCAACCTTCAGCTCCCTTCCAGGCTATTCTAATTTTTTTATTTTATTTTATTTATTTTTTTTTTTATTGTTTCCCCCTCGCATCCATGATTACCTAATAAAGGTAGGTTTCTTTTGCACCAGTTTAAAGCTAATTAAAATAAGAGATTAATTTTTATTACAATTGAAACTTGTTTAAACGAATATATTGTTAGGTTCTTTATTAATTAAAGTATTGCATTTTTATTCAACATTTTTTATTTCTTTTTTCCTTCTCCCCACGTTTCGGATTTTCGCCATTTTCAAGGGATCTATTTATTTTAAAATTAAAAGATAAACAACATTAGTTTTTACATTCTTATAAGGCATTTTACATACCTTTAATATTCCTTCATGTTGCACTTATAAAAAAAAAAATACATTTTGTCACATTTTTAAAAAACTATTACAGGCTGACCAGCCCTGTCATGCTTGTTATCACCTACTGGATTAAAGCGATGTATCCTTTCACTTTTAACAACATCTGATATTAAAAACACTATTTTTCTTTATCCTCATTTAGAATTTAGTAATTTCAAAACTATATCAAATAACATAGAATTTTTAAAAGAAACATTTGGCTGTGAAAACAAATGTGGAATCGATTAATTAGAGGAGGAAGAAATGAAACAATGTATATATAAAAACATTAATTTAATTGTTATTTGATAAGTTTTGAAATTATTACATTATAAATGAGGATAAAGAAAAATAGAGTTTTTAATATTAGATGTTGTTAAAAGTGAAAGTATACATTGCTTTAATCCAGTAGGTGATAACAAGCATGACAGGGCTGGTCAGCCTGTAATAGTTTTTTAAAAATGTGACAAAATGTATATTTTTGCACTTATATTATTATAAGTGCAACATGAAGGAATATTAAAGGTATGTAAAATGCCTCATTATAATGTAAAAACTAATGTTTTTTTATCTTTTTGTTAAAAAAAAAAAATGTTTATAGATCCCTTGAAAATGGCAAAAAGCCGAAACGTAGGGAGAAGGGAAAAAGAAATAAAAAATGTTGAATGAAAATGGATCACTTTAATTAAAAAAGAACCTAACAAAATAAGAGATGTTTCCGAGAATTTAACTTTCTGCATCATGTTTTGCGACACTTACTTCATATCATGAGGTTTCGACTTCTTAATCTTCTGCAACATTTTCTCTTCTTTCATTTTGTACCCCTTATTCCTCTTTGTGTGTATATCAAGTAAGATATATTTGAGTCTTTATTAAAAAAACTATGAATAACAGCGAAAAATCCCAAATTTGATTTTCCACCCTACCCGGGAAGAATCAGACTATGGATCACATAAACTTTTTTGTTCCTGTTATAGTTTAGTATTTATCTCCACACTATGAAAAAAAAAAAGAAAAAAAACCTGTTCCTCTACAACCCATGAAGGGTCTTGGGCTCATTACATATAGAGATTCGTACTGTTTCTAGGCCAACAGCAGTGCAATGAGGTGATTAGACCTTGATCACGCTCAGCCACCAGGTTGTTTTTCCCAATTTGGATCTTTAAAGAGGCTGGGTTTGCCTCAGGAGGGTCTCCATACCCTTGGGTCACCCCCTGGCTGAATTAACAGAATAAATAATATTCTGTCATAGCTGGGATTCGAACCCAGGATCCGGAGAACAGTAGACTAGCGCTCTATCCACTAGACCACGCCACTCCCCCACCCCCACATTATGACTTGACATTCATCAGACACCTGTATTTCATATAATGTATGTTTCAGAGCCTATGTGATATACCAGGTGATATGTGATATACCGGGGTTATAATACGGAGTTATACCAGGGTTATAATACGGAGTTATACCGGGGTTATAATACGGAGATATACCAGGGTTATAATACGGAGTTATACCAGGGTTATAATACAGAGTTATACCGGGGTTATAATACGGAGTTATACCAGGGTTATAATACGGAGTTATACCGGGGTTATAATACGGAGTTATAATACGGAGTTATACCGGGGTTATAATACGGAGTTATACCGGGGTTATAATACGGAGTTATACCAGGGTTATAATACTGAGTTATACCGGGGTTATAATATGGAGTTATACCGGGGTTATAATACGGAGTTATACCGGGGTTATAATACGGAGTTAAAATTATTTGTGCTCTTTTCTTCTTTAGTCTATTTTTTTCGAATTTACTTTAAGAGGAAGTAAATTAAAATTATCGACAAATAAGCCCTGTCAAACTAGTTCAATCAGAATGAAACCTACATGGTATTAAAAAGCCATTCAATGTGCAATGTGCATTCAAGGTGGAAACTGAATGAATAAAATAGAACTTCCGGTCAGCCGATGATTATGAAAATGTTGTAACATTTCAGGGATATAGTTTGTGTGGAATATAAAATTTCAGTGTTGTATGATTTTTCGTTTTCGTGCTAGACTTTCCACTCATATACACACACACAGATCTTTTCGTGTGACTTGGTTATTTCCATTCAGAGGACCTTAAACGTGTATTTCTGTTGAAAACTGAAATTCGATAATTTTGACGATTGCAATACTTCCCCTTAATACATATTCCATATATATGTAAGTGAAAGTAAAAATCGCCATAAGCAGGTCGTTAGGAAAGAAATGTTAATCTGCTGATCCACCTCGACTCATCTACAGATTCGAATTCCCTGGACCATTTTATTATTTTTCCCAAATTAAAATTCCTACCCTTCTCCAACAACTTTATCTACTCGTTTTAATATTTTTGTCTGACCGTACTCAAGGATCTGTCATTTGTAATCAACACTTGTATTATTTTAATGCTTCCTCTCTTAAGGGTTACACCAAGGTCCCCAAACATTTTGCGCCTCTTTCTTTCCCAACCATTACAACTAAAATCTTCCCAATTCAATCTATCACCCCAGAGATGCACTATACTACAAAGTAGGAGTTCAAACGACATTTCGAAGGCTCTAATCCAGACTTTTACAAGACATTCTCTTATAGATATTGCTATTTAGCTTCTTTTTTTTTGTCCACATATTTCAAATTATCTTGTTAATATTATTATTATTTACTTTATTTTTATAACATATATCATTTATTATATTTTATTTATTTATTTTTAATTTCATTATTTTTATCTTATTTATTTTTTCTCTCGTTTTCTTGTTTAAATTATTTTGTATATTCATTCATTTATTTTCTTATATTGTCATAAATTTTATTTTATTATTTGTTCTGATTTAAATTTATCTTTATTATTTAATTCTTCAATATAATTATAACTAAATAACGGGTTGTCTTTTATATGAGACTATACCCCCATTTTGTCAATTACTAGTAATTGTAATGACTTTTTATTTTTAAAAAAACCAACACGTATGACAAAAACAAATGTACAACAACAAAAACACATGTATGGCTCACATAGTCCGGTCAAATTACGCCAAAAAATAAGAGAAATAATAATAATTGGCTTACCGAACCGGAAGGTTCAATGCCGATACCACCAAACCTCGCCTGCACAGACTCGTCCAATGTTCGCTGCTCAAGCCCAAGAACCCGAGATCAGCCTTAATGCAATCTTCCCATCGACGCCTCGGCCTACCTTTCGGACGCCTACCAGTCGGTTCAGCGAAAACCAACTTTCTCGGAATCCGTTCCTCACCAAGCCCAACAACTTTACACGCCCATTTGAGTCCCCGCGATGCTATCAACTCAATTATATTCACAGGGTACAAACTCCGCAATTCCGCGTTGTCTAACCTTCTAAACTTCCCAGTGGCCTCATCTCTCTTCGGACCAAATATTTTACGCAGTACCTTATTTTCGAAAACCTTAAGCCGTTGTTCATCCTTCAAATGAGGCGGCCACGTTTCACATCCGTAAAGAACCGTCGGAAGAATAATAGTTTTATAAATTCTAACCTTTAAGTTTTTAGACAGAAGCCGCGAGCTAAGTAATTTAGCAACTTAATAATAACACGCATTTCCCACCTTTAACCGGGACTTTATTTCTTCCTGGATTTCATTTTTTCTTGTTATCATTGAACCTAAGTACTTGAATTTCTCTACATGTTCAAAAGTATGCCCTGATATATTAATATTATCAAGATCGCCACCATTTCTGCTACTTATCATATATTTCTTCTTATCGGTATTTAATACGAGACCTATTTGGTTACCGGTTTTTATTAACACACTTGTATTTAGTTGTATGGTTCCCGCGTCTTCACCTAGCAGTACCAAATCATCAGCATGCCCCAAAACCGGAATCTTATCACCCATATAAGATAAGATATAACCCATAAAAAATAAGAGTAAAGGTACATAAATTCCCACCTAGCTGAAAATCAGTAAGATTGTTTAAAATATGATTAAAAATAAAATTGGAAAGTTTCCCATCTTTCCCCTGGAAGGAAATTTTTTTATTCAATGTCAAAGGTCAAACAAATTAGTTTTTTACGATTTTTAGCAAAACGGTCAGTGTTATCATAAAAATACCTTACGCAAAATTGTAGATCATAAAATTATCTACAATACTTTTTTCCAATGAGCCACCGTTTTTAAAATAAAACGATTCAAAAATTTGTTATCATCATAATATGCACACGGTTTTTTTAACGTGGTTTCCTCAGTATGCCTATTTCACGGGCAGGTGTGATCCGATTTAATTTGAAACTATTGAAAAATAATGGATATTAGCAGAGATTGAAAAGATAAAAGCAATTTATATTTTTAAAAAGTAGTTGAGCTTTTCCTGGCTTTAAGAAGAAAATAGTTATTTCAGTTGGAGTTCAAGCAGTGAGTAATATGAGTAAGTCTACATCTTCACCAAAAACAATAGTTGTATTTATAAAATTGAATTGCTTTATTGCTGTCTCAATTATCAATACATCAGCATCATTATTAGCTTACTAGGTGTTATCGTCATAGTGAGCATGAGTAAGCCACGTATATACATCTCAATAATTGTAATAAATGTTAAAATATGTTTCTACCGGTCATTGTAACTAAAATTGTAATTGAAAGTATGACAGTTCCAACAAGTCAACAAACATTTCTTACAAATACTCGCAAGTCTCGGCTAGACCTTACAGACTGTGGTTGAAAGTTGGTGAACAATTCAAGAGAAACAATCCAAACTTTACTTCCACCTGCGCCGGAAAAACTGCTGAACACAATTTTTCGCAACTGCAAAAAAGGGTGCAGTGCTAAATTTGGTTGCAAAAAAGTCGATCTGATTTGTTCTCTGGCATGTACACATTGTCAAGGCCGGTCGTGCCCTAATATTGAATCACCAACAGTGGAGGATCCGTTTGATTCCAACAAGGCGATATGCGATACATCGCTATTAACGCAGTTTACACGCACTCAAGATAAATATGAGGAAGAACAAGTGCAAGAAGAAGAACCAGAACAACAAGAAGAAGAATTTGAAAGTTACGACTCGGACGATTAAATTTCACTCCTTTTTTTAAGCTTGAATTGCTTTTATCTTTTCCATCTCTGCTTATAATTATTATTTTGCAATAGTTTCAAATTAAACAGGATCACAACTAACCCGTGGAATAGGCCTACTGGGAAAATCATGTTTAAAAAAACTAGCTAAGTACACTACCTCAGAGGTGGAGTGGAAACGTGTGCATATTATGACGATTGCAAGTTTTTCAACTTTTTGAATCGTTATATCTCAACAACGGTGTCTCGAAGGAAAAAAGTATTAAAACATTATTTGTAGATAATTTTATGATCTACAATTTTTGTATGACATATTTTCATGATAAAATCTACCGTTTTGCTGAAAATAGCGAAAAACTCGTTTCTTTGACCTTTGACCTTGAATTAAAAAATTTCCATACAGGGGAAAGATGGAGAACTTTCAAATTTTATTTTCAAACAATCTTACTGAATTTCAGCTAGGTAAGAACTTATGTACCTTCGAATGTCTAAATTGACCGGACTAACACAGCCACAGTAGCATAACCTGAGGTTAAATGAATAATAATAAATAAATTTTCCATTTAACTCCATCTATTATATTTTTTTTTAATTTTAAAGTGTATTTAAATTATTTTCAAATTACGTTTTTTGTTTACGTATTTATTAAATTCGAAAAACTACGTATGACAACAAAAGATAATTTTTATTCTGGGGCATTTCGTCCCTTAAGAATAATATACTGTAAACAGAGGAAGCCCAACTTTGCTTGGCTTCATTTGACACATGATTGTTTAGTCAAATGGTAATTCATATAAAGTTAAGATAAATAAAAGACAATAATACAAAAAATATAGTAAATCGAATGGGTTTAGTTATGTATTATCAAAGTCAAGATTTATCACATATGTGCGGAAGATTGAATTTTGAGGAGCTGGATAAATAAATGGTGTTGAAAGTGGTTAGGGATGACACTTAACGGATGGAGATAGGCAAAGAGTTTCAAAGTCTGGTAACACGGATGATAAAGGACTTTTCAAAGGATGCTGTTATATGAGAGGGTAGGTATAGATCGGTAGGTTGGGATCTTGTATTTAGGGTGTGCACGGGATAGCGCGAAATTACGAGGTCAAAGATATAGGAAGGTTTTTTGGTTCGCAAGGATTGGAATAGGAAGATACCAAGTAGGTATTACATTCGGGATAGAGCCACCTTTGACCAGAATACCAGCGAGAGACGTGTGACTGGAGAGGCCGTACATAAATCTTATAAACCTATTCATTAATCTTTTTAGTCTCATCTCGTTTTCGCCACTGAGTCCTCCATATACTAGGTATCCCTAGTCAAAGTGGGGGAGTATTAGGTAAGACACTAAGAGATGGCGGGTACTTCTAGATTCACGGAAATGTAGGAGATGTCTAAGGATAGAGATGGATTTTCTGGTAATTTGAGAAATATAGTTACTCCACGTTAAGTTTTGAACAAACATAACTCTTAGATTTTATACCTATAATCTATAACTTATAGATTACCTATAAGTAATATTAAAGTTTAAAATTGATGCAGATGCACAGCATTTACCGGACTTTTTTTTTTAATTAGTAGAGCTTAACTAATATAAAAAAAAAAAACATATATATATATATATATATATATATATATATATATATATATATAACATATTCCTTGGGTTCAAAGTAAAGTTACTATCCTCTAAATTGCTAAGGTAAATAAAATTCTCCTAGCCAGAAAAAAAAAAAAAACCGTGTTGTGCATATATATCGAGGCTAAAACTGATGTTAACTTGAATAAAAACAATATCGTATGATTTTATTTTATTTTTCTTTCATTTTCCTTACAGGCTAAGAAATGGAATTTTATTGAAATTGAATCTGAATTGTATTGATTAAAGTGGGGGAAACTTTATATACTTGATGAGGTTTTTCCTGAATACCGCCCTCTCTTCAATAAAACTAATGAAGGTTGATTCACAAATTTTCCTCATGTTCGACTTCATTCCCTATCGGGATGTGATTCCGAAAACTATGGGGGAAAAAATTGTTTTCAATACTTTCTGAAATCACGCAAAAAAAACCAATATGATGACTCGAATGGCATATTGACGTAAATAATAAGCAACCGACTATCGCAAAGTTCTAGGTATAACTCCATTAAATATAAACGCTGTAAATTATTACACAATGGTTTATTATTTCCAAATATCCATAAGCATAATGCAATATACAAAATAGACTGCAAAGATTGTGAAGGCATATATATAGGAGAAACATCTAAAAAATTAAAAACAAGAATAACCCAACATATCGGGTTGATGCAAAATTAATGCAGGTTTTTAGTAGTGTTATGTATTGAGAATACTAAGGGAATAAGTTCAGTATTAAATAAGTTTGAAATTAGTCAAGTAAAGGTTTATAACCCTTTGTCGGTAAAAGTTAAAAGGATTGGACATCCCCCCCATGAGATTTCCCATGGACAGAGTGATACCCCAAGAACATTCTAAACCCCAGCCGCTAGGCTGGACAAAGACTGGACTGGGCACTCCCATATCAGCCCTGCCTTCCTTTGTTCGATAAAAGATCGGCAAATTCCAAAATATGGGACTTTTTTGGAAAAGAAGAGGGGATAGAAGTGACGAGGGTGTGCGATCCACAAGAAGAGGCAGTGGAAGTGAAGTGAGAGAGAAGACGGGTACTACCATCGAGAACAGCAGTTGAGTCGAGCCACGAAAGAGTGAGAGGTCGAAAAGAAGTCCGTCGGAGACCAGAGAGCAGAGCCGAGTCGCTGGGGTACGAAACTTAGTAGTGACCAATTCCACCATCTTCGGTAGCTGTGTTTAAGGTATCCTTTTAATGTTATATTGTATGGCAAAGATAATAACCACGAACCCCTCAGTATTCTCAATCATAGGTCTGGAAATTGTGTAAATAGAGTGTAAGCCTGAAATCTATGTTATAGTTATATTTAATAATAATTGCTCTAGTTTAAATCTGTTAGTAATTTGATCTTCCCCTGCATGCCACTCATTGGAATTGATAAACACGAAACCTTTGGAAAGGAAATCCGATGGTTCCGAAAGGTATAATATATAATTAAATTAAATAGATTAATTACTGATTTAAAGTTACCGCTGCCTTAGAAAAGCAGCCGGTTATAGACATAGCAGTAGGTATTGTTAATACGCCATATCGTTACTTTAACCATATATATTTAATCAAAATAATTTCCATCTGAATCAATGCACTTTTGCCAACGTTCAACAAGCTTTCTTATTCCACCAGAAAAAAAATCCGAATCCCTGGACTCAATGAAATCACGAAAAGAATTTTCAATGTCGTCCTGGTTTTGAAAATTTTTCTCCCTCAAAAAGTTGTCCAGATGCCTGAAAAAGTGGAAGTCTGTAGGAGAGAGGTCAGGTGAATAAGGCGGATGTTGGAGAACTTCGTAGCCCAACTCGTGCAGTCGTCGAAGCGTTGGTTGTGCAACGTGTGGTCTGGCGTTATCGTGGAGCAGGATCGGCCCCTTCCGATTCATCAATGCTGGGCAAAGACGTTGCAATTTTTGATTCATGCTGTCAATTTCTTGACAGTACTTGTCAGCAGTTATAGTCTCACCTCGATTGAGAAAGCTGTAGTGAATAACACCAGCATTATACCACCAAACTGTCATTTGCTTGTTGTGACTCCAGAGGAGAAGGATCTCAGCTATCAGCTAAGTCTAGCATATAAGATTCTACTCATATTTTTTCTTTTTTCCAACTTCTTACACTTTTATTTCTCTCATAACATTATAATTAGAACAAGGAGCTTTTATTTTACTTATAAGTAGTATTTTTTTTTTTTTTTTTTTTTTTTTTTTTTTTTTTTCCCCTCTTATTTTTTAAATTGCTATTTTTTATTGTGTTTTTTTGTACTCTTATTGGGTTTCCGTACAATGGATGACCCAGACGATCCTAACAGCCCTTTGGCTAAAAGAAAAAGGCCTCGGGGGAGAATCAAAAATCCTCCTGAGAAAGTTCTGCTTTCCGAAACGCCCAATATATCCCCTTTATTTCTTGTCATGAAACGAACCGATGAGGACGACTTTAAAAAAGTCTCGCCGTTTTTTATAAACAAATTTATTACCGGTCTCGTTGGGGAGATTAAAAGTATTAAAAAACTGCGTGATGGTTCCCTCCTCGTCGAAACCTATAGGGGCAATCAATCGACCACTCTATTAAAAATTAAGGATTTTGGGGGCCAATTTCCCATCGAAGTAGTTCCTCATAATACATTAAACTATAGTAAAGGAATTATCAAAGTTTTTGACTTCCAATATTTATCTATAGAAGAAATTAAGAAAGAACTCTCTCATATCATTAACGATATCGTTCGTATAAAAATAAAAAAAAACGGAGAAGAAATAGCTACCCACAGTTACATAGCGACATTTTCAACTCCTATGGTACCAAAAACTATTAAAGTGGGCTTCCTGACTGTTGACGTCACGCCTTATATACCTTCGCCACAACGATGTTTTAACTGTTTAGGATTTTACCACCCTACGGCCCAATGTAGAAAAGAATCTGTTTGCATACAATGTGGAAAAAATAAGCATGGAGAAAATTATCGTTGCGAAAATCCTCCTCATTGTATTAATTGTAATGGCCCGCACCATGCACTAGACCGTTCATGCCCGATATTTAAAATTCAAAAAGAAATCAAATCCATTCAAATCAATAACAAAATATCTCTAAATGAAGCCAGAAAAATATATAAACTTAGAAATCCGACAACTTTCGTTAAATCCTTCGCGGCAGTAATGAAAGAAAACGAAACTAAAATTATGACGAAAGAAATCGGCATTCAAGCTGATCTCCCTTTTCTGTTTATTGAGCCTAAACATATTATTAATACCAAAAATACAAGAGATAACATTACTAATACCGAAACTTATACTTCCAACAAAAACATAGCCAGTTATCTAGAGGAAAAGATAAGACGCTCTCCGTCCCCACTCCTCCCCCCACCACCGACTCCGTCCCAGAACCAGCTTAGCACCCGTAGGACAAGGAGCTTATCTCTATAACGCCCCTCCACCTCCTCTCCCACCACCGCTCCCTCTGCCTCCCACCCTACCCCCACCCTTCCTTCTCCGGCCGCTCTAGGCAGCCTTATTCCATCGCCTATCTCTGCAGAGAACACACCTTCCACCGCCCCCGTCGCTTCGATGGGAGGAGCGGCGGAACATTTATCCGTAGACGATGAGGGTTTCATTAAGGTCAAAAACTATAAAAAATCAACAAAAAAGAAAAATGACACTTAATCTAATATTGACTCATAATACACTTCTCATTACTCAATTATATATTCCTATCCAATTCTGTTTGTGTGTATGTATATGTGCCTTCTATATCTCTGGGTATATATGTGTGTATCCACATATGTGAATACTGTATGTGTGTATGCGTATATCTGTTTACTAAGGATGCCATTATGTATTTTTATTTTATTTATTATTATATATATTTTTTTTTTTTTTTTTTTTTATTTTATTTTTTTTTTTTTTTTTTTTTATTCTGCCTGCTTCTGCCTATGTACCTGCCTATACTACTTTATTTACTTATTATTTTATTGTGTTTATTTTACGTCTCGCTATTTTATTATAATTATATGCCGGTGTATATGTTTGTGTGTATATGTCTGTATGGGTGTGTATGTATGTATGTGTATGTATATATATATGTATGTATATGTGTATACACATATAATTTTTCTTCTTTCATTATTATTTTCCCCCTTATTTATCCAGCCATTTATTATCACAACTATTTTATTTTCCTTACTTATCTCTTCTCCTTATTATTTCATTTTTTACTATTATTATTATTCTTATCTATTACAATTTTTTATAAATATATTTATTTATTTTATTATTTTTTTTATTTTATTTATTTATTTATTTTGTATTTATTTATTTTTATTGTTTTTATTTTTTTTTATTTTTATTATTTTTTTTTTAAATTTATGCTTATTTATTTATTCCTTATTATTTATTATTTATTCTTTATTTATTTTACTTTACTTATTTATTATTTACTTATTTTATTTTTATTATTATTTATTTTATTTATTTATTTATTTATTTATTTATTTATTTTATTTTTTTCATTTATTTATTTTATTATTCTTATTAATATTATTTTTTGTTTGTTTTGTTTTTGTTATTATTACTATTTATCTTCTATTATTTATTGTCTTGTCTTGTATTTATTGTCCTCAAAATCTAAAAAGATATGTATTATTTCCTCTCTCATGTGTAACTGTCCTTTCCATATATTTAAATTTACCACTACCACCACTACTTATTTGTTTAATTCTACCCTATCTTCCCTGTTTATTTATTTAATCCTATCTGCTATAAACTATTATTTTTTTAATTACTCGTCATATTTTGTTTTATTATTTTTTTCTCTTCCACTTATCATTATGGTCATATTGCCTCCTGACTTTTTAACTGTTAGTTGCCTATCAACAATTCTTTCCGACCGGAAGTGCATCCGTTCCGATGAGTCTGACCAATCTATCAAATTATCTTTCAAAAGTAACTATATTCCAGCACAAAATACAATTATTACACATCTTCTTTTATCTTTTCTAATTTATTTTTTAGTCTCCTTATTAACATATGAAGATATATTTTTAATTTCCTCTCTCATGTGTTGCTTTCATTTCCATATATTTAAATTTACCATTACCACCGCTACTTTTTTGTTTAATTCTACTTTCTCTTATCTGTTTATTTATCTAATTCTAATTACTATAAATAATTATTTTTTTAGTTACCAGACGTGTCTTGTTTTATTTAATTCTTCTTTTGCACTTCTCTTTATGTTTATATTGCCTCCTGACTTTTTAATCTCTTTCGATCATATCTCTCAAAATGGCGATACTTCAATGGAACTGCAATGGCTTAAGATCTCATTTCAATGACTTAAAAATTTTAATTCACGATAATGAGGCAACTGTCATTGCTCTTCAAGAGACAATGCTAAAACCAACGGACCCCTTTTCTCTAAAAAATTCGAAATATACCGCAAAGACGGACCAAATCAGAACCATGGTCACCACGGTGTCCTCATAGCAGTGCACAAATCCGTTTACTCCGAATCGATCCCTCTCAACTCCCGGCTACAAACCGTAGCCGTTAGAGTATATCGAGACTTTCCGTTAACCATATGTACTATATACCTCCCTCAGGATCCTACAATAGACACCAATCAACTCTTGGATATTTATAACCAATTACCTCGTCCTGTACTTTTTGTTGGAGACATGAACGGACACAATCCTCTTTGGGGTTCTCCAAATATGAATATCCGGGGTAAAATAATAGAAAACTTTCTAGACACTTCCAATCTCCTACTTCTCAACTCCGGTGACCCGACCTTCCTAAGTTCCAGCTATGGGACATATTCAGCTCTTGATCTGTCCCTCTTGTTCCCCTTCCCTATATAACGACGTAGACTGGACCGTCTTGCCCGATCTACATGGTAGTGACCATTTTCCCTTGCTGATTAAAATGAAACATGTTAAACCTACTCGTATAACTCCGAAATGGATGCTCCATAGAGCGGACTGGGATCTCTTTGCCTCCTTAGCTTCGGCACCTCGAACCCCTCCTCATGAATTGACCATTGATGAGGGTTGTTCAACTATCACTAATACGATCATTCGTGCAGCTAAAGAATCGATACCAATGTCTTCTGACTCACCAAGAAGACCACCCGTACCTTGGTTTAACGATGCTTGCAGGGAAGCGATCAGAGATCGTCGAAAAGCGTACAAAAAATTCCAAAAATGTATGACCTCAGAAAATCTAGTAGAATATAAGAGGCAGAGAGCTCTTTGCCGAAGAATAATCAATCTGAGCAAAAGCGAATCATGGAAAAAATATATAAGCTCCATAAATTCGTCAACGACGTCAACTCAAATCTGGAAAAAAATTCGTAAGATCACTAAATCCTCTTCGTCAACACGTTACACCATCCTCATCAATGGACAACTCTCCGACGATCCTAAAACCGTCGCAAATGCTTTTGGCAATTTCTTTTCTGAAATCTACACCTCTGGCTCAAGCAATAACGATTGTGAAGTCATAGATTATGTGAATAGAAGTATACATGATGACTCCGCCGATTATAATATCCCGTTCTCAAAGTGGGAACTAAAAAATATTTTGTCCTCCGTTAAAGGATCCACTCCTGGCCCCGATCTGGTCCATTATGACATGATTAAACATCTACCTAGCAATACGCTTACATGGCTGCTTAATTATTATAATCATGTTTGGTCCACGGGACAATTTCCGAATTTCTGGCGTCACTCATTTGTCATCCCTATTCCAAAAAATGAAAAAGATAAGCGTTTACTCAACAGCTATCGCCCCATATTCCTCACTAGTTGTTTGAGCAAAATTATGGAGCGTATGGTAAACAAAAGACTGATGTGGACGATAGAAAACAACAATTTGCTTCAACCATTTCAATCTGGATTCCGCAAAGGCCGCTGCACAGTTGATCACCTAGTCACACTTGAAACCGAAATCCAATACGCCTTTATCAATTCCCAGCAACTAATAGCCATATTCTTCGACATGACTAAAGCTTTTGATAACATTAACCATTCAGTGATCCTCAGCAAACTCTCGTCCAATGGGATACATGGTCATCTATTTCATTACATACAGGAATTCCTTCAACATCGTTTCTTTAGAATTAGGATAGGATGCGAACTGTCTGCGAACCAAGAACAGATGAAAGGAGTTCCACAAGGCTGTGTGCTTAGTCCGACTTTGTTTTGCCTCGCTATCAACGAACTGGGGCTCAACCTACCTCGAGGTGTCAAACCGATGCTGTTCGCAGATGATTTCGCCATTGCCTGCCGTTCTGGAAACGTTACTACTATACAGCACAAGCTACAAGACGCTATTAATCGCATCAACAACTGGTCACATTCCATTGATCTCGAATTCTCCTCCGAAAAAACCAGAGCTCTCCATTTCAGCAGGAAAAGAAATACTCCCGCCTCTCCTACACTTTACCTCGGAAATTCTCCCATTCTTTATACAAATAGTCATAAATTTTTGGGGTTGACGTTCGATAAAAGACTATCATGGGAACCACATGTTTCAGCACTTAAATCGGCTACAACAAAAAAACTTACTATATTAAGATACCTTAGCAATACTTCCTGGGGATCCGATCGCTCTACGATGTTTAAGATCTACCAACATTTAGTTTGTTCCAAATTAGATCATGCTTGCTTTGTTTATGGATCGGCTCGTTTTCGTACTCTAAATAAGCTAGATACAGTGCACCATATGGGCATCAGAAACGCAACCGGGGCCTTCCGAACAAGCCCAGTTCTTAGTTTATGCGCCGAAGCAGGTATACCTCCGCTTTTATTTAGAAGAAAAAAACTAGCTGTGAACTATATGTCGAAATTAATTCTCCAACCTGATCATCCTACCCATAGCTCCATATTTAAACCAAAATTCACAAATGCTTTTAGAAACAAACCTAACTCAACCCTCCCTTTAACAGAAAGAATGTCTTCCGCCATCGATTTCCTTAAAAGCTTACCTATCTGCAAACCAGAACCTCTAAACCCTCCGTGGCTTCACAAACCCCCCAATATTATGCTTGACTTGTCACGATTACTCAAAACCAATACCTCCCCTTCCGAATACAAAAATGAATTTACCACTCTGCTCCATACTCTTCCGGATACCTTTTTAATCTATACAGATGGATCAAAATCAGAAGAATCTACAGCCTGCTCATTCGTTACACACAACTCGACACACAAAATAAAATTACATAAACTATGTAACATTTATACTGCGGAGCTTCAAGCAATAGTTTCAGCTTTACACTACGCTATGTCAGTTCCCTCACACTCAATCACCATAGTTACCGACTCACTGAGTGCCTTAAAAGGTTTAAATAGCATGTACTCTCCCCAACCTCTCGTCCTAAAGATACACCGATATATCCATATGCTCCGAGAATTGGAAAAGACAGTATGCTTTATTTGGATCCCAAGCCATGTGGGGATAGTGGGTAATGAGCTGGCGGATAGGGCCGCCAAACAGGCGCTCACCCTTCCGGGTCAAGGTGTAGCTATCCTAACACCGCGAGATATGTCTCAGACGCTCCGTAAGGAAATATCGGCTGCCTGGCAGTCCATGTGGGACGAGAGTCCTGCTAGCAAACTGAAAGTCGTCAAAACAAAAGTGGGGCCTTGGTCCTCATCATGTCGCTCAAACCGCAGAGAAGAAGTTGTCCTGGCCAGATTAAGGATTGGCCACACTAACATGACCCATCTTCATCTCATTACCAAGCAACCACCTCCTAAGTGCCCACATTGTAACAGTATCCTGACCATCAGCCACATTTTAGAAGAATGCCTTTCTTATAGGACAGGTTTAAACAAATTTGGGCTTATACCTAATATATCCTTCATACTTTCCGATAATGAAAACAACATCTCGGCGCTGTTCAGGTTTCTTAAGAAACACCTACTATTTAATAAAATATAGTCTTTTAATTTAACTTATCTTTATTTATTTATTTATTTATTTATTTTTTTACTATTTTATCTAATTATTATACGCCTAGTTTATTAGTTTTGATTTATTTATTTATTTATACTTAAAGAGAACTATAGGCGTTGATGACCCCTGGGTTTTACGCCTCAAAACCCCAAACAACAACAACAACAACCACCAAACTGTGACCATAACCTTTTTTGGGTGCAGGTTGGGCTTCGGGAAAGGTTTTGGTTGTTCATCTTTGCCCAGCCATTGGCTAGAACGCCTTCTGTTGTCGTATAAGATCCATTTTTCATCGCACGTCACAATGCGATCGAGAAATGGATCATTTTTATTGCGTGTCACAAGCATGGAGCAGATTTCAAAGCGGCGATTTTTTTGGTGGTCGTTTAATTGGTGTGGCACCCACTTGGCCAACTTTTTTACCTTACCAATTGCTTCCAAGTGGCGTACAACTGTGGATTGGTTCACACCGAGTTCCGCTGCCATTTCTCGTGTGGTTTTGGTTGGGTCTTCTTCCACTTTTGACCTCAGCTGGTCGTTGTCCAGAGCAAGATGACGGCCCCGACCTTCCTTGTCTTCGAGGTCGAAATCTCCTCTGCGAAACTTCTGGAACCAACGCTGCACCGTGCACTCATTAATAGCCCCCTGACCCCACACTTCATTAATATTACGAGCCGTTTGCGCAGCGCTGCGCCCTAATTTAAATTCGTAAAAATAAATTTGACGAAAATCGCACTTTGACATTTTCGATTCAAGACCTTTGAACACACTGAACAAAACGATTTTACGAAACAAATTCATGGTGAAAGAGAGGGTATTAGATAAGGTTTGTTTTGGTATAATAATGATCAATGTTAGGATTAGCTTTGTTTACACAATTGGAATTAAGATATTGCAATAGAGGAAACCTGCATTAATTTCGCATCAGCCCAATATATCCAATTGTAAAAATATAAAAAAACACAAACACAACAGCATTATCATCCCATAGTTTAATAGAACAACACAAATTTAACTTTGAAAACACAGTAATTTTAGACACATCTCAAAATAATAGAAATAGAAAACTACTAGAAGCAATCCACATTACCAAAAATAATAGCAGGACAATAAATTATAAAACAGATACAAAAAACTTAGGAACACATTACACAGATATCATAAATAAGATAAAATTTTAAAATGAATAAAACAATAGCCCAAGAACCATAATTAGGACAAATAATTAATAGAGGTAAAAATAAAAAGCACAAGGATTACACCGGAATACTGGAAAGGTACAAAGTTTAAAATAGAAAAATGATGGAAACAGTGAGCCAATATAGACAAGTAGCAGTGTTCTATGAGATGGAATGAAGGGTGAAAAATGATGTAGCAATTGTATAATGAAAAAGGAATAAGGTAATTAAAGTTAGTTAGTTTTAAAATAATTATGACAAATTGCTGAGCTTAATTTTTCAAAGACAAACATTTAAATAATGTAATTTTATTCACTAATAAAAGTATAAAAAAATTGTTTCAGTCTTGAAAATGGGGAAACAGCCCCGAAACGTCGACTAGTATGAAAAAATGATAAAAGACTTGTGAAATAAAGTGATTGGATGAGGAATGGAAGGCAGTGTGTGCTTTTTTAAATGTTCACATTAAGAAAACTTCCGAAAAAATTAAAAAAGAAATGATTCCAAATATCCATATTAGGGAATAATTGTTTATAGGCAATTAACTAATATGATAAATTAATAAATAATGCAAAGGAAAATATCCTATCACCTCAGCTATATTCAAAATGCTATATCTCTGCTATTTCTGAACACATTTCAATGGTTAATTCTGTAGGTAAGATTTCAATTTTTTTGATAATTAATAGCGGTTTACTGGTTATAAACGTCTGTAGTTTTTTTTATCTATCTTTGAAAATAACGGAGGTATAAGCATATATATATATATATATATATATATATATATATATATATATATATATATATATATATATATAAAAATATATATATATATATTATATATATATATGTGTGTATTGGGCTTGTGGCCAGACACATTGTATATCTTCATTGTACAGAATAAAAATTATTTTCTAATCTGTTATATATATATATATATATATAATATATATATATATATATATATATATATATATATATATATATATAATAATTTAGCGGACAAACGGATTTTTTTTATTCGTTTTTTTTTTTTTTTTTTTTTTTTTTTTTTTTTTTTTTTTTTTTTTTTTTTTTTTTTTTTTTTTGGGTTCGATTACAAAGGTTCATTGTTGAAAATAATAAACCAAAAGCATATATACAGGACTGCATTAATATTTCCTTTTCGTTTCTTTCGATTTTCATTCAAATAATACAAATAAAATTTCCTGATTCCAGAAAACCTATTTTTATACATTTATATACATATATATATATATATATATATATATATATATATATATATATATATATATATATATACATTTTATCTTTATCATCAATAATGACCGAGTTATCGGGGAATCACATCTCTTATAAGTTGTGGCTTGCCTATATAAGATGTTTTATTTTTATTTTTTTATTTATCGCACTTTACTTATTCTGAAACTCTAAACATATTTTTCGCTATCGTCAAAAATAACCGAGTTAGGAGCGTATTTATGTCTTTTTTGGTCGATTACAAAAGTTCATTATTGAAAATAATAAAACAAAATTTGTTCCCGAATCGCCTTGCGGTATGAAATATACTAACGTACCGATTCTCATACCTACCAAATATACGATATATAGAAAATTTCATAAAAATCGTTCAAACCGTTTAGGAGAAGTACGGCCAGAACGACAGAAACACTGTGACACTAGATTTATATGTATTAGATTACAATTTTTACTTTCACTTACTATATATAGTAAGGGAAGTATTACGATCGTGAAAATTTTCGAATTCCAGTTTTCAACGCAAATACACGTTTTAGGGTCCCCTGAGTCCAAATAGCCAAGTCCCGCAAAAAGGTCTGTGTGTGTGTGGTGACTCCCGGGCGGAAAAGGTAAGTCCTATGAAACTGAAATTTCATATTTAAGACAAATATGCGCCCGAGACGTTAAAAAAACCTTTTTCATCAAAATGAGCTTACCAGAAGATCCACTTTATACTATGAATTTTGCACCTTTTTTCTATTTTCTCAAATCTCTCGTCCCGACGATTTTGATTAAACTCACTATATAGATGTAAAATTTAATAAGCTTTAATATCATGTAGTTTTCATTCTGATTAAAATGGTCTGACAAGGCTTAAATGCCAATATTTTAAATATTTTTTCTGTAAAGTACCTTTAATTTTGTAGATTTTATAAAAATAAATATATTATCTTGTTACCACCAATGAAAAACACATAAATATATAAGTTGAACGAATTCGATATCTAAGTAAAGGAGAAAACTGAAAACATATTTTTTTAATGCTCTTTTTTTATTTTGAACATAGCAACAGTAATATACACGTATAATATACCGTTGGAAAGCTAAAGCTTTTAGAATAAATATTATCTAAAGCACAAACTTGTAAAAGTTAATAAAGAGTGATGAAAAGTCTATAAAACTGATTATTTTAGATAATAATGTAATAGATTTTTTAATAAAACACATTTTTCTGTAGAAATTTAATTTAATTAATTCTGTAATGGTTTCATGTATTTTAATCTTTAACTGTATTAGAAAATCCTTTCATTGATTTTAAAAATGGAGGTAAGTGAAAGTCGTGTGTTGCCCGCACCAGATTTTTTTTTTTTTGACTGTTCATTTCATCTATCTATTAATTAGAACTTAGCAAACGGCAAATAAATCATTACGAATGGAAAAAAAAATCCTGTGCTCCTCAGGAGTTTTCCAATATTCCCGCAGGGCGTACACTTTTGCGATATTGAGAAGTGCAGTGAAGTGAGAAGCACATTTCCTATTGAGGGGATGGAAATACTCTGGTCTTCATAGTTCTGGAATCTCTCCAATAAACTTGTTCATTACAGAACCTTCCAATCGGCTTGGGTAGGAACAAAACTTTATTGTCCCCTTTCCTTCTAGAAGGTATGCCAAAATTAGGAAGGTTGCGACTCGCTTTTGAAACAATACTAGAAATGCTTCAATAAATCTATTATTTAATGTATTCCAATACTAAATGTATGTGTATATATTGTGATATTCAAGTGTCTTTATAGTTTAACACACGAGTAAAATAGAGCTTTAATTACAAGAAAACCATTGATTATTTTTAGTGTTTTACGAAACAATGAACTAAGTTTTTGTTTTTTTAATATTTAATTAATAATAGATTTTTTTTTTTTTTTTGTCCACCTCTACCTCGCCTTTGAGGCTATGCGGGTGTTCTCTGAAAACTTTTACCAATTAATAATAGATTGAAAATATATTAATTTTATTATATTAATAATAACATGGATGCCCAGTACATGGAGGACTATATGGGAAAAATGAGACGGGTCACCCTGTCCCCAAAAAAATGTTTTATATATATATATATATATATATATATATATATATATATATATATATATATATATATATATAAAATAGATTAGAAAATAATTTATGTATGTATAATTAAGATATACAATGTGTCTGCCTACAAGACCAATATATATATATAGATGACTTATAGATGAAAGGGAAAGACTAAATAGAATTGTCGATAAAACATTGGAGCAAAAAGAACAGCATGCAGAGGTTCGCAAACTAGTGAGGAAAAAGATTTCTATAGATCTTCAACTCTATAATGAAAAAATAATATATGATAGTTTATCAAGTACAGGTTCCATAAAAGAAATTAAGCGCCATACTGGTTCTTTCAATAAAAATCTAATAAAAAAGATCAAATCAACAAGGGGAGTCTGTATAACAAACCGGCAAGAAATAGTACAAGAGATGACGAAATATTATAGAAACTTATATAAAGACAATACTAAAACCAAAACATATCGTCCTGAAACAGTAAAGGAAAATTACGAGGACCTAAGCATTCTAGAAGAAGAGGTAGAAAAGGCTATTGAAGGTTTGAAAAAGAAAAAAGCAGCAGGCAGTGACGGTATACCAAACGAGCTTATTATTGAAGGTAAAGAAGCTTTGATAAAACCGCTTAGTATCATCTTCAATAAAATAATCAATGAAAAGGTAGTCCCTAGCGAGTGGAAAGTAAGCAAGATAATAGTTATACATAAAAAGGAAAAAAGGATAGCTTGGAGAATTTTCGCCCGATTTCATTAACCCAAAGTATCTACAAACTATTTTGTAATATTTTAAAAAATAGAATAATAAAAACTATCTATCAAGATCACGATATAGAACAAGCCGGCTTCCGTCCTACTTTCAGTACAACAGATCAACTCCAATGTATAAATCAGCTCATAGAGAAAAGTAGAGAATACGACAGGCAGGTCTATTTATGTTTTATCGACTATTTCAAGGCTTTCGACTCGATCAGACATAAGTATTTATGGGAAGCTCTGTGCGAATCAGGCGTAGAGAAACTCTATATTGAAGTCATCATGGAGCTTTATAGGAACGGAAAAGCATTCGTGGCGTTGGATAGGGAAGGCGAATACTTTGAGGTTGAACGAGGAGTGAAACAAGGGTGCCCTCTATCTCCTATTCTATTTAATTGTGTTTTAAATAAACTATTTAGAGAATTAAATTGGGAAAGCCTGGGAATATCCGTCAATGGGAAAATGCTCAACAACTTAAGATTTGCGGACGATATATGTCTAATATCTCCGGACATAAACGGCCTAAGGCGGATGATAGAGGAAATAGTAGGCATTAGCAAAAAATATGGACTTAATATAAATACAGCAAAAACTAAAATTATGACAAATTCAATAAAAATACCAGTTTATGCTAACAATAGTGAGATAGAATATGTAGAGGAGTACATTTACTTAGGGCAGACCATATCATTTAGAGAAAATATCAATAAGGAAATAGAAAGAAGAGTTAAGCTCGGGTGGTGCAAATATTGGTCTCTCCAAAAGATCTTCAAAAGCAATCTATCACTAGATCTTAAAACCAAAGTTCTGACCACATGTGTATATCCCACGGTTCTCTACGGTGCTCAAACCTGGGCACTTACAAGAAAACTCGACCGGAGGCTGAATACCATGCAAATGCAGCTTCTAAGAAGTTTAATGTTTATTCAGAAAAGGGAGAGAATAAAAAACGAAAATATTCTTCAGAAAGTGAACGTTAAAAGTCTAAGGGTTGAGGCACATCGATTAAAATGGAGCTGGGCTGGTCACTTGGCCAGGCTGAAAGACGAAAGATGGACCAGAGCTTGCACGGAGTGGATCCCGAGAGAGGACAGCAGGCATAGGGGGCGACCACATCGCAGGTGGAGAGACGAATTGACGCAGACTGTTGGCGAAATCTGGTGGCTGGTTGCGAGGGACAAATCCTGGTGGATAAACGTTTTAAAAAATATTTAATTTGTGTTTGATTTTGGTGTATTTTTCAAGAAATCTGTTTTGTTTTGTTTTTTGGAGTTTTGTATTTTATAATTATTTGTATTTGTATTTCTTTGGATTATTTGCTTTTTTTTCAATATTTTATTATTTCAAACTATAGCTAACTTCTATAAATTCCTCCCTATGAGAGAGGCTTTTGTCAATATGATGCCAATAAAGCTATTATTATTATTATTATTATTATATATTCTGAACATATTTCAATGATTATTTCTGTAGGTAACGTTTCAATTTTTTGTCTAATGTTTAAAATAATTAAATAATTAATAGCGGTATACCGATTCTAAAAGTCTGTACATTTTTTATCTATCGATGAAAATAACGGAGGTATAAGCATATATATATATATATATATATATATTGGTCTTGTAGCCAGACACATTGTATATCTTAATTATACATACATAAATTATTGTCTAATCTATTTTATTTATATATATATATATATATATATATATATATATATATATATATATATATATATATATATATATGTAATTCTTCTTCTAATTTAAATGAATCAGGAGTTAAACGATGCTAAAATAAAGTTTTAATTATTACAATTTGTATGACATAAAATAATCAATTGGATAACATACATAATTAACAATGAACCTACCTAAAATAAAGAATTGTTTAACAGTCCTTTGATTATTACAATTAACTATCATAACAGAGATATAACCTCCCTTGGTAAAATATTAACATATGATAATGAAATCAAGAATAATAAAATTCTTGATTTTACACCTCCGCTGGTCGAAGACTCTTTTATCCAGGAGAAAAAAAGTAAGGAACCAACTTACTAGAGTGTAAAACATTCGCTTCCTTCCGTTTTTTATTAGACTCCACTTCATATATTGATTTGGAAATACGTTTTCTGATTTTGAGTGGCCCTATTCTGACTTCGCCCAGCTTCCTCCTGTTCAAACTATTACCATTCGTTACATAGACTAAATCTCCTTCTTTAAACTCATGATCAATTCTTTTCTGGTCTACTCTGCTCTTGTTCCGTTCAAAACTTCTTTGTGAATTCTTGAACGCTTCTGCTCTATCTGTCTGTAAATTATGTTCCTTTTCCAACTCTTTTGGAACAATTTCAGAGGCACGCCCATATAGTAAATAAGCTGGTGAAAACTTTGTGGAGCCATGAACTGTGTTGTTATATTCTTCAACACAGATTTTAGCAATTGTTGTCCACGGCCTTCTTTTGAAGTTTACGTTCAATCGACATCGTATGCGGTTTACTAATGTCTGATTTAGACGTTCATTTAAGCCATTGGATTGTGGATTGTCAACGGCTGTAAAGATTAGCTGAGCACCTATTTTTTTTATAAACGTTTTAAATTTAGAAGAATTTAGAGCACTGTATTGATCTGTCAAAATTATTTTGATATTTTCTTCAGAAATCGGTTCCAATAATTTAATGAAATCATTAGCGATTTGTCCTCTTGAAGTTGATATCCATGCATATCGTGTAAAGTGGTCCACCAATACATGCATGTATTTGTGCCCAGACCTATTTCCACCGAAGCCTCCTATTGTATCAATTGACATAATTTGAAAAGGGTACTCTGGTGGTCCTAACTTTGACAATAACCCGATCGGTCGCCTTGATCTCGATTTATTTCTAGCACACACTTCACACTGTTTACAATAACTATTTATGATGACATCCATATTTTTGAAGTAATAAAAAGATCGGAGCTTTTCTGCTATTTGCTTACTTCCAATATGACCATAAAAATTATGGATCTTATCGACTAAATACCAGCCAAAAGTTTTGGAAACATAAATCCGTTTTCTATTATTTAATAACTTAAAATATATTTCTCCATCTCGAATAGATTTCTCCGACGTTTTTAACTCCTCTTCCTGAGCTTTCTGATCTTTTTTAATTTCTTCAATTTGTATAATATTCACCACTTTTAAACAATCATCTTCATTATGAAAGCTTTCCAAAACCGGATTTCGAGATAAAGAATCAGCTTCCACGTTATCTATATTATCTATAACCTCCCTTGGTAAAATATTAACATATGATAATGAAATCAAGAATAATAAAATTCTTGATTTTATATATATATATATATGCTTATACCTCCGTTATTTTCATAGATAGATAAAAAATGTACAGACTTTTAGAATCGGTATACCGCTATTAATTATTTGATTATTTAAAACATTAGACAAAAAATTGAAACGTTCACTACAAAAATAATCATTGAAATATGTTCAGAAATAGCAGAGATATAGCGGTTTGAATTTAGCTGAGGTGATAAGATATTTTCCTTTGCCTTATTTATTTATTTTCATATTAGTTAATTGCCTATAAACACTTATTCTCTAATATGATTATTTGGAAATAATACATCATTGTGTATTAATTTACAGCGTTTATAGTTACGATTTTCTCAAAAACAGCTCTAACGATTTTGATTAAACTCCCTACATCGATGTAAAATCTAATGAGCTTTAATATATTGCAGGTTTTATTCTGACTGAAATAGTACGACAAGGGTAGTTTTATCGCCTTCTCATCACTCTCTATTAGCTTTTAAAAGCTTGTCTATATGATAATATTTTTTTCTAAAATCTTTAGCTTTCCAACGGTATATTACACATCTATATTACTATTCTTGGGTTCAAAAACAAAAAAATTGCATAAAAAATATTTGCACTTTTCTGCTTCAGTTTTTCATCGAATTCGCTCCACTTTGATATTTAGCCGTCCTTCGTCAGTGTCATTAAGACGATATGGTTAATCTTTCGAAATGTACAAAATTAAAGATAGTTTAGGGGAAGAAAATTTAAAATATCGGCATTTAAATCCTGTCAAACTATCTCAATCAGAATTAAACTTACATGATATTAAAGCCTATTAAATTGTACATCAATATTGCGAGTTCAATCAAAATCGTTATAACCGCTTTTGAGAAAATCGTAAAAGGGAGCTAAATTCCTGGGATAAAGTAGGACTTCCGGTCAGCCGATTTTAGTGTAAAGATTGCTGTAATATCTCGGGCGTATAGCTATCTTAAATATGAAATTTTCACCCCTACATATTTCCTATTAATGCGTTCCTACCTTACTGGCAGAACCTTTAAGGTTAACCATAACTTTTCCTACTCATCCATATTTTCCCAATCTGCTGGAGTGCCTCAAGGTAGTATCTTAGGTCCTATCCTCTATTCCCTTTATACACCTGACATTCCACTCCATCCTCATACTGTCCTCAATACTTATGCTGACGACACGTGTGTCTTATCTGTCCATAATGATCCAACTACTGCATCCCAAACCCTTCAGTCCCACATCACAGCCATTGAAGAATGGTGTCAAAATTGGAGGATTAAAATAAACCCTAACAAATTCCACCAAATCACCTTTACCCTTCGTCGCAAACCGATGAGTTCCTGTCCCCCAGTATCCTTTAATAACATTACCCTTACTCCTGTTGAGCAAATCCGATACCTAGGTCTCCATCTTGACAAGCGCCTTACTTGGAATCCTCACACCAGACTGAAACGACAAGAAACTGCTCGAAGATATCGATTACTACAACACTTACTAGACAAACGTTCAAATCTTCCAGTATATTACAAAAGACTCATTTACACCACTATTATCAGACCTATTTGGACGTATGGAATCGAGCTTTGGGGCTCTACGAAACCATCTAATTCCTCCCGCATCCAGTCCTTACAATCCAAAATCCTTCGAAAAATCCTGAATGCTCCTTATTTTGTTACAAATCAACTCATTCATAATGACCTTAACATCCCATTTGTTGCAGACATAGCCCGTGATAGATACTCCTCTTTTCATTCTAAACTCCCTGCCCATACAAATCCACTTGTCCGTAATTTATATTCCTTAGATATCCCAGATAATCCTCCAAGGCGACTGAAAAGAAGGTGGCCTCGGGACCTACTGAGTTGAAATAGTTAGTGAAGTGCTACCACTGGGTTGTTCTTTCTCAAGACATTTTCATGACATTTTTTTTTTTCCTCATATTTACTTATTGTGTTCTTTAATACGTTGTAAATTACAATAAATAAATAAAAAAAAATAAAAAAATAAAAAAAAAATGAAATTTCAGTTTCGTACGACTTACGGTTTTTGTGCTAGACTTACCACACACAGACCTATTTTCGGGACTTGGTCATTTGGACTCAGAAGACCCTAAAACGTGAATTTTCGTCGAAAACTATAATTCAAAAGTTTTCACGATCGCAATACTTTCCCAGACTATACACAGTAAGTGAAAGTATAAATAAAATAAAAGAGTTTACCTATTGCATAATAAATACGGTTTTCATTCAATTTTCACTTGAATTATTTATGCTAAAGCGAGAGAAAACAATATCCTTTTCCTGAAAGAGCAATAAAGAGGAGAGATGTATGATATGTTTTATTGATGGGCTGTCGATCCAGCTATCTCCTCACATACATTACAACTTTTAGAAGGCTGTTAAACGTCTCATATTCCTCCGCCTTCCTCCAGACGTTGCCTTCGCCAGGACCTTCCATTCACTCGCCTGTCCTGTATCCTTTCAATTCCGCTTCAAGGGTTCTCTTTTGGAATGATTAATTAGCTCGGGACTTAACTTGATCCTTTTAAGCGTCATGCCTTCATCATTAAGGACTAAGCACGTCTGCTTTAGGTGAAGGCTGCCTCAATTCTGTAATTAATAAAATCGCCATTTAA
Source organism: Piezodorus guildinii (assembly GCA_023052935.1). NCBI lineage: Eukaryota > Metazoa > Arthropoda > Insecta > Hemiptera > Pentatomidae > Piezodorus > Piezodorus guildinii. Next base: position 86,512,479 of record CM041298.1, read on the forward strand.
GCTTGACAAAGTTAAAAATCTGGAGTGCGCCTCACTCAACTTTCAGTTTCTTCTCTTTTCGAAAAAAAAATTAGAAACAAAAATATGGGACATGCAACACGAAAATTTCATATACCTCGGTGGTTAAAACCAATTTAAGAATTAATAAATACAGTTTGAGTTGAAAAGTTTTAAAGAATTATATTCATTTTCGTTGGAGACATATGTTTTAGATCAAATTATATCTATTGGGCTGATGCGAAATTAATGCAGGTTTCCTCTATTGCAATATCTTAATTCCAATTGTGTAAACAAAGCTAATCCTAACATTGATCATTATTATACCAAAACAAACCTTATCTAATACCCTCTCTTTCACCATGAATTTGTTTAGTAAAATCGTTTTGTTCAGTGTGTTCAAAGGTCTTGAATCGAAAATGTCAAAGTGCGATTTTCGTCAAATTTATTTTTACGAATTTAAATTAGGGCGCTAGCGCTGCGCAAACGGCTCGTAATATTAATGAAGTGTGGGATCAGGGGGCTATTAATGAGTGCACGGTGCAGCGTTGGTTCCAGAAGTTTCGCAGAGGAGATTTCGACCTCGAAGACAAGGAAGGTCGGGACCGTCATCTTGCTCTGGACAACGACCAGCTGAGGTCAAAAGTGGAAGAAGACCCAACCAAAACCACACGAGAAATGGCGGCGGAACTCGGTGTGAACCAATCCACAGTTGTACGCCACTTGGAAGCAATTGGTAAGGTAAAAAAGTTGGCCAAGTGGGTGCCAGTAGTAACGCCAGACCACACGTTGCACAACCAACGCTTCGACGACTGCACGAGTTGGGCTACGAAGTTCTCCAACATCCGCCTTATTCACCTGACCTCTCCTACAGACTTCCACTTTTTCAGGCATCTGGACAACTTTTTGAGGGAGAAAAATTTTCAAAACCAGGACGACATTGAAAATTCTTTTCGTGATTTCATTGAGTCCAGGGATTCGGATTTTTTTTCTGGTGGAATAAGAAAGCTTGTTGAACGTTGGCAAAAGTGCATTGATTCAGATGGAAATTATTTTGATTAAATATATATGGTTAAAGTAAAGATATGGCGTATTTACAATACCTACTAAAAACCTGCATTAATTTTGCATCAACCCAATAATACAAGCTGTAACCCGTGGCTTTGCTCGCGAATATTTCATTTTGTCTTTATTTAAATTTGCATAAATGCGTTTATGAGTGGTAACTATAAAACGCATATGATGGAGCAGTTGTTTAGGGATGTGGTAACAAAGAAACTACCAATAAAAAACACTTGCTTTATTTTTTTTCTTAATGGTGTGTTTTCTTGGTTGCTCATCCTCAACCAACCTTATCATATTGTCCAGACGGTCAACAATTACTCCATTATTATAAGATGTATAAATTTTCAAGAAATACAAATATTATATTTTTTACAATTATATGTAGTTTTCAAGTGAAAATATTCCCACTCGTTGGATCAATGTATATCAATCACATTTATGTCGCAAACGTGACTATATACCACGATTACGTTATAGCTAAAATATAATGAGCAATTTTGGGTATATAGGGTGCCTACTTCTATTGGATCGCTATTGTATATTTAACAGAATTAAATGGCAACTTATTAGACTAAAGTTAGAGTTATGGTTTATGAGGAAAGTTATTTAAATACAACTTCTCCTATTACTATAATTAATCTAATATAACTATAAATATCTTGTTTCTGATATAGAGACACATTGAAAAAATATAACAAAAACTACACTTCTTACGAAAGATGTTGATAGTGACTATGTAGAATGAGGTTTATAAAAGAAATACAGGTGAATAGCAATGAACTACTCTGTTTATGATAAATAAAAGATTATTATTTCATGTCAGATGTCAATTTTATTTACTCAATGTTACAATTACATACCAGTACCAAGTAGCCACTTCCAAATTATTCAATAACATCGTTTTATCTTTTAAACATAACCCTTGTATATCATCATAACTCCTTTGCAACTCATAACTCATTACAAGTCATTCAAATGAGAACTTATAATTTTTCTGGAAACGTATAGTAATATTTATTTTAGTATAACTGGAAACTATGGAGTGAATGTATATTTTATCCCATCCTCGTCGCCAACTAATATGTATTTTATTATAAATGGAAACTATAATGTGAATGTATATTTTATAAATAAGAACGCATAGAAACAATCAACACACTCTTATATTTGAATTAATAATCACATACAGGAAGATATGGGAAGGTTACTGGAAACCAGTGTTGCCACAGTTAAACAAATTTTGTTTTACGTTTTAGAAAAATATATTTTTCAACCATTTAGAATAGTAATAAAAACTATCCTATCATTTAAGTTGGACCAAATAACAGATACTTACGAAGTTTGATCAAAGTCGGTTCAGTAATTTCAGAGTTTATCGCGAACAAACATTGTGACACTAGATTTTTTATATATAATATATATATATATATATATATATATATTAATATATAATATATATATAAATACTCGTGTCATAATGTTAGTTACCATATTCCTCCGAAACGGCTTGACCGACTTATATGAAATTTTATGCATATTCAATAGGTCTCAGAATCGGCTACTATCTATTTTTCATATCCCTAAGTGATAAAGGTATAATAATGTTTGTCCATCTCTAACATTATTTTTTAATTTTTTGGACACATTTTTTTTTATAATGTCGCATTGAAACATACATAAAACTTTAAATTTTCACGCTTCTATCACCAACCCCTATTTTTTAATAGTCATTTTAGTAATTTTTTCATCCCGCTCGATAACTGATCAATTATCATTTGGTAAGTTATCCCCGCCAGAGGTCTACCGGTATCACACCTCAGCCAGCTAACAACGCGGAGTAGGGATGGGACCTGGTCTCCTGTTTCTCTCAGGCATTAAGTCTTCTCTCACTCCCTCCACAGTTTTATTATTGTTTATGCATCAAGCGTAGTAATAACCTTTACAATTATCATTTTACTATTTCAGTGTAACTCATATTTTTAACACGGACAATTTTACGTGGGAGTGGGTAAACCATCCAGTTTTGTTAGCTAAAGATGGGCTAACAAAAAATATTGTTGACGCTATAGCATTAGGGGATTGATATTGTTTGTTAATTTTTCCGTCTTAATTAATTAATAATATGTATAATTTTAAGGAATAACTTATAATAAATTTAAAAAATGAATGTTTGGTGTTTTGTTATTTTTATATTCCCTCATCGTTCACAGCGCTCCATGCCTCATTCACTCATATACCACATCCTTACGCACATACAATAAGTTAGTTATTTTTTTCAACAGTAGAAATTTCCTTGAAATAATTTATATGGCAAAACAACGTTTGTCGGGTCAGCTATTAACAACATAAAATTTGTAAGTGCATTAATCTAATAATTGTATGCGCCATTTGCTACTTTACATTTCGTTCCATAACTTTTTATATAAGATAACATTTTTATAAAATCATCAGCTTTCCAAAGGTATATTGTACTCCTATATTACTAATTTTGTGATCGGAAAAAAAAATTCCCCCCCCCCCCAAAAAAAAATGTTTGCTCTTTTCTTATTTAGTTCTTCATAAAATTCGTTCAGATTATATATCTACCCGTTTTATATGAAAGCTAACAAGATGGTATGGATGATTTATTTGAATCTACAAAATTTAAAATACTTTAGAAGAAGTAAATACGAAAATTCGCCATTTAAACCCTATCAGACTCTTTCAACCAGAACCATACCTACACCATATAAAAGTCCATCAAATTTTACATCAGTACAGTGAGTTTAATCAAAATCGTTTGAGCGATTTTTGAGGAAATCTTAAAAAGGTTCAAAATACATGATATAAAGTTGTACTTGTGGTCAGTCAATTTTACAATGTTTTTTTCCTTTAGTTGGTTGTAGATTTCTTTCATATTTTAAATTAACCCATTTTTTTTATCAACCCTAACAAGTTTAAATGGTAAGTCATTTCTAACAGACAAAATTAAAGGTACTTTAGAAGGATAAATTTTAAATGTTGGTGATAAAAGCCCTGTCAGACAAATTAAATAAAAAAATTTTAAAAATAACCTGTACCTCTACAACCCACGAAGGGTCTTGGGCTCAGTACATATAGAGAGAGATTCGTACTGTTTTTAGGCCAACGGCCGTGCAATGTGGTGAGTAGGCCTTGATCACGCTCAGCCGCCAGGTTTTTTGCCAATTTGAGTACCCGCTGGTACTAAAATAAAGGCTGGGACTGCCCTAGAAGGGTCTACATACCCTAGGGTCGTCCCCATGCTGAGATAACAGCATAAATAATATTCTGCCATAGCCGGGATTCAAACCCAGGACCCAGAGAACAGTAGACTAGTTAGACTAACTTAAAGAGGATAAATACAAATTTAAAAAACCTGTACCATAAAAAGGTGCAAAATGCATGTTATAAAGTGACATTTGTGGTTAGCTGACGTTGGTGAAAAAGTTGCTGTGACATCCCAGGCATATCGTGTCTTAATTATCAAATTACAGTTTCTTGCAACTATTTATTTTCGTGCTGGACATACAACACAGACAAGCACTTTTTTGCGGGACTTTGTTATTTAAGGGAACTGAAACATCTCGGAGTCCTAAAACTTTTATTCCCATTGAAAATTAGAATCAAAGATTAGATATTAAAAAAATATTGTCTTATATATAGATACATTATAAACGAAGACTTTTATGCTAATCATATATTTACCTTTTCCAGGGTAATGGCATTCGTTCAAAAATGTATTTCCCGACTCAACGAGCCAGAGAAACTGGAGCAACTCCTCAAAGAATTAGGAAAAAAACACCACAGTTACAAAGCCAAGGCGAAATATGTTGACGTAAGTAATGTTTCCCTAAGATACTTTAACTATTTATTTATTTTCGCATAGCTCACGCATTACTTGATACTTAAATCATGACCGAAATGTTACAACCCCTCTTTCATATTTCAGATTTTATACTCACTCTATCCTAGCACTATCCTCAATACTTACGCGGATGATAAATCTGTCTTATCTATCCAAAATAACCAGGCCGCTGCACCCCAAACCCTTCAGTCCCACATCACAGCCATCGGGGAACAGTTTCAGAACTAGAGCATTAAAATAAAACCTAAAAATCCTACCAATGTTCCTTTTCGCAAAGCGATGACACTATATCCTTTAATAACACCCCGCTCATTCCTTTAGAACAAATACCTTGCAGAAAAAAATAGGTTGCCTCACGGCTCAAATAACAGAATACAAATTATTCTGCCCCAATTGGGTTCGAACCTGATACCCGGAGATTTGTAATCCTAATCCATTAAATCAACTAACAGATAATTGTTTTAAAAATTGGTACATTAGAGAAAATACTGCAAACAATTATTTCATTGAACCCAAAGCAATGAGGAAAATGGTCGGATTGGACGTTCCACGTACATTTTTTAGTCAAATCCTTCTTGTATTTTTTTTCCCTTGTTTAAAGCTTTCCTCGGGAAATACCCTTCCCTCTTGTATAAATATACATTTCGTAAAGTTTAAACCACAGTTTCTGAACTCATATCCAGAAGAACGATCCGTTTTAAATGCATTTTAATACATCAATAAAGGTGGTAGGTGTTTTGCAACTGTATCGTATGTTATTCTATATTTAAAGTAAGCGATAAAAGCGTTCTATACCCAAGGTCGCGGGCTCAAGCCTGGCAGATACCCCTAGGATTTTTAAAGAGAGTAAAAAATCCGTTGTTACTCCTTAGGATGCCACATAATATGGTGGTCCTGAGCCTGCGCGATGTCCAGGCACTCGTTAAAGGCCACTATCCTAATTAAACCTGAATATACAAAATTAATGCTTCCCTCTGTAGCATCGTCCGATTAGCCACAGTAGCATAAAGTGACGTTGAATGAATAACCTTACAAAGATATTTAAATTAAAGTAAATACATGATGTATTTAAAGTAATTATTTGTTATTTTGCACATCGATCACACACAGTAAAATTATTTATGTTTAAATAAAACAAAATTTATATAAATCAGAACAATAGTACTGCTCTTGTAAAAATCAAAATAATTAGATTGTTTCTTTTTCAGTTGTTATAACAGTGAAAAAATGTTCTCTTGGTTCTTTCCTGTTTTGACTTAGTTGTGGATGGTTTAATATCCTCTTTAGGATAAAAGAATGGAAGAAAAAAAGCAATCTTTTGTAAAGGCCCATTTCCAAGGGTTAAGAGGTCCGGTCATACATTTTATATAAGCCCGATTGTCTTCCGCCTCTGTAACTTGTCCAAGCAAATACTCTCCCTCGTAAACAAGGACAGACAATTCTTCTTCAAAAAAGAAATTTGACATTGAGCTCAGTAAAATTACATCAATGAAACTTACCGACGATGTTTCAATAAAATTGAGGTAAAAAACACTGCAAATTATTACACAATGGTTTATAATTTCCAAATAACAATATTAGGGTATAACTGTTTATAAGGCTGTTGATAGGCAATGAAGTAATATGAAAAGCACTAATTCAAAGCATCATATCATAACACTACCACTGATTTCAAAACGCAATATCTAAGCTAGTTAACCAAATTCAATAATTCTTTTTTTATTTGGTAGAAAATTTAATTCTCTATCAAATAGCACTAAAAGTAAATTTTGGTATTTATTAGGACAAACGGATTTTTTTTATTCGTTATTCAAATTCTACGCATCCTGAAAAGTTAGCTCTCAAATTTTGAGCAGGGTTTTTTTTTCATTTTTTTGGTCCATTACAAAGGTTGATTATTGAAAATAATAAAAACCAAAAAAAAACATTTATACAGGACACGTTACTACTTCCTTTTCTTTCGATTTTCATTCAAATAAAATTTCCTGAATCCAGAAAACCTTACATTTTATCTTTATCATCAATAATAACCGAGTTATCAGGGAATCACATCTCTAATAAGTTTTAGCTTGACCATATAAGATGATTGTTTAATTTTTTATTTTCTTTTTCTTTTTTTTTGCACTTTGTTTATCACGTTGTCTTAAACACGAAAATCTTTTCGATTTTTCTTTACCTTCAATATTAACCGATTTTTGGTGTAATTACATATATTATAATCTGTTACTTAATCATACATATGATTTTTTTTTTATTTATTTATTATGTATTTATGTGAAAAATTTCAATTTTTGGTTTATTTTCTGTTTTATCTTTTATATAATTACTTGCGGTTTTTTGGTTAAAAAACTATATATAATATATATATATATATATATATATATATATATATATAATATATATAATAATGTTTATTAATATAATACATTTTTTTTTTTTTTTTTCTACAAATACAAAATAAAAACATTCTTGCTTTGGATTACTCCGTCAGCAGAGTTGCGAATATTATAAATTGAAATAAGGAATACATATCATATATCAAACTAATAAACAGATCAGTAAAGAAAATACCAATTATAAACGTAAATTTTAATAAACTATAGGAATTACTTATTTAAATATCGAAAGTAAAATTTTTCAACAAAATGTCTTTCTTTTTCTTTTCTTTTTTTTTCCTTCTTAATTATAATTAAATTCTTGAACTAAAAAAGCTCTATAACGTAACGCTTTTTCACCCCACGCTTTTTCACCCCAAATAACGTGTCTGAAAAACCGCGGCCTGTATGAAACTGATCCTGTAACTTTAGCTAATACTTTAGCTAACCACTTCTATTCCACCTCTTCCACCGCTAACTTCTCTGCTCACTTTCTTAATATAAAGCAATCTATTGAATCCATCCCTCTTAACATTCCATATGATCCATCAGATCCCCTAAATCAATCCTTTTCAATGGCAGAATTTCTCACCGCTTTGAACTCCAGAAAAGATTCCTCTCCCGGTCCAGATCAGATATGTATTGGCATGATTAACATCTCAGTTCCAATAATAAATCAGTAATCCTACAGGTTTTAAATACTCTGTTTTTATCCGAACGTTTTCCAAATATATGGAAAAAAGCTATTACAATTCCTATACTCAAGAAAGATAAAGACCCGATGAACGTTAATAGCTATCGCCCTATCTCTCTCACCTCTTCTATGTGTAAACTCTTGGAGAAACTGATAAGCAATCGTTTGATGTGGTTCCTAGAAGCGAAAAATGTTCTTCCAGTATGGCAAAGTGGTTTTCGGAAAGGAAGAAGCACGAGAGACAACCTGGTTCGCCTGGAATGTGACATATTAGGTGCCTTCGAACAAAAAGAAAAACTGTTGGCTGTTTTTATTGACATCGAAAATGCTTTTGACAGGACTTGGAGAAGGCTCATCGTCGATACTTTGCTTAGGATGGGAATCAATGGGCACATCCTTGGTTTCATCTCTAACTTTCTCACAGATAGAAGATTCATGGTTAGACTCGGTGATGTGTTTTCTCGGGAATATGAGCAAGAAAATGGCGTGCCTCAGGGCTGTGTCTTGAGTGCAACACTCTTTTGTATATGTTTAAATGAGGTGTTAAGAGTAGTCAACTTGCCGGTCAAGAGTATGCTGTACGCGGACGATCTTGTACTTTATACTGCAGGGAAACAGGTGCCAGATTTACAAGACAAGATGCAATCGGCTTTAGATAACGTCAGTGGCTGGCTTAATGACAACGGTTTCACCATATCACCCGAAAAGACTGTTGCGATACTTTTCAGCAAAAGACAACCGAATTCACAACCATCCCTAAAGATAGCCAACCAACCACTCACTCTTTCTAATACAGTAAAATACCTGGGTATGACCTTCGATCGCACACTTAGCTGGTCTCCACATCTGAAGCAACTAAAAGCTAATTGCCTCCGTTCTCTCAATCTTTTCAAGATGGTTAGTAACACAAGTTGGGGTGCTGATCGTAGAAGCATGATAACTCTGTTTAAGACTCTCATAAGGCCAAAGCTAGATTATGGTTGCAGTGCTTTTAACTCTGCCTCAAGTCGAACTCTAAAACTACTCGATCCTATTCAAAACACCGGTCTTCGAATAGCTATTGGTGCTTTCCGTTCCAGCCCTTCTATTAGCTTGTGTGCTGAAGCTGGTGAACCTCCACTTGCACTACGAAGGCAACTTGACCTGATCCTTGCTGCTAAGATCCTGTCCACTCCCAACCATCCTCTCCTTCATTTATTCCCAAATAGACAATTTCTCACCCAACAACAGATCTTCTTATCCAAAAGACCATCCTTTATAGTCCGCATTTCTAAATTTCTGGTCGAGCTTAACCTCGAATTTTCTTCTTTCCTTACAATAGAAACATCTCCAATTTATCCTTGGCAATTTCCCTCTCCGAATATCTGTCTTTCCCTTACCAAATTACTCAAACAAAACACATATCCTTACATATATAAGCAGGAATTTAAAAAACTACAAGATAGACTCGCTGTTGCTGATTACGTATATACTGATGGCTCTAAGAGTTCCTTAGGTGTGGGAGCATCGGTCGTGTGTGAGGGTAGACAACATCTATTTTCCCTTTCTCCACTCTGTAGCAACTATACCGCAGAACTAGTTGGAATTTATAAAAGTTTAAATGTTATTCATCCTACCAAAACAACTTTCCTTGAAGCGCCTTTTTCTACCGACTCTCTTATCCAAAATATTCTATTATCATTGCAGTCCACAATAGTTTCCAATTATTCAGTTTTTTTCGTCTGGGTACCGAGCCACTGCGGTATAGTTGGCAATGAACTCGCAGATCGTGCAGCCAAAGAAGCAATAACAGATGGCATTCCCTTTACTGGGGTGCCTGTTGGCGACTATATTTCTATCATCAAGCAACGGATTCGGTCGAAGTGGGGACAGATTTGGCATGACACTACTGACAACAAATTAAGGGAAATAAGAAGGGACATCTCCGATTGGCATTCGTCCCTACGACAAAAGCGAAGGGAAGAGGTTATCTTGGCGCGCCTGCGTATTGGACACACCCGACTAACTCACGGACATCTCATGGCACGGGAACCTCCTACGGAGTGCCCAACATGCGGTTGCCCAATCTCTGTTAAACACATTTTGACAGAGTGTAGGGCTTATGATAATCACAGAGCACATATTGCAATTGACACTGACTTACCAACCGTTTTACAAGACAACATACAGACAACTGCAAAACTTTTTGACTTCCTACGACAGACCGACTTGTACAATAGACTATAATATTTAATCCCTTTATCAAAGTGATTTAAGGCGAAAATGACCCAAGTGTTTTACGCCTTAAAAAAAAAAAAAAAAAAAAAAAAAAAAAAAAAAGTAACGCTTCTCTTAAAAATTTTACTAGGATAGTCCAGTTAGAGCCGTTTAAAAGATTAATGACTTCACTATCTGTTAACGTTGCACTATTCAAAAATTTAATTCTATATGGTTCTACTATAGGGCAGATGGCAATTAGGTGCTTAACATTTTCAACTTCTTTTAAATTACAAAGAGGGCATAGTTGACATATATCAGTTCTGAACGGTTTATAATTTAAATTTAATAATTCTGCGCGGCTTTTTAGTATTAATTTTGCATCATTAAATGGCATAGAATATATATAATCCCTGCTTGAATTATAATTTAATTTAGGATATAGACCATGATGCGAGCCTTGTTTTGCATTCGATTCCGCATTTAATACTTCTTCCTTAGTTATATTACTAATAATATTGTCTATATAGGCTTCCCATATTGAGTTGATATTATCTTTGTTCACATTCGTATTAATATCATATTTGTCACACAAATACTTCTATGATTGAAACCAGTAGAGTTTTTTATTAATTATTTGTTTTGCAACAATTTTCGGTAATCTTGAATCTGGCAGCTTTAAAACTTTCAAAACATACTTTAAATGTAATTTTAATGTGTGCAAGTAAATATTGAAACATTAAATTCTAAATTGAAAATATAATTTGGCGTATTTTCTGGGAGCGAAAATAGTTTTTTAATAAAGAATCTCTGTAATTTTTCGACGTACTCGAATTTTTCAAAACCCCAAACTTGTGAGCCATAACATATGACCGATCTCGATACGGCATTGAATACTTTAAACTTAGCAGAGACAGGTATATTATTGTTATTAAAAACGTTATGCCAAATACAGTTAATATCCAATTTCGCAGTAGATAGTTTTTCTTTCAGATGGTAGTTAAAGGATAAAGTAGGAGTTAGGTAGACACCTAAATATTTATATTTATCTACAACTTGAATTTGTTTACCACTATACTCCCAATTACCCCTACACTTTCCACCTCTTTTCTTGCAGATCATAATTTTGGATTTATCGAGATTAACTTCTAGCCCCCAACTATTGCAATATACACTCAATTTATTAATCATGACTTCTAATTTGACGGGGTCGTCACTAATCAAAACAATATCATCAGCATACATCTGCATATTTACATCGAAATTTCCCAATTTTACACCTCCTCCTATTTCTTCGACCAAATCATTAATATAAATACTAAACAAGATTGGCGATAAAAGGCGTCCTTGTTTTAAACCGCTTGGTGTGTCAAAAAACTCGGACATTCCTTCATTACCCCAAACAGCCGCACGCGTTTTGTCGTACAGGCATTTAATTATATTAACAAATTTGTTGGATATGCCACATTTATGTAACTTATAAAATAGTAGATCTCTCGGAATGGAGTCAAAAGCAGCTCTAAAGTCGATAAAAAACAAATAAATTCGGTTCACCTCTTCTAATTTTAGTTTGATTAAATTAGTTAGATTAAAAATATTATCTATTGTTGAATAACCTTTACGAAAGCCCGCCTGGAATTCAAAAAGAACATTGTGCACTTCAAGCCAGAGTTGCAGCCTGTTTAATAATAATCCGGTAAACAGTTTAGCATCGGCATTAATAAAGGATATTCCTCTATAGTTGGTCACTTGACTAGAATCCCCTTTCTTATACAAAGGAAAAATAAGTGAGTCTTTAAAATCATTAGGAACTCGAGAATTACTATATATTTCATTATAAACTCTAATTAACTCACTTATGAAACTTTTTGGGGCATTTCTTATAGAATTCATAGGGAATACGATTTATACCCGGGGCTTTACTGTTTCCCGCATTTTTCAAGACTATCTCTAGCTCAGAGATTGAGAAATCAGAATCTAACAAAGCATCTTTATATATTATCCCAGTATCTGTTATACGCGGGGTGATAATTTTACTTGATAATAAGCTTTGAAAGTATGTTTTAAATTCTTTAAGACTAATACCTTTACTTGCCAGAAATTTTTTTTGCTTAAATATTTTTATAATACTCCAAAATTGTTGCGAATCTTTAATATGGCTTAATTTATCTACTTGTTTTTTAAGATAATCATTTCGTTTGGATATGCAGTGAGCCTTATAAGTTCTATTACTTTCTAAATATAATTTTCTTAAAAGAACGGAATTGTTCCTCTTAAATATTCTTAACAATTTAATTGATTTTTTTCTCAGCTGTAAGCAACTCCAGTCAAACCATTTTTGTTTCTTTTGCAGGTTAACGCTATTGTTCATATATTTTTTTGTAGTTGCTAATTTAATAGATTTATTTAATTTAGCTAAGGATATTTCGGGTTCATTCTCTAAAATTTTGAGATTCGACATTTCCCCCTCTAATTTACTCTTAAAAAATTTATTTTCATCATCTGACCAAAATAATTTTGGGAGTAAGGGCAAAACGACCTCATTTCGATTAATATGAGTGATTTTCATGGTTACAGCCACCGGCAAATGATCTGAGAAAATTTCTGTAATAACCTCAAATTTATCAATTTTATTTATTAAATTCGAACTGACACAACAAAGGTAGAAAATTTAATTCTCTATCAAATAGCACTAAAAGTAAATTTTGGTATTTATTCATTTATTTATTAGGACAAACGGATTTTTTTTATTCATTATTCAGATTCTACGCATCCTGAAAAGTTAGCTCTCAAATTTTGAGCAGGGTTTTTTTTTTCTTGTTTTTTTGGTCGATTACAAAGGTTGATTATTGAAAATAATAAAAACCAAAAGCATTTATACAGGACACGTTACTATTTCCTTTTCTTTCGATTTTCATTCAAATAAAATTTCCTGAATCGATTTTTGGTGTAATTACATATATTACAATATGTTACTTAATCATACATATGATTTTTTTTTATTGATTTTTTTTTTTTATTTATCGCGCTTTACTGATTCTAAAACTCAATACACACTTTTCTCTTACTTCAAAAATAACTGAGTTATAAGCGTATTTATATGAAAAATTTCAATTTTTGGTTTATTTTCTGTTTTATCTTTAATTTAATTATTCGCGGTTTTTTGGTTAAAAAACTATAATCCATTTTTGTTTTGTATCTTCGAAAATAACGTAGTTATAAGGGTATATATAGGGGAGAATTCATTTTTTCCCCCTTTTTTTATTATTTTTTTTTTTTTGTTTATCGCGCTTTACTGATTCTAAAACTCAATACACACTTTTCTCTTACTTCAAAAATAACTGAGTTATAAGCATATTTATGTGAAAAAGTTCAATTTTTTTCTTTTCTTTTTTCAATTTTATAAAATTATTCGCGGTTTTCTGGTTAAAAAACACTAATACATTTTTTTCTATCTTCAAAAATAACTGAGTTATAGAATAAAATCCTTTAAATCGGCTGCCATTTTTAAACTAGCCAGCTGATATCAACGTCTAGGGGTTAGGATCATCGTTAAATAGACTAATATTTTTGTGGCGAATTTAAAAAAAAAATTGGTCCAGTAGTTTCGGAGAAATGCCGCGAATGGCGGACGGCGGACAAACGGATTTTTTTTAATTCGTTATTCGGATTCTACGCATCCTGAAACGTTAGCTCTCAAATTTTGAGCAGGAGTAATTTTTTTTTTTTTGTTTTTTTTTATCGATTACAAAGGTTGATTACAGAAAATAATAAACCAAAAATCTATGGCATAAGTCCCTAATTGAAATATGTTCAAAAGTAAATTAAAAAAATCTGTTGAACACAACTTTCACTTACCTTCGTTGTTAAAATTAATTTAAGAACTTTTAAGTGAACTTAAACTTTACAGAATTAAATTGTTTCTATTGTTTCCATAAGCTAACAATGGTAATTATTACCTCCAATAATCATTTAAGTTCATGCCCTTATTATCTGTCTACATCACGTTTTACATCTTTGTATATAAGATAACTTTTTTTTTTCTAAACCCTTAAGCTTTCCAACGGTATCTTATACATCTATATTAATATTCTTGTGTTCGAAAAAAAAAATTACCTAAACAAATATGTTCTATATTTTTCCTTTAGTTGGTGATCACATTCGTTCAACTTGCATATTTAGCCGTTTTTTATCAAAATTAATAAGATGATATGTTTTAATTTTTCAAATCTACAACATTCAAGGTACATTAGAGAATGAAAAATTTAAATATCGACTCTTAAAATTTAAGCCTGGTCAGACTATTTCAACCAGAATGAAACCTACATGATATTAAAGCCCCTTAAATTTGGCAAGTTAAATCGAAATTGTAAGAACCGTTTTTGATAAAATTGTTCTATTTGATCAATAAATTGCACTGCTTCTCCTTTTCTTACTACTATCGATTCATTGATACATATACTTTGAGAGTTTAATCGAAATGATTAGTATCGCTTTCGAGACATTGTAAAAAAAATGTATAATACGTAGTAAGAACTGGTACTTCAGGTTTTGTATTTATGGGTCAACTTTAAAGTTAAAATATTCTGACAAATCTCATATATAAGTAATACATGGTTGATTCAAATTATTTTTTTGCTTGTTTAACGTTTATACATTTAACGTCACTGTTATGGTACTGTGGCTAATCGGACGATGCTATAGGGGGAGTCCTAAATTTCGCCTATCCAGGTTTAACTAGAATAGGAATCCTTAACTCGACATCGCACATCTCGGGACCATCATTTTACATTACTTCTGAAGGACGACATAACAAAGGATTTTGTACTCCCATTAAAAAATCCAAAGACCATATGCCGGGTTTGTTCCCGCGACTTCGGGGGTAGAAGGCTGTTACACTAGCCACTACACCATGAGTGATCCCAATTTGTTTGCACTACTGTACAATGTTCTAATAAATACTCTCAAAGTTTGTGTTGTTTTTTATTTTTTGTCTTCCTCATTATGCCATTTTTAGTCTTATCCAGCGCAGCCTATAATAATAGAATACCGGGAGGTATACAGTTTGAAACTTCAGCCCCTAAGTAGGTATATTCCTTCAGTTTCTGAAGAACCTTAGAGTAAAAGTTACTCTTGGAGGCCCTTGTATACCTTTCTTCAGTAGCTCTTCTTCCCATTCTACCAGTGCTTGATTTTTATTTTACTTTTTTTTCTAAGATATTTAAATGTATTTTTTTTGTTTTTTTAGCTTGTAGGACCTCAGTTCATCCAGGCAATACAGCCGTCACTGGGGGATGAATGGAATGAAGAGGTTTCCGCAGCATGGATACTCCTTTTTGCACATATCGGCTACACCATGAAGGGAGCCATGAACGAGGCAGCTGAAGAAGCTAAGATGAAACAATAGCAGTCGCAGCGCCGGGCGTCCACCTCCAAGCGTCGTTGGAGCCTCGCCCGGTCGCAAAAATAAATATCCTTACATGACCTATAATCAGGATAATATTGAAGAATATTCCTCTAAAAAGCAAAACAAATTAACAGATAAAATTTCAATTTGTACTGACCTCTATGATATGACTATTTTTATCCATAGATGACAATTATTATGCATACATATGGATATACTTGAATATGTTCAAATTCAAGGTTCATCTGTATATTTGTATTAATATTCATCTGAATTGCAGAGTATGCCGGCATTAATAATAACCAGCAGGTATTATGCCTTAATTTCTAAACAGGCAACCAACAAATTGTGCATGATAATGAAATAAGAAGAAATTCAATAAAGGTAGCTGAAATTGAGAACTAACTTTTTTTTTTTTCATACACTTATTATTTAATAAATAATTTCTTTATTTCATTCAAGGCCAGGTTACAATCATCTGAAATGAATTTCTCTAAATTGTTTTAGTCAATGAATCAAAAAAATATATATATATATTTTGAGGTAATAGCATCACCATAAAGCACAGTAAACTAATATATTAATAATGAATTGTTATAAAAATAAATAAATAAAACATATTTAATATTCATTATTAAATAAGAGCAAGTTGCTTTTTATTATAAGAATAATAAAGGTACAAAAAAACAGAAGAACTTTTTTTAAAAACTAATAAATTGAATTTCAGAATAATTAACTTTAAAATAGTATATTATTGAATGTTCTAAAATACAAATAAATATTTTAAAAATTTTAGTCAGTTAAATGGGACAAGAATTAAAAGCTAAACAAACAATAAATGTTATTGTGATCATAATAGGAACTTAAAAAATTACATTTCTTCTCAAAGAAATATTTGTGAATAGAAAATTTCCAATAAAAAAAATATGTATCCAATTCTTTCACTCTTATTTGGAAGAAACTTATATAAAAAATAACAGAATAATTACTTATATATAAAAACTCAATAATAATATGAAGAAAAACTTTATTTGCCAATTCATTTTTCCTTTTATTTCTCACTGACCAGATCTCCTGAAGATGGGATTAACCAATATACAAAAATGTAAACTAAAATGTCAAAATAATTTTTGAGTCGACTTCAAAGTAAAATAAGTTTTACTTCTCATAGTTATAGAAGCAAACAAAAAATCCATATAATGTGTTTTATTTAAATTTTATTAATCATTTTATATCTGAATTTCTCACTTAATCCGATAGTCAATACATATTATAAATTATTTTTATAACAGAATCAACAAGTATTCTTGATGCTTTTTTTAATAAAATAAAACTTCTATGGAATACTTGTTAAAATATAAAAACTTATGGTGACTATTTATACTTTATTTTCAGCTCTTATAAATGAATCAAAAATCAAAATGAGATCACCACTCAATGAAATTTAAAAGTTGGTGAAACTCACGACTCTGTGCAGTAATATTTTCTCAATTATTTAGAGACAATTCTGCAAGCATTGTGAATATTATTTAAGAAATCTACAAAGGTATAATTACCCATATAATACAACTGTTATATCAGATATCAGATAGATAACTAAAAATAGTTTACTTTATTATCAGTTTTTTTCATTGATGAGGGCTAATAATAAAATTCATTAACAATTTATTTCAGAATTTCCATTAAAAGGAAAGCAGATCAAATTTCCTGTTACTATCTTAAATAAATATTTTTTATTATTATTAAGCTAGACAAATAATGTGTTCTTATTAAGAAAATATTGAATCAGACGAATTACAGTTGAAAACCTCAACAGACTGCAAAATAACTGTTTCTCAAAAAGTTTTAAGCTTAGAGATTAGTTATCAAATTCAATTAATCACTTACCATTCGCACTATCTCTTATACAGAAGAGAAACCACAAAAATAATTTTGCAACATGGAGCATGTTAGGTGTGGTGCACCATCTTGTTTTCCTGTTTGCAGAATATGAAGAAGTTGGTTTTTTTTCCAAATTTAAAGAAAAAATCCATCTCATGTCACCAAAGACTAGTTCAGGTTTTTTTTCTAATGCAGAAATTTTCTTCTGCTTAAAACAGCTGATCATGAAGCTGTTTATTTTTTTATCCTGATGAGAGAAAGCTAAATAGCCTCTTTGGACTTAGCCCACATAGTTGTTGAGGTTCTAAGAAAGAATTTTTAATCCTTCGTATTTAGAATGTAATGGAAAGTTTTTATATCTGAATGAGTGCAACTTTATTTTGAGACTCATTGCATTGAAAATTGCATAAAAATGCGCTATTGCATAAGTTAATTATAATGTACATAAAAGGGACTGTTTCGATAGACCTTAGTGTTTTCTATGTTAGTTTATAGTACTATAATATTAGACAGTTTGTTACAAAACTATGTGCACATTTTAAATGTAAAGCACTGATTGTAAATAATTGTGTAATAAATGTTATACAAGATGTCATGTATTAAAATGTATTTGTAATTTCTTTCATTTTAAATCTTGCATATATTGTTGATATAGAATGAGAGATAAATGTTCTTGTAAAATTTAATGACAAATTATACATATATGTTTTAGGATATATTTTGTTTATTGTTATTATAGGGGCTGGGTTACATACTTCTACTTGTAACTGCATGGCATTTTATTTCTGCAGCAAATATTTTATATATATCATTATTTAATAGTCTTTAACAACAATTATACGATTTTTAATTTTTAATAAATACTTCTTCGGGGATCAGGGATAGGAAAAAACCAACAAGTCATTTTAAATTCAAAATAAAAACCTATGATGGCTGAAAAAAAAATGTAGAAGAATCAAATCTCTAAATACATCTGGATTTAACACTGAATGGTAAAATAATATTTTTTTAAAATCTGTTATAAATTTAATAAAAAGTAAAAAGAGTTGTTACAGGCTATTCATAAAAAAATAAAGGGGTCATCTGTGGTATAGGGGCCTAGCATAACAACCTTCAATGCCCAAGGTCCTGAGAGCAAGGTTCAAACTGGTAGGTTACCCTAGGATTTTTAATTGGAGCATCCTTGATTATGCTGTCCTATGGAGGGGACATAAAATGGTATGATTTTAGGTACTCGTTAAAGATCACTAACCTAATAAAACCTGGATAGGCAAAATTTAGGACTCCAAAAGTAGCATCGTCCGATCAGCAACATCATCATCGTAATTATTCCCTCTTCTACCGCTGCTCGGTGTGAGGGTCCTGCTTATATAGTCTGGCCCAGATGTCTCTTCTTTGTACCAACTCAACTCTCAACTCTCATTTCATACCTCCTGCATGCCTCTTTTACGCTGTCCTCCCAGGAGATGTGAGGCCTTCCTCTGGGTCTTTTGCATTCCGTGTGGGTCTCGTAGGTCTTCCTGGCACTTCTGTCCAGACCCATCTTAAGATGATGTCCAAACCACCTCAGTTCTACTCCTCTAGTATGGTCTCCGCCGGTTTGACATCAAGATTAGCACGTGTGGTGGCATTCCGTACCCTATCTCTTGTTGTCATCCACTCTATTTTTCGTAGATACCTCATTTCCATTACCTGTAACTGACTCCTGTATTTTGTGATGAGGTTCCATAATTAGATAGAATAGGGAGGAATGTCGACCCCAGACAACCCCGCCTGACCTTACAGAACATATTTCCTGCTGTTCCAATTCTTTGGGCTACTTCCTCGTCTATGTAGCCACTCTCCCTATGAGCTCCCATTTATTTGAAACTGTCGACCTGCTCTGATCTCTCTCCTCCAACCCTTAGCACTCTCATTATTCTTCATGGCCGATTAGTAATAACAGTAATAAAAGTCATGTTAAGTGAATAAGCAAACAAACCAAAACAACTAAATGGTTGCTATATTATTCTATTAACATTGGTTGAATAAACAATTAATTTACTTTATTAAATTCACTAAAATAAAAACAACTGCTGAGTTTCATAACAATCACCATGTAGAGAAAATAATTTATCACAAAATGTGCAATGAAATTTTAGAAATTTAAGATTTTTAGAAGATCTAGTTCATGTACCAGCTGCTAACCTGCCAAGGATAAACAAATTTAACCACTCTTGTTCCAGATAAATTTAAAGAAAGTTCAAAAAAATTACAAGGTTTGAATTTTTATCAGTTTTTAGTCATATTTTTCTGATTTACCCATGCAGTTACACTTAGATGAAATACCATTTGCTCTTAATGCTACTGGTAATGCTTTAACAGAAAATTAGTTGTAGTTTAGAAGTTGGGCCTTGCCATTGGATACTGATGTATAGTTGCTGGGCCTGACAACTATGTAACATAAATATATATATATATATATATAAATACATTATATTCTCTAAAAGATAAATATAATTGTAAAAATCTACTTATCTTGTTTAACTGAAAAAAAATAAAAAGTTTTAAATAAAGCTAAAAATGAAAAAAATAATTGCCTTGAGTTTTGATGTAAACATTTATTTTAGATTAAATAATATAATAAACAATACAAATTTAATTTAATCATTATCTTCAACTATCATTCCAATTCATATGGTTTTTGTCCTTTTCCATAAAATTTGACTGTCCAAGCCTGTAGTCCCCGTTATCCGACTTCCTCTCACAATCCTCTCAGCTACGCCTTGCCCTAACTCTTGGACGTTTGTCCATCAGTTCTGCTCATCTTAACTTATTAAGAATTTGTACTTCTAACTAAGCCAAATAACTTTGTAAGCCCTTTTAGGAGAGTAAAAAATATACCTGATCCATTAATTCAAGCAATAAAATCTGGTTATCAAGACCCAAAAGGTATTGTAAGAATAAACAGTGCAAGTTTTCACCCTTTGAAACCCTTCCCTATGGCACATAGAGTAAAGCAAGGAGACAGTCCCAGCCCCCTATCTTGTGTAATAAGTATGATGATGGATGAAATACACAAGATAGGAAGAGAAGGATGGGGAGAACTGTAAGGGAGAGATGGAATTTAAGAACAATATTGCAGACGATATTGTTTTTTTCAGTGATGATATAGAAAAACTGCAGCAGGGTCTTAGAATGGCAAGAAGAGTTGTTGTGAAAAGGAATGGAATGGACCACTAAAAGTAAAGTACTAGTGATCTCAGAGAAGAAGGAAGATGTTCACTTATCTGAAAGGGTCAGGAGTATGACACTGTTGATTACTACACATATCTTGCAACCGTGATGAAGTTTGCATACATGAGGATTTAGAATTTATTAATTAAATAATCGGATGGATTCTTCAATTTCTTCCAAATGAAAAAAATTGCCAACAGAAAAGGTAATGTACACCATGTGCAAAGTAACTTAATTTAAATAACCCATTTAAGATTAAAATAAATACAGACTCTAAAAATGGTCATATTATTATATTATGTTCCAATTTTATAACTTTCATGATAATCAATGCCTCAGCAAATAAATATTGACAAATATTCCTTCATATAAAATGATTATTAACTTTTCAACAAGCATAACATTTATCAATCTAAGTAAATGAATTGGCAGGTTTCTTTTTCAATATTAAAAATTTACATTCAAATCCATAAGTAAAAGAACATGGGAGATTATAGGTAATAATCTTCTTCATTGAAAAGATATTTTAATAGAGTATATTAGTTTATATTTATAAATGTATACAAAGTTATAAAAATATTAAATATTTTAAAATAATAAAAATTCTTATAAATAAATATTTGTACTTTAAAATACTTGATGGTTTATTTTCAACAAAGTTGCCTTTAATAAATAAAAATATAATCTACATAGATAATTATTTGGTTATACGAGTCCAAAGTGAACCACTTTTATTTTTCCACTATCAACTTCTTCCAGGCTTTCTGAAACATTACAAGAACAAAATAAAGTTTAGTTTAGACTATAACTTGTAACTATCGCCAAAAGAAAAAGACATGCTTACTGTTTGTTTTGGTAGATAAACACAAAGTTTTAAGATCCGGCAACGAACTGGTAGAAGCCTGAGTAAAAGCCAAGCTGGGTTTGTAGCTGGTTTTGTGATATCCAACATCAGGTAAACCTACCATGTTTGGATCAATAGTTTGTTGTCTTGGCAATAAATTTATTTCCTCCTAAATTAAAAAAATACAAAACTATTAATTACTGAAATTTACAACCAATAGATTGTACGAGGATGAGTCGAATATAAACCAGACTTTTTACAGAATTATTCATTTGTTTAAAATTAATTTTAAAATATTTTATAGTTTTTTATATAGCCTCCTTCCACGTTTACACATTTTTCAAAATGGGTGGGAAGCTTCTGGATCCCCTCTTAATAGAAAGTTTGTGGATGTGTCTTAAATCAATTGCGCATAAACTCCTCAAATTGTCATTGCTTATAAAATGACCTCCTATGCCAAAGGTTACAGGTTCAAACCCGCAAGTGGTCCTAGGATTTTTTAATGGGAGTAAAAAATCCTTAGTTAAGCCGTCCTTCAGAGGGGACGTTAAAAGGTGGTCCCTGTGCCTGTGCAATGTCAGGTACTCATTAAAGATCCCTATACTAATAAAACCTGGATAGGCAAAATTTAGGACTCCCACTGTAGCATCGTCCGATTAGCCATAGTAGCATAAAGTGATGTTAAATAAATAAACAAACAAACAAACAAGCTTTTAAAATGATGTCCACCTTTGCTTCCTTCAAAGGCCCAAAGAGATGGAAATCACAAGGTGTTCAAGTATTTCCCAGTGCAACTGGTTCAATTTTTCTTGAGCCATTGCAGCAGTGTGAGGCCTGGCATTGTCAAGCAACAAAATGTCTTATCGCAGTTTTCGTTCCTAGCAGCTGGCAATAATAAGTAGCATTGAAAGTTCGACACTCATGGAGAAAAAGCAATACTCCTTTCCAGTCAAAATATACAGTGGCAAAGACTTTTTCCACTGAAGGGCGAGTTTTCATTTTCATAGGTGGCATGTTCCTCATTCCTTCGCCATTCAATTGAGGCCATTTTCGATTTGGACACATAATGAAGGACCCATGATTTAGGGAGCAGTGTGGCTAAGTAGGTTAGTGTTCATTGCTACAAACGCATGTTCCCCACGAAACTACCGCCATCTTGTTGACCAGATGACCAGAATCTTAGAGGAAAATAATCACGAGTTTGCGTCCTGTTACCAGGAAGGCTTTTAACTTGACATTAATCCCCTGTCCCCCATGGCCTGAGCAAACTCGTAAAGCCTTCAAAGGTAAGGTAGAGGTGGAGGAAAAAATTCTTAAAAAAAAATTACTATTCTTTTCAAAAAAATGTTTTTTTCTTGATTGGACCAGTCAAACATCGTATTTAGCAGGTTTCTTTTAGACCTGTTTTTGATCGTCTGTCAAAAGCTGAGGAACCCATCTTGCACAAACTTTCCATAAGCCCAGATGCCTTGTGATAATGGTATGTATACTATCATGACGAACTTGTAGGTCGCTATCAATGTTATTAACTGTCAGGCTATCACCTTCATCAATGAGATCACAAATGGCATGAATGTTCTTGACTGTCACATTTGATGTCTGTGGCTCTCATGTTCAATGGCTCTCGCCCTTCTTTAAATTTTATTAGCCCAAGCCAAAGATTTGAGTGCGTGAGAGTGTTGCATCCACAAACTAAAAATTACACTATGATTAATAAACACCTTCATTGGTCAAAAACTTAATGATGACACATTATGTAACTGGAGGTGTGATCTCTTGCTAAGATAAGAATGCACAGACAAAACAAAGGTCGTGTTGAGGATCCGCTCCTTCAACCCATCCGCTCTCTCAATATCTTAACATTTAAATCAAAAGTCCAGTTTATGTAAGACTCGCCAACGTATGAAAAACGATTAGCAAAACCTGATGCAAAGGGATGTGAGTAACTTGTCTGGAGAATTTCACTTTCTGCCTACTCTGATGAAGAACAGGTAACGGGGGTGGAGTTATTCTTTGAGAAGTTGTGCTTTCACTAGAGCAGCAAGAACAACTATCTGAACAATCACAGCTGGAACCTGCAAAAAGCTTAATTGTAAGTTTACACAGCATAATAATAGGGTGTATATAAACGGAAAAAAATTAAAAAATGAAAGTTTTATCACATTTAAGATTTCATAGGACTGTAAATCTCATTCGAAACCTTAAAAAAAATCCTTAGTTTGGTTATTAGTTTCAAAGAAGAAACATGACTGTCCAATGAAATTCTCAAAATTTTAAGGGATTAATGGGAAAAAAAGTTTCACAGCTACTGAAGCAACTCGTGAAATTATTAAATATGAAAATGGAAATTAAATAATTTTGTGGAAGTGAAAATTGCGACCATAGAGTTCTTTGACTTCCACCCTAAAGAATGGTATCAGCATGGGATCAAACTATTGGCAAGCAGATGGCTAATGAAGGTAGATAACAATGGACTATACCTAGAGGGTTAATTATATTTTATATCAAAGAAATAACAAAGCAAATATTTGCTACCTGATGATTCAGAACTGGAATAAAAGACTTGTTCTGCTCTCTCCAATGCAGCTAGAGCAAGTTCAGAGTTGCCGATAATTTTTCCATAATTATGTAAATCCATAAATAAATCATAATCTTCCAAATCAATGGCCAAGCTGAAAGCCTTGTCACATATCTGGTATCTGAAATATAAATGAGAAAATAAGAAAATGAATTTATAAACATTCAAACTGAGATGTTGATTTCCAAAAGGTACTATATCCACTTTAGGAAATCGTACAGGAAACGCAAAAACCTGTCATTTATTTATTATTGTACCAATTTAATTGATTCCTTAATTTTTTAATTAAAATCTAGAGTAGAGTTTATACAATCTTAATAACTTATTTTTCAAATTATTGCACTTTTTTCATGACTTTTTACAATATAATATAACTATAGTACTCTTTGGAAAGAAACGTTTAATTCCATTTCACATGTGACTTTCTATTCTTTCTTAAGAAAGTAAATATTCATAAGACATTTTATTTGTGTAAAGCATGCACAATAATAAGAAAGTCTCTATTATAAAATTTGTTATTAACTTAATATTTACCAAGTTTTATGAATTTAGCAAATGTATTCATAATATAAACTACTGGAAAACAATATTTAACTCTATACATCTGATTACCTTAGAAGATGATGAAAAAATCGTCTGCTGAGATCGTGAACTGAATCACCAACTTCAACAGCCACTGACTCTGGTATGGGTTGACTGGGCTTATGATAACTGCCGAGGGCTTTTTCAAGAAGTACTGAAACAATATTATATAAATAATAGTTATATAATATAAATCATAATAAAGAAACCAAGAAATTTTGTAAGTAAATTATTGTGGTTTGATAATCTATATTTATAAAAGAAAGTGCCATTTTTTCGATTTTCTGGTCATCGCAGTTTCTCAAAAATTACTATGGTTGTGGAGTTGAAATTTTTCCTGGAGGTTCGTCTTACCGTCTAGATGTGCAATAAGGCTGGATTTTGGGATTAACCGTTCTCTAAGTGGTTAAAAAAAAACATATTTCTAAAAAGTAAAACAAAATTATTTTTTGAATGAATCAAAAACTATACATCTCCTGAAAAACTATAAGTACTCATTTAAATGACAATCAAATTTCTAACTGCATAAAAGCAAAGCAAACCTGACCGGTATTAGCAAAGATAATGTATAATAATTTATAAGAAATATATTTAAGCATATTGAGCATCATATCCATATTTTGTGTGTAGGGTCCCAGACACATGTTAAATTATTAGTTTTTTTAATTAATTCAAGGTGACTAAAAACATTTTGTTTCAAGAGTATAGGAAGACTTATTTCTGAACATTAAAAAAAACACGGGTTATTCTGGAGAAGGCTTCACCTATGATTCGGGAAAAATATGCATTCAAGTTGCAAAAAAGTTATGATGATATACAACGGTTATGTTTACGAGATAAAATTATGGTATTTGAATAATTTTTATGTGACTACTTGGTACTGGTATATTATTGTAACCTAGAGTGAATAAAATTGATATCTGATATTAAATAATATTCCGTTATTTATCATACACAGAGTAAATCTTTGCTATTTCAGATATTTTTTTTTTTTTTTTTTTTATAAGACAACTACTAGGGACAAGGAAACTGAACTAAAGAAGCCGATAGTAACAGATCATTTTTTTTATTCCTTTAAACTTTTAAAGAAATTATGTGAAAAATTATAGGTACTCACTCAAAAATTTGTCAAATTTCTCACCACATGAACACAAAATCATTGATTGATAAAACCAAAAAAAAAATATATTAAAGCATATTATACCATAACCGTCGTTTTTGTGCACCACTGGGAAGCACTTGTAACTGTTCTAGCTGTTTTGCAATGATTTTTAGTAAATTAAAAACATTTTGTTATTGGACTTGAAAAAAATCATTCATTAAACCTTAAATTAAATCAATCTACAATGTGCGTATGCATGCAAAGCCGCGGGGTTACAGCTAGTTGTCTTAATAAAGCATGAGAGGTTCATGTATTTAAAAAAATTGTTCAATCATAAGGCAGAAATTTACTTATGAACACAAATAAACTTTTTTTTATCAATCATTCTCTATTATTCCCTGAGTTCCAATTCTCCTTTTATGGCTAATGATTTTAGTTTTGCAGCCATTTTAAGTCAGCTTCACGTCAGAGAACATGTCTTGGAAAATCTCTTTAACTCTGGTAATTTATCAGATATCAAATTAAAACAAAAACTAACAATATAAGGATATGGTTGAAACTTTTAGTCCACACAGCACATTATCTAAATGGTGAAGAAAGTGGTTTGAAAAATTCTCTAAAATTAAAAACAAAATTTTGTCTAGGTAAACATTTATTGAGGAAAAAAGACTCACCATAGATAATTTTTTCTTAAATAGCTTTTTCATTATCCTACTTGATGTAAAAAGTTTGATCTTGAAAACATTGTCAACTATGACAAAAATTCAGTTTTCGCGATATTTAAAGGGACTCGGAAAAAATTATTAAGCTAACACAGTTTACACATCAATACATATTTACAATTGACAACAATGTAGTGACTCGGGCTCAATTGGTTGTTGTGTTATAAAATTCCCGAGAAAAAAGGTGTTTTCAAAAAATTATCAACTTTAGTAATTTTTCTTATTTGAGAACAAATCCAAAATCAAACAATGATGGTGAGAATATTATCTACAGTTTTGATCCTTACAACACACTACCTAAGTAGCCAGGGATATTGATGCATTAACCAAAACTACAATCCCGCTAGTAAAAGGAGGCCAGAAAGGAGACTCACGTTTACTTTTTTTTTTTTTCATGAATACTCTCGTACTACTTTTAAAAATTTTGAACTTCTCAACATTGTCCTTTTTTAATATAAATTTTCAAATTGTAAATTCAATGACAATTTTTTCAAGATTAAAATTTTAATAGCAAGTAGGATAATGACTAAGCTGCATAGGAAAAAATAATCAAAGGTAAGTATTTTTTTCTAAATAAACCTTTTTGTTGTTAATTTTAGATAATTTTACTAAACCAATTTCTTCACTATTTAGGTAATGTGCTGTGTGGACAAAAAGTGTCAACCATATCCTTCTACTGTTAGTTTTTGTTTTAATTTGTCATCTGCTGAATTACCTGAGTTAGAGAGATTTTCCCAAAATGTTCTCATCTACGAAGCTGACTTGAAATGGCTAGAAAACTAAAAGTATTAGCCAGAAATTTTCTTTATCCAGTTTTAAAATGAAGAAAAAATACATAACAGCTGGTACAAAAAAAAAAAAAAAAATCTTTAATCAATAAAGAATGTATCCCTTACAGAGAAAAACAATAGATCATGGATATATCAATCTATTGGGTTGTTTCAGATGAAATGTCCGTTTTTATAGTTTCTGAAATACATAAAGGATTTTGCAGGTCTCTGTTGTTTTCTTCCGAATGTTTACATATTTAAAGTAAACAGTTACTAATCCTCTACCTTTGTATTATAAACATTAGCTTCTCAATCAATTACCCACTTTTTAGTATACCTCCAAATATGAACATGTAAACACACGATTTTCAAGTAATATTATTGTACGAGTTTAAACTCGGCTGTCAGCAGCTGAGGTGGCTAGAAATATTTGCAAGGCGTTTGAGGAAGGGAGTGTTAATGAACGGACCATTCACCGTTGGTTTGCTAAGTTTTCAGCTGGGGATACCGACTTGGAAAACTTGCCCCAAGGAAGACCTCCGTCCGTAATAGACAACGATGTCCTCAAACATACAGTAGAAGGAAACCCCTACTAAACAGTTAAAGGACTCTCATCACAACTAAATACAAGCGCATCTACCGTTTCCAGACATTTAAAGTGTATTGGGAAAGTAAAAAAGCTTGATACATGGGTATCTCATGATCTCACTGAGCGGTAGCAAGACCCTATGTTTCAAAACATACTGTGCAAAAATTGAAAGAACTGGGCTACAAAGTTCTTCCGCACCCACCACAATCATTAGATTATATTTTCTTAGGCAGAAAGAAGTCGAGTTTACGGACAGACAAGCAGATTGATAATTGAAATAAACAAAGCTGACAGAAAATAAGGGTATTTTTTTTCATTCAAACCAATATAGCTGCAAAAGTTTAGGTCCAAGTGACAAATGTTATATCACAAATATAATTCTCCATTAAATTTCTGATAAAAAACTTTTAGCAAATTTTCGATGAGAGCAACACAAACAGAGCTACAGTGTGTCAAACTGAGGGTGAAAAAATATAACACAATGAAAGATACAGACCCCCCAGACAAATGATATCCATGTAGAAAAATCCAAAATGTTGAGCAGCATAGACTGGACGATTTTGAATCGCCATTTGAATAACTCATTACAATTAAAATATTGCTCAACTCATTAATGATTTTTATTCCATTAAAACCTTAATGAATACTTATTAGTTTATTCATAAAAAACAACAACTAACAAATAATATAACACTTTCATATTTTTTTGTTTTGTAAATCTTCTCATTTCAGCAGTACAAGATAGATGTTAGAGCACTAATCCACTATTAGAAACGTTGAGATTATCAATTACCTACACTAACATTGTAAGTTTAATACATATCATTCATATCAATTTCACATTATATTATAAGTAATTAAAAAAAAGTTATTGAATTGGGTTGTAAAATAATTTTGCAGCATTTTTCAATACTTCAAGTTAATCCTCTCTGTGTTTATAAAATCATGTTTGCTTGGGCAATAATGTTTATTGGGTTGATGCAAAATTAATGCAGGTTTTTAGTAGGTATTGTAAATACGCCATATCTTTACTTTAACCATATATATTTAATCAAAATAATTTCCATCTGAATCAATGCACTTTTGCCAACGTTCAACAAGCTTTCTTATTCCACCAGAAAAAAAATCCGAATCTCTGGACTCAATGAAATCACGAAAAGAATTTTCAATGTCGTCCTGGTTTTGAAAATTTTTCTCCCTCAAAAAGTTGTCCAGATGCCTGAAAAAGTGGAAGTCTGTAGGAGAGAGGTCAGGTGAATAAGGCGGATGTTGGAGAACTTCGTAGCCCAACTCGTGCAGTCGTCGAAGCGTTGGTTGTGCAACGTGTGGTCTGGCGTTATCGTGGAGCAGGATCGGCCCCTTCCGATTCATCAATGCTGGGCAAAGACGTTGCAATTTTTGAGTTCCGAGTTCCGCCGCCATTTCTCGTGTGGTTTTGGTTGGGTCTTCTTCCACTTTTGACCTCAGCTGGTCGTTGTCCAGAGCAAGATGACGGCCCCGACCTTCCTTGTCTTCGAGGTCGAAATCTCCTCTGCGAAACTTCTGGAACCAACGCTGCACCGTGCACTCATTAATAGCCCCCTGACCCCACACTTCATTAATATTACGAGCCGTTTGCGCAGCGCTGCGCCCTAATTTAAATTCGTAAAAATAAATTTGACGAAAATCGCACTTTGACATTTTCGATTCAAGACCTTTGAACACACTGAACAAAACGATTTTACTAAACAAATTCATGGTGAAAGAGAGGGTATTAGATAAGGTTTGTTTTGGTATAATAATGATCAATGTTAGGATTAGCTTTGTTTACACAATTGGAATTAAGATATTGCAATAGAGGAAACCTGCATTAATTTTGCATCAACCCAATACATATTCTTTTGATCGAGTTTAGCACCCAGGACTGCTATACGAACTCCAGAAATTCCTCTCTCCTACATACTTCCTAATTATTCATTCTTACCTCTAAGATAGAAGTTTCAAAGTCAACCATAACCTTTCATACTCATCCATATTTTCTCAGTCCGCAGGTGTACCTCAGGGTAGCATCTTAGGCCCAATCCTTTATTCCGTTTATACAGCTGACATTCCTATTCATCCTAGCACTGTTCTCACCACTTACGCTGATGACACATGTGTGTTATCCGTAAGTGGTGACCCAACGGTTGCATCACAATTCCTACAGTCTCACATCCAATCCATTGAAGAATGGTGTTATAACTGCAGAATTAAAATCAATCCCAATAAATCCCATCAAATTACCTTTACCCTTCGCCGCAAGCCTATGAATACCTGTCCTACTGTATCCTTTGGCAACATTCCATTAATCCCCGTTGAACAGATCCGCTACCTTGGACTCCATCTAGAAAAGCGCCTTACTTGGAATCCTCACACTAGACTGAAACGACAAGAAACTGCCTGCAGATACCGCTTACTACAACACTTACTAGACAAACGTTCAAAACTCTCTATTTACTACAAAAGACTCATTTACGTCACGATTATCCGACCTATTTGGACCTATGGCATTGAGCTATGGGGGTCCACTAAACTATCAAACTCCTCCCGCATCCAATCCTTGCAATCCAAAATCCTACGAAAAATCCTCAATGCTCCTCACTTTGTAACTAATAAACTCATCCATAGAGACCTAAATATCCCACTGGTTGCAGACTTGGCCCACTATAGATACACCTCCTTTAATTCCAAACTACCTGCCCATTCAAACCCGCTTGTCCGTAACCTCTCATCTACATCTATTCCCGGTAATCCTCCGAGGCGCCTGAAAAGACGGTGGCCTCGAGACCTGCTCATGAAATAAACTTTGAAGTACTACCACTGGGTAGATTCTTTACATGTCTATTCATGCCTGTTATTGTAATTCAGCCATTTTACTTATTGTATTTGTATATACAGTTGTAAAAAACAATAAAATACATTATAAAAAAAAAAAAAAAGGATTAGTAAAGGTGCTTTTATGCATCAGTTTCAACCGAGATTCCTTATTCTTCAAGTGGTATTTTGCTTGCTCAAAATGGAATAGAAAAAATTAACTTTCATCATTTAATGATTTTTTATTTCCGAATATATTATTCTGAATGCAAAATTTTCAGTGTGTGTGGCGAGGATGCTGTAGGAGAAAGCACTGTCCATAAATGGTTTGCTCCAATCAGAACCGGAAATTTTGTCTAGGAAGATGCAAAGCACTCAGATCGTTCTTCAACTGTTGATGATGACCAAAGTCAACAAAAATGATGAAAGATGGCAACATCTAATAGATCAAAATGGGTCATATATAGTTGATTAAATATATTTACAAGAATCTCAAATTTTTTTTTTTTTAAAATGCTACCAACTTATTTTGCAACCCAATATTTCAAGATATGTAAACTGAAAGTAATAACTCACTTTCTCTTTCTGGATTGAGTGGAAGCCGTAATAAATGAGTAACAATGGCTTGCATGCATGACAGTGCAGAATCACTCTCCTCAGTCCAATCCAGTGTCAACAGAAAATTTACAGCTTGTTCAACACTGTTGATTGAAAGATATCTTGACACAACTACTTCGGGAGTAAGTTTTCCACAGCACAGTTTTACAACTACCAATGGCCCTCTGAAACACAAATATTAAAATTATGTCAAATTTTTTCTGAAGATCACCCTTAGCCTTCTAATATTTAAATATTAAAGAAGTGTGGCAGGAGATCACATTTGATTGCAATGTAAATAAAATATTCTGTTATGTTGACAAATTATTTAACACGTTCACACCGGGACGAATATCTTTGCTTTTTCGTGTGAGACAGACCTCTCTTAGCTGCTTACAATTCGTGAGGCAGGGCGACACTGTTGCAAGTTTGAACATGTTTAATGTGAGATAACAATAGTTTGATAAATGTGAGATTGTAATGGTTTTGACATTTGACTTTAATGAGAAATTATCGAAATACTTAAAAATGATACTTATATTGTCAGAATTAGGAATATGACAAGAAATCATGCACAGCTAACGAAAATTCTTAAAGAAAAGTAATCAGAAGAAATCAATCAATGAGAGTCCTTCGAGGAGAGATGTTGAAGATTATAAAAAAATTGATTAAATAAACCCTTATGCTAGTTAATTCCTACAACATATAATATTTAGAAAAAATAAAATAAACTTATTTTTTTAATGACTTATTTTCTGAAAACAAGTGACTCACTTCTGATGCATGTGCCCCACGGGATAGTTAAGCATGACCCGACGTGAACGCGTTAAACAATCAGGAAAAAAAGAAGTTTAAATAGTTTTCTTCTTTTTCTTTGACATATTAAACCAACAGATTTAAACAGTCCATAACTTCTACAAGTTAATAACACAATTACTTTTCCATAATTTTAGGAAAAAGCCTCTTTAAATTAAAATTCTGGTGCGGGAAACACATGAGCTTCATTTACCTTGGTTGTTAAAATCAATTTAAGAAATATTAAATGAAGTTGGGGTTAAAAAATATTTGAAAAATCATATTCAGTTCCATTGGAAACATATGCTCTAGATTAAAAAAATATTCACTTAAGTTTATGCCCTATACGTTACGTAACCTTACCTTCCACAACTACATTTTTTCCTCAAACCTTTAGCTTTCCAACAGTATATTATATTGGAAAAAAATTACTTAAAAATAATATTTTTGCTCTTTTCTCCTTTAGTTGGTTATAAAATTTGTTCAACTTGTATATTTACTTGTTTTTTATCAATCCTAAGAAGACGAAATGTTTGGAATCCACAAAATTAAAAATACTTCAGAGGAAGAAAATTTTAAATATCGGCAGTCAAGACCCGTCAGACTATTTCAAACAGAATAAAACCTACACGATTTTAAAGCCCATTAAATTACATTGTATTTCTTTTAGGGTATTTCTCTTATAATATGTCGACATGATTTAGATTTTACAACAGATTTTGAAAATCATTCACATTGCCCTGAAATTTCTGCAATCAAATGTTAACTGATGAAGATCATACCTCTCAAAGTATAAAAGAACCGTGTCATCACTTTCCGTAGTTGTAGAGGGTAATTCCGATTTTCTACTCCAGCTGACTGACAAAAGTGTAGGCTGGTATCTAAAATATAAAGAAGTTATTAATACAGATTAAGCAAAACATTGCTTCATACACATCAAATGTTCCAATTTATTAGATGATGATTATAAATAAGTAATGATAGTTATAGAAATCAACACATGAGATCATAAATTACAAAACAAATCCTGACCCCACAGAAATTTTAAGTGCTAAACCTATTTTTGTTTAACCAAAGCTAATTTAGTTCATTTCTTGTATTATGATGAGTCTCGATCTTTTTTTAAAAATCTGTAAAATGTTGAGCCACATCTAATCGATCCAACCGTAGAGAGGAAGTAATTATTGCTAGACTTAGAATAGGACACACAAATCTAACCCATGCCTACCTCATCAGCAAACAGCCACACACAAAATGCCAAAACTGCAATAATATACTAATGTTCAAACATATTTTCCAAGAATGCCCCTTTTACATTTCGAGTTTGACTACATTGGGACTTACTCCAGACATTTAAATTAGTCTAGGTGATGATATAGCCAAAATATCAAAAGTGCTTAATTTTCTAAAGATAAATAACCTTTCAAATAAACTTTAGCACTTATCGTAATTAGTATTATACGAGTATATCTGCAGTAAATATTAGTGATATTTTTCTTCTTTTTTTTATTTTATATATATAATTTTTATTTGTTTGTTTTCATTTCATTGGAAATCTTTATTGATATTTATGCATTTTTCTTGAATTTATGATAATTATTTTATTTTATTATTTATTCTCTATATTTTATTTCTATCTATACCTTTTCTTTTCTAATATTACCTTAGCGATTAAAGATTGAAGATGCACAGGCGTTGATGACCTCAAAGGTGTAAAACCTCAAAGCCCAAACAAACACATAACTATTTAAGACCGCACTAGACAGTGAGAGAAAAGGTAGGTGAAAATTCATGAAAGCAAATGCTTGGGAGAGTTCACAAAATAGTGGGGAAAGTGAGGTGGCATATTTAAAAAAATTAAAGTTGGATAATAACATCAAATATTACTTTAAAAAAATCCTATATCAATAAATATTATTTTTTAAATGTATAGAAAATACGGCTATTTTTTATGAAAATGTGTGAGAGTGTATGGTAATTCACTATCACAGACATCACATCAAACTCACACATTTTCATATTTTACTTTTTCCTACTCTTATTTTATGATTCAAACATACTCCGATCAGTTTATAATTCTGATACATTTAAAATAATCATAGTGAAAAAAATATACGTAATTTAAATCATAAACATGCATTAACTATATAAACAAATATTGCTGATACTTAAAACTTAACTGATATTTTGGGGGTAATAGAAAGAAGTAAAATAACTTTACTCTTACAGTAATTAAAAAAATAACAATGAATTGTTTTTCATACAATTGAGCTAAAAAAAAAAATGATACAATATCAAATGAGTATTTGAATGGTGCACTCACTAATACTGCCTATGCCAAACATTTCAATGATGTTTCCCGTTCTAGCCAAGTTTAAACTCAGAAAATAAAATTATAATAAAATCAAGCTTTGATATTCTGGTAAAGAGTGAATTATTTCCTAGTAGTAAAATGAATTATTTTTCGGACAACTTAATCATAAGTTCTTTACCATGAGTGGCCTTGGAACAAACCATTTTATGAGTGGAAAAAACATTTTTCAGAATTTTTGTCGATTATCTTCTTTACAATAACAATATCTCGATTGAATTGAATTTGAAAAACATTTTAACACTTTTGTTTCTTGTTTGTCTCTTGCCTAATACACTGTTAAAATTTATTGACAAATTATAGTACATAATAATTAGATTAAATATAAACAAGTCATACTTGAAATAAGAACTCAAGTCCAAAATCGTGGTGGCCGTGGAGTCTTCATTCAAGAATTGCGATTTAACACAAAATAATGATCGATCAAACCACTGAATCTGCCCTTTCTCATTTGAAATGAACAACATAGAAGAATCAGGATGCCAAGAAACTAGACTAGGAATCTAAAAAAACTTCCTTGTTTAATCAAATATTGATATAATTTTTTTAAATACTCATTATATTAGGCTACTTACAAAATAGGCCTTTTTTGGTTCAGTAACATTGTTCAAACTGTCAGCTAGTAATATAGAACCATCAATGCAACCAATAAATATTTTATCTTCTTTGGGACTTGGAGATACAACACAAGAGTGAGTTGGTAACAGCAATGTAATAATTTGAGCAGTTTCAAGTTTCCCATGATTCACTTCCATAATAGTCCATTCCAAAGTAACTTCTCCCTGAAATAAAACAATTCATTCAAATATAAATAAAACATTACTTGTTCAATTTATCAAGAAATTGAATTATTAGTGTATAAAAAGTTGTATTTTTTTAAATTATAACAGGACTTCAGAAAAATATTTTCTTTAATATCCAAAAACAAACAAAAAAAAAATCTGTACATATACAACCCCTGAAGGGTCTTGGGCTCAGTACATATATAGATTCGTATTGTTTTTAAAACAACGGCTGTGCAATGAGATGATTGGGCCTTGATCAGACTCAGCCGCCAGGTTTTTTCCCCAATTTGGGTACCTACTTTTGAAAAGTTAGGTGTGCCTCAGGAGGGTCTCCATACCCTAGGGTAGCCGCTCTTCCCTCTCCCCCTCCCCGGTTGAATTAACAGAATAAATAATATTCTCTCATAGCCGGGATTCAAACCCAGGACCTGAATATCAATAGACTAATGCCCTGTCCATCACTAGACCATGCCACTCTCAACAAACAAGAGATTTATAAAGCCACCTTTTCAGAGTATTGATTGTGAGAGAAATGAGTTGAAAAGGTTATGAAGATTGCATAAAAGGTGTTAAATTATGCAGTTGTTTTTTAAAATCAATGACATTTTTTATAATAAATAATAAAAGGATAAATTAACTAGTAATCGACCTATATTTGAATAGTAAATATAGAAGATTTTTAACCTTTGAGGATGAAGTAAAACTTTGAAACGGACATTTTTTTAAAATATTGTTAGAAAATGTAAGATATTAAATAAATTAACTGCTGAAAGAGATTGTTCTTACATATTATAGGTGGAAATAATCGAGAGTCAGTCTTTTTTTTTTAATATTTTAATTTTGCCGACGTTTCAGCTCAAGCTTGAGAGCCATCATCAGGGCATTAGTGAGCCATGTCCAAGCATAAACTGTTTATTCTTTATGTCAGTTTATGCTTGGAAATGGCTCAGTAATGCCCTGATGATGGCTCACAAGCTTGAACTGAAACGTCAGCAAAATTAAAATATTTAAAAAAAAGACTGACTCCCGATAATTTTCACCTATAATAGTTTCTACAGTCGACTATACATCCTCAATATAGATTGTTTTAACATTGTTTGTATTACAAAAATCAAACATATATACATATATGTATATATACATTATCGATTAAAATAAAAATTTGCTACCTACCATATAAGATATCCTCTGCTGAATAATGTGAATAACATCCTCATGTAATGTGCTGAATGAAACATGGAGAGGATCATATTCTGTTTTAAAATAACACTTTAAATCCAGCTTATTTCTGTCAAAAATATAGAATAATTATAAATTGGAAAATAATTTTTCAAAACTATATATATTATAATTTATTTTATTTTTTTAATAACTCCTAAAAACTGAATGTGGTAAAGCCTTTAATTCTAAACAACCGAAGAAACTTTAAAGGAACTACCTATTATATACTGATCACAGATAATTCATCCAGTGATAAACTTTAAATATGACAGATTGAGTTTTACTAAAGAGAATCAAATTAGTATAAGATATGCTTACTGATAATTGCTGTAGATTTGAATATTTGCACGTTCTTCATCTTTTACGGAGGGAGTCCAAGGATAAACTTCATCATTACTGCATTTCCACCATATCAACATCTGTAATTACAAAAAAAATTATGCTGGTATTCATTAACTATAAAATAGCTAAATAAGGTTATTTTTTTTTAAATGCAATCTAGGAATATTTCACTCAAACTGGGTCAAGATAAATTCAGGAAATGGAAATTCATACCAAACTATTATCAACATTGAAACATATTCGCTTATCAACTCTTCTTCCTGCAGGACCTCGAAGCTCGACAATTTGAATCTTTGGATCTGCAATACTCCACTTCTTTTCATGTTCATAATTTAACAATGGTTTTGAAAAATTAATTAGGTTAACTTGATTATCAGTATATGTACAAACAACTTGATTGTATGTCACAGCCACTGAAATGAAACACCAAACATTAAAGTTATGTATAAATATAAGGTCAGGGGGAACATATCTTTGCAGATATAATTCAACAAAAACTAAAAAACATAAGTTAATTTAGTAGTATATGGACCGTTCTCAACGAAACGTACAAACGCTGTCCAAATGGTTTCCCTCGTAATGAAACTTGTTATTTTCCAACTTTTTTTTCTTTTCTGGCAGACATTTTTCTGCTCTACTCGGTACACCCCAAACGGTTTTTGGCGCCGTGATCTCCCTTCAAGCTATAAAAAGGCAGGAAAAAGCTAGCAAAAGCCGTTACACCTTCAGCAAGCTGACCAAGAGGTTTATAACCGCTTTCTGTATCTTTCACGGTGGCAGGGAGGGAAGACATACACTAGTGAGTGAAAGTATTTTTATTGGCCGTCATTGTCGCACCCACTCTACCTGTGCTAGTTATTTTTAATTGATTAATTTTCTATTTTTCGGTGACAGGGTTCAGTTTACTGAGTAGATTGATGTACTTCTTTATTTTGATACTTTGTTTTGGAGAGAAAACTTTTTTGAAAACCTTCGATTCGTCATTGACCCATCTGTCATTAGCAGACCCCACAGAAGGTGCGCCAATGATGAAACAGAGATTGTTTTTTTTCCTTTGAACCTACTGCTCTGGAATGAAGAAATATTCTGGTACACACTTTATCGTACTCTATCGGGTGCTGATCGTATATAGAAGCAAATTTTTAAAAATATTTAACAGATGAAAGAGGCGAGGACTGTCTTGACCCTTTTAGACGTTCGAAAACCTTTGGGAGATCATTCCAAAAATCATTGGCTCACTAACTCATCATTGGCTCACAACTAGATCGTAATTAGCTCACTTTCTGATTTCTGGAATAATTATTATTGTTAATTAATTAATTAATTATTAATGGAATTAATTATTTTGATAATTACACCGAATCAAGCTCTGCTGAGTGCTACATCAGATCAGATTTCATATATAGGGACAAAAAAAAAAGGATGGACCAAAAATTTAACTTTTGAAATTTTCAAGAAAGACGCACCCGATGGTACATTTTGCTGAGAATGGCCCATATAATAAACACTTTTTCAGGCTTCTAAGGGTAAGTATAAAGTTTCTGAACGACTCAATATTTAAGTTAGAGCATCAGTATGACCAGAGAAAAATGTTTCATTTTTTTAATTTCAGCAATCTAATAAAATCATTAAAATAGTTAAAATGTCTACAATTCACATTTTACAATCTAATGAGCCTTACAAATGATTTAAGAAATACATTTTTTTTTGTAAGTGTGGAAGTCTATAGTTGCTGAGAATAACTGACATTTGGGATAAAAGTAATCCACTTGTACTTGATCTGTACCCACAACACTATAATCAAAATTGCAGACTATAACATAAAACCTAGAAAACGTAAAAGAAATTTTGAAGATATCACATACTACAAAAATAAAAATACATGTCTAATGGTGGCTCTACCTACAGAGCACAATCAGAAAGATATAACTTAACCAAGAAGTTGGAACTGATGTAACGTCTGCGCTTATATCAAATATCACTAAATATTATTTTTAAAAAAAGGTAACAAGAATAAATAATAAAGTTATATCAAAACCAACAATTGTAATATACACATTACAAAAACATGTTGTTTTTTTAATATAGACATTCCATTTTAATAAATTAAACTTTATTTGTAATAAAAGTTTATTTGTTTTTTTTAAATAGATTTATTGCTATTAACAAATGTATAATGATATACATCTAGTAAATGAGATACAAGATACAAATGTCATGATTTACATGTGGGGATACTACCCATTGGCAGCTCTCCAAAAACTATGTAAAACTAGAAACTCTGGGGCCATCTTCTTTTCAGACCCCCTCGGAGGATTATCAGGGATTGTAGAGGAAGCAAGGATTGAAACTAGTGGATTAGAGTGGGAATGGAGTTTTTGTCATGAAAGGAGTGGTACCTGGTTTGCGCCAAGTCAGCAACATAGGGAATGTTAAGGTCTTTATGGATGAGTTTATTTGTGACAAAATAAGGAGCATTGAGGATTATTCGAAGGATGTTTTATTGCAAGAATTGGAGACGGGAAGAATATGATGGTTTAGTAAAGCCCCAAGTCTCTACTCCGTAAGTCCAATTCGGTTTTATGATAGTTATGTAGATGAGCCTTTTGTACTTAAGTGGAAGCTTAGAGCATTTGTCCAGTAAGTGTTGAAGTAGTTGAAAACGTCGGGAAGTTTCAGTCCTTGTATCAGGATTCCAAGTAAGACGTTTGTCCAGATGCAGTCCTAGATATCAGATCTGTTCAACCGGGACAAGAGGAGTATTATTGAAGGATACTGTTGGGCAGGATGTCATAGGTTTATGACGAAGGGTAAAGGTTATTTGGTGGGATTTATTGGAAGTTATTTTTATTCTCTAATTCTGACACCATACTTCAAGGTCTCTGGTGTGGGATTGAAGAGTTTGGGAGGCAATAGTTGGATCGTTGTTGACTGATAATACACAAGTGTCATCAGCATAGGTAGAAAGGAAAGTGCTAGGATGGGATATCAGCTGTATAAACTGTGTAAAGCATGGGTCCTAAAATACTGCCTTGAGGAACACCTGCATACAGATTAAAAAGGGTTGGATACAAACTATTATGATTTACTTTGAAGGACCTGTCTGTGAGATAGGACTGGATAATGAGGAAGTATGTAGGTGGAAGGAATTTACGGAGTTTGTAAAGCAATCCTGGGTGCCACACTTGGTCAAAAGCTGTTATAAAAGTTA
This sequence comes from Piezodorus guildinii, assembly GCA_023052935.1. Lineage (NCBI taxonomy): Eukaryota > Metazoa > Arthropoda > Insecta > Hemiptera > Pentatomidae > Piezodorus > Piezodorus guildinii. Next base: position 86,552,516 of record CM041298.1, read on the forward strand.
AACATAAATAAATGATGAAATTTTATATAAAATACGGTTAACGTATACTTATTGATAATTTGTTGAAAATGTGCGAGAGTGTATGATAATTCACCCTCACCGATATCACATCAAACCTTCACACATTTTCATATTTTAATTTCACCTACTCTTGATTTTATACATTATAGTGTAATGCAGCCTTAATAGAAAAATTACTGATCTGAATCCAAGCACCCTAGGGTCACCTGTAGCTTACTGGCTAGCATAACAGCCCAAGATCCCGGGTTCAAACCCGCAAGCGGTCCTAGGATTTTTTATTGGAAGAAAAAAATCCTTGGTTATACCGTCCTTCAGAGGGGACGTTAAAAAGTGGTCCCAAGCCTGTGCGATGTCAGGTATTCATTAAAGATTCCTATCCTAATTAAACTTGGACAGGTAAAATTTAGGACTCCCACGATTATTAACTAACTATTATTAACAATAAAGTTGTTAAAGGCTTCAGAGGGTGATACAAGACCCACCAACTTAACATATTATTGTACTTAACAATTTAAAGCAAGATTTTTTAACAGCTCCACACTTACCTCACATTACTCAAAACAAAATAATAAAATACTGACCATCACACAAATATTGGGAACTTAATTTTCCCAACATATACTTGTCAAAAGAAATTTCTTCAATGTCCGCTAACTCAGAATTAACCTTAATATTAATTTTGAGACCACTTCCAACAATAATCTGAATATGAGAAGGACCTCTCCAGTCACATACTACTATTCTGTTATGGCACAATATCTCCTAGAAATCAATTAAACAATTCATTATGACAATGTTAACGCATAACATATTTTATTTTAAATTCTCAATCCTTATCAATTAGAAATAGGGCATTTCATTTGTGATAAAAACGATTATAATATCGTCAGCTTACTACCAAAATTTCCCCAACAGTCCAATTTGTCAACATGACATTTTAAATTAAAATTTAACAATTCTCCATCTGCATTTCCTGACAAACTTACTTCTGTGCTAAAGGTAGCTTAAGCTACATTTATTCACATTCCCAATATAAATAGCCATTATAGTGAAATTAAATCCACTATTGAGTGTAATCTGTCTTACTATTAAAACTGAAGCCTTAAAATTGTAGACTAAAATCGTTGATAAAACAACAGTAAAGCTATAACATTAAATGCTAGCTGGCCAAAAATACGATGAAGAATCACGAAAGATGTTGACTACTCAAATATAAAATATTACTCAGAATATAGGCATTTGATAAACAAATTTAAGTGATGTACTATTCTACAGAACAATGAAAGTATTAAATCAACCGATAAAAACAAAATGTACACATTGTTATCACTTGATTATAATGCACCTCAGAGATAAAAAGTAGCATACTACCTCTAGCTCTTTTAACGCATCTTTCAATTTTTGGGGTCTTCTGTTACTGGGTGAAAACATTAACCCCCTTTTAAGCATGTAACTCTTCTTCCCTTCAAACAGTATGCCCTGAGGTAATTGCTTTTTGTCATAGAACCTTAAAAACAGTACATTAATTAATAGATTGATTTAGAAATTGAAGGGAATAGAAATCTATGATTAGTCACATTCAATGACACAATTTCTTACTTGAAAGCACCAAAATCTGTATCGTTAATATTGACATCTTTCTGTGTCCAAAAATGAAGTTCATGAAGTAATGTCAACATTTATGAAAATATATGCCATCAAACGTACTTAGGTCGTTATGCAAGTGATAAAATATCAATTTAATCTGAGGCATAATCAATTATCTATTAAAATGACAATTAGGGTATGGAAACGTAAAAAAAAAAACTTTCAAATCTTCATGACCTCCAATAAGACCAGTTGAGCCTTCAGTACTGTTATTCTATAGGTGTTTACATCAGTGTTGCCTTATCACGAAGAGAATAGTTAAACTTTAATCTTGTTTGCACTAACTAAATTTAACAAATTGGCTATTATCGTTTTAAATAAATAAATAAAAATTATTTATATATATTATTTATTATATAAAAATGATTTTTTTAATGTTTATAAGTGCATGACAAATGAAATGGTTGGTCAATCTGAAAATGGAATGTTTTGGTGTTATCTGTTACTATTGTCAAATCCTATCATGTAATATAATGTTTATAGTTAATCATGATAATGTCATTGCTCTTTCATCCTTAATCAGTTTTCAATCTTCTAATCATGGAACAACCAAAAAAAAGTCAGTCTTGTGAACTCTACTCGTCTAAGAAGGTATGTCATCACATTTCTATTCCATTAATCAAAAACGTAGATGGGCTATTTTAAGTCATAAAGACATCATTATTTTGAAAGCTTCAGTTTTAATGCCATCCGCGGATGAAAATTGGTTTATATAATTTAGTTATAATTCTATATATACACCCCAATATTTGTCAGTGTTTGTTTACCAATTTTTACATAAGTCTGTCGCAATGACTCTTATTTCCAAGTAAACATTTCTTATGCTCCTTTAGTTTCTCCCATAGAAAACATCATGTTTTGGGTATATTTATCAGTAAATGGTATTTAAATGATTTGCAATTAGCGACAATGTCTTGTTTGAAGTATATTTAGTTGTTGACAATTCATTAAAAGAAATTTATCTGTTTTAAGGAAATACATAATTACCATGGAGTAGTCCATTCTGTTATTTCTCATGGCAAAGAAGATGACCAGCAATTAAATGGAACTCTTAGTTTAATCCAGCAGGTATTTAGTAAAATTGTTGATAGTATATTTAATGCTATTAGAATCAATTATTGTTGATGATTTCCTTTGTTCTTACAGAGTGATAAAGTAGTAATAGAATGGAGACCTAATGATGTCTCAATTGATACAGAATGCCAGGAAGATACAGAATGGGCTCTAGTTAATACTAATACACGTACCAGAACATCTAGTGGTTGGTTTTATTTATATAGATTATTCAATAATAAATCAAAACTATTAATATCACTAATAGTTTGAATTAAAATCAAGGTTAATAAATATAAAGTATTCACTTTTTATGCCTTTCATTATTTTGGTATATTAAAATGCTCAATTTAAGTTTCCAAGAAGGAAAGTCATGCCATTTTTTCTACAATTTACATAATTCTAGTCTATACTTGCTAAAGTTCAATGGTCATTTGATTATCTAGTATTAATAATGATTGTTTACAGTGGTTAGTGAATCCCTCAACAAACTTTTTACATAATATATTGTTATTGTTTTGAAAGAACCATTTAAGATTTATATATTATGTTTAATTGTTCATTGAGAAATGTTGTTTATGACTTTAATTTTATTTGAGTCTATATTTAATAGATGTGTTTATGTTGATGAAATGCTTCTTCAACATTTGTTTAAAATTCTCATAAATCTGCTACACTGATTAGTGCATTTTATTTATAACCGAAATTCTTGGGATGTACTAATTTTTAGAATTCTATTCTACAAAATTGTAGGTTTGTTTATGACAGTCGTAATTTGTTCTATTGTAAGATTATGCAGCTTTAAGACTTAGAAGTTTAAAAAAAGAAATATTGTTTTATTTTATGCGGTTCTTATTGGCAGTACTTGTTTACTCATTGCTTAATTTAGTCAACTTATTATTCAAAATCTAGAATTTCCTCTGAGTTGATATTTATCTAACAGAAATTAAATATCATTTTAATTTTAGAAAAGGTTGTAAAAATTTACTTCTTTAACATTCGTCTTGAAAATTTTTTTAAAATACCTTTAATGAAAATTGTAGTAATTAAGATAATTTTTGCATGTACTTACATGTATAATGATCTTAATTATTTATTTATAATTGTAAATGTATAATTACTTATTAAATTAATTATTGGTTATATATGGATCAATTTTGTAACATATTTTTTAACTATCAGTAATTTTTACAATGTTTTATTTTTGAACGTGAGTTGAAATTAGATGTTTTTGTTGATATAGACAAAATCGTTGGCCTAAAGTAAAGTAATTCCATTTTAGGAATGACATTTGTAAAGTTAAACATTTTTTTCTTGATATAGTATATGTCAGGAATTATATTTGCTCAATTATGTTTTTATTGTTACTATTTTGAGATATTTCGCAACCCTGTTTTGATTAAATCCAAAAATACTTTCTCTATTATCAACTCTTATCTAAATATTCATATTATTCTCATAATATTGTTATTAAATGAAAATTTGAATCATTATTAAAATTGAATCTCTTAAAATATTTTTAAATTTCCAATCTTCGAACATTGCTTTTTTATGTTAGTGATACATAGTTTTATATTATAGTTTCTACATACTTACTACCTACATAAATATTTCATCCTTTTTCTGAATTACTACATAGCCTATACATAAAATTATTTCAACCCTTAATCATGATTTTTTGATCAAAGATATCTTAATTCTCACATATTTAATATTTTGTATATAATGTTTTATTTATGATGCTAATTTTACCTTTTTTAGGGTCTACTGATGGAGCATTGTCCAAGCTTCATGTGAGCATTACGCTGAATGATGTGAAAACAATTAAAGTTTCTAATAAGAAAAATAAACTCACATTCACTCTGAAAGATAACAAACAAAAGGTGTTCTTTTTTCATTTTGGAAATGTAAGCCAGTTTCTTGAAGAACTTCACTCTTTAGTGACCTTAAAAAGGTACTTAATTTATTTTTACAAGTTTTCAGGAATGTGCTGTTGAGTGAATTCCATTCTAGGAATTTTATAGGAAGTGTAAAAATTGCTCATCACGGAATGAAATGTTTGAGTATAATTTGGAATGATACTAAATGTGTGATGTAATGATTTAAGTTTGTGTTGACAAAACATTATGCCATCAGAAAAAAAAAAAAAAAAAAAAAAAATTAGCAGTCAATCAGCTATATTCTTCTCAAGACAGTCTAGTTAAAAGTATTTACAAGTATTTGCCATGTTGTTGTTTACTAACTTAAACTATTTCTTAGATTACTTTTTAGTTTATAATTAACTTTTTTTTGATAATTATTTTAAAATGACTAAAATAATGCTCGCGGAGCCTGTGGCTGATTGGCTAGTGCGCTAGCCTCTCATGCTACAGGTTGCGAGTTCGAATCCTAGTCCCGGCGGGGCTTTTATAAGGATATAATTAAATGGGGATTCACTCACAGCCTCTCCCCCGGGTATGTGAGACCCTTCAGCCAAATGGTGGCCACTGACAAAATTAGGCGTAGGGAGTGATGACTCTACACTATGAATTGAATCGTGAAACGCGAGTGTAATCTCCCAGGAGATTACACCCCGAGGCCTAGGGCCTGCACAGCCTGTCGCGCCACTGAAAAAAAATAAATAAATAAAAAATAATGCTCCCTTTTATCAGATGGTTTGTACATATTTTAAAAGGTCTTGCTAATGTTTGTGCATCCAGGATTCTCTAGAACATATCTAGATTTTCTAGTAAAATATCTAACACCTGCCTTTGGAAAGCTGTCTGAAATTTCTTCTTCTGTATTCTAAATGTCAGGTCAACATTTCCAAGCAGTGATGTTAATATTGTGTGCTATGACATTCACATACCAATTATCATCATTGATACTACCATTCGATAGTTCTTGTAGAGTTTATTGAATCATTACTTTACAATGGACCTCAACATATTAATATCTAAATAAACTATCTCAAAAAAAAGGATTATACTTAACATTTCCAACTATTAGATTAGAGAGAGAGAGAGAGAGAGAGAGAGAGAGAGATGGATCTATTCTAAGGTCATAGTGGCATGGACTATTAACGCCATCACATTGGGAAACCTTGAGCCTGAAACAGGGTTCGAAACCGCAGAGTGTCGTAATTTATTTTATTTAGGCTCCAAGTATAGAATATTGATCTTGCCATTCTGACCTATTAGATAATTCATATTTGTCTTAATTGAAGTTTGTATAGAAGATATTAAGCGCCAAATAAACACCCAATGCTGAAACTAAAACACTTCTTTCTTTTATATTATAATCATAAATCTTCCTAACCATTAATTTTTGTTTTCAGATCACACCATGATTATAATTTATATTTTGTACAAGATAAGAATGCCATTGTACAGTCATTTTCTGATTTAACATTGATTGATAGAGGAGGAGATACAGTTTGGAATTTAGTCGGGGATCTCAAAAGGAGACCCTACGAAACTACGCTTTCTACATTTTCGAAACTTACCGAGCTGTTACGTATGTGTTTTTTTTTTTGTTTTTTTTTGTCTACTTAAATTTTCATCAACTTTACCTTTCAAAAATTGATGATTATTCTTTTAAATAAATCACTTTTTTTCGTGTTTTCAATATCGTCTTTTTTTTCCTATATAACTTATTTGAACTCTATTTTAAACCTTATAATTGATGGAGCAATCCTTGCTTCCACTTCAATTCCTGACAATCCGCCGAGGCGTCTGAAAAGAAGATGGCCTCGAGACCTTCTTGAGTAGATTCACTACTAGAGTGCTGCCAATGGCAGTTTCTCTTCATGTTTTTTTCATGTGTATTATCATTGTAGCCTATTTACTTGATGTATGAATATACAGTTGTAAATTTCAATAAATGAATTTTTAAAAAAAAATAAAATAATTGATGGTTATTAATAAAAATTATTATTCTGTTTATTTTGTATTAATAAATTGCTTTTTATAGCAATAAAATTATATTCAATAACAAGACATTAAAGTTTTAAAACTTGTTCGAGTATTATCACATTGTGTTTCTATGGAAACATTTATTTTATTGAATAATTTAACAATTGAAATTAATATTTTTAACAATCGCTTATGTTTATCCACTTTTTATCATTCTCCATTACCTTATACAACTTTCTATATAAAATGACATTTATTCTAAAATGTTTAGCTTTCCAATAGTACGCTATATTACTATCATTATGTTTGGGAAAAAAAAATTACCTAAAAAAATACATATGCTTGTTTCTCCTTTAGTTGTTTGTCAAATTCGTTCAACTTTTATATTTACCCATTTAATCATTCTCATCATTTAAGCCTTTTCTGAATATTTCCATCAGAATGAAACTTACATGATATTAGAAGTTTACAATATAGTGAATCTGATCAAAATCATTAGAGCAGTTTTTGAGTAAATGGTAAAAAGGTGCACAATGCATAGTATAAAGTGGCTCTTCTAGTTTACTGATTTTGTTGAAAAATAAGAAAAGAGAGGCATATATGCTCCAAAAATATGTAATTTCAGTTGTATACAATTCATTATTTTTGAGCAAGACTTGCCATATACACAAGCATACTGTAATTTTGTCTCCATTTACTGAAAAATTCGAATTCCGAAATGTTCACAATCGCAATTCTTTCCCTTACTGTATATTTTATACATAATTAAGTGAATGTGGAAATATTATTAATCTTATGAACAAAATTGGAGGCTGATTTATACTTCACCACACTTTTATTTAAAAATAAATGCACGACGTTTCAGATAAAATGGCATCATCAGGTGCAAAGGAACAATTTTTTTTTTATTTTAGACATCCACTCACACTAGAAAAAAATTTGTTTCTTTGCACCTGATGATGGCATTTTAGCCGAAACGTTGTGCATTGATTTTTAATAAAAGAGTGGTGAATATAAATCAGCCTCCAATTTTATTCATAGAATTTTACCTTCACCTTAAATAATCTACATATTATTAATCTTAATTAATTGATGGAAAATGAAACTCAAAGACAAAGTAACTTGTTTGAGTAAAAAAAAAAAATATTTTTTAATTCATAAAAATTATTAATAAAGATGTTTATTATAGGAATATTCAAAACACAGAGTCTTGAATCTTATATAAAATGTCTGTTACTAATTTCATATATTTTTCATAGATTTTTTTTAAAATATAGAATTGGATTTATTTGTTTAAGAAAATTCTTGTACAAATATAAGATACAATTATGTACATGTGTACTCATTATAAATCTTTTGAGTCTGGTATTAAATATTTAGATATCGAAATTTAAACTATTTAAAATGAACATACTTAGTTTCCATTGATTATAAAATTGCATAAAGATTGTTGAGATGCTCAATATTACTTATCAACAAAATTTGTTCTATACTTAATGAGGCTGGTATACTTGTACTTAGCTCCGAACTCTGGAGCTATCATTCCACTAGGCAAACATACAACGGTTTTTTAAGTGGAACTACTTGCTATTCTCCATTATTCAACTGTCTTATTGTCGAGAATACAAGGGGCAAAAAGATAAATATTTATACTGATAGTCAGGGGCACTTGGCGCCTTGAACAATCACACACATCTCAAAAGTCGTTTGAGGCATGCAATCTGACCCTTAACACAATCTTGTTAGGAACAATAGAGTTAGCATTGAATAGGTACCTGACAATGTTTTCAGTGGGAATGAGAGAGCTGATGAACTAGCTAGGAAGGGCTCAGCAGTCGATTCCCATTACACCAGAACTCCTATGTGGTATTAATTACAGTTCTGCCTTTAGGACTATTAGACAATCCTATATAACCAAATCTTAAACAACTCTGGCTAAACAAGGGACTAAAACACTCACTTAAATTTTTAGACGGTCCTAGTATTAATAGAAGGAAGTGTCTACTCAGTATGCCTTGATTAAAATTATGCAGGACACTGTGAAATCAACTACCACATGTTCAAACTTGGTATCTCTAATACCCCTATATGTAGACAGGAAGACGAAACATCTTTCCATATAATCTGCTGCTGTGACAGGCTTTCGGTTAAGGTTCAAACTTTTTGGCGATGTCTGCCTAGAACACCTGGTGAATAACAAACTAGTTGATCCCAATAGCCTCTTGAAGTTTGCTATTGTAACAAAACTCATGTTTTAAAGTCACAAATTGATTTGGTGGCGCACAATAGACCGATTCTGGTCGTGGTGCAATCTTTATGCCAGCTTAAAAATAATAAAATAAATAAATAATGAGGCTGAGTTGTTGTCTATATATCTCCCTATGTACTTTTCTCGGGTTTCATGAAGTGAGTGGCAGTGGAGTAACAATTGTTATAGGATGTTAGTTTGGAATATGTTGCGTATATTGCAGGGTTCATTAGCTTTCTGTGAGTACATTTTACTGTTAATTCGGATTTTAAAATTTCTGGATTGGATATTCTTATGAGGCTGACTTGTCTTGGCTTTGGATGTTGGTTCGTAATTTTAAGTAGGGTTATGGACTTTAGTAATTGAAACTGCAAATAGATCCGTAGAGCTGGTTAAATTTGGAATTCTTCTTTCATCACATCCTTAGTCCATCACGTGGAAGAACAGCCTCGGCCCATCTCACCATCTGATCCCTGTCACTGGCCTTCCACCTCATCCCCAGCTTAGTGCTGATTGTGGCTTGCCCTAGCCTCTCCATACAGTCACCATACATCAGCCTGGGCCTGCCTCTAGTTCACCTACCCTCTGGGTTAGATTAGGAACCGTATAGCTTTTAGATCATCACCCATCCAGTACACATGGCCAAACCACTTTAGTTAGCACTCCTTTATAACTTCTTTTACAGACCTTACCCTTAAATCCTCTCATATCCTGTCATTTCTCCATCGGTCTCTGTACCTTTTCCCATGAACTCTCCTGAGGTACCTCATTTCTGTAGCCGTTACTTTGCTTCTTGCTTGTCAAGAAATGTCCAACTCTCTGCACCATATAAAAGGACAGGCCAAAATACTGTTTTAAACAATATATTTGGAATTCTGAGTTCTGTTTTTGTCAACTGATGTCGCATTATTCTTTAGTTCTTTGATAATATCTTCTTTGTTTCGAATCATACCTTGAAATTGTGAAGCATTGAGTTCTTCTTTACTCCGGAAGATAATTTTCAAATTACATCCTAATAATTATTCATTTCTTCTGAGTTTTATTTATCTTAAGTTATAGAATTAATATATTGTTTGTCATTGTGATATTATTGTTTTGTTTTTTTACAGTTTACTTTTATGTTATTTCATCTCATTCATTATCTGTTTTTAATTAGCTATTATATTTTCAGTTTACAAAACTCCTGAGATACGCCCGGAAGGAGCAATGGTGGAGATTCTTTCATCGTTGTCATCAACAGACGGTTGCCCTGAAGTAGACGATTCATATCATTTCATCTGCCCAGTTTTGGGCCCAAGGAAGCTAGAACCACGTGGAGCCCCTCTTTCGGAAGATGAATGGGCAAAAGCAAAAGACGATGAAGGAAGGATAATTAATCCAGATCAAATCAAGGATATTATTTTTAAAGGAGTAAGTTTTTTTTGTTACGTGTTCCACTATAGTCAATTTTTTTTTCATTAAGCACAATACTAATGTAATACACACTTCAAATTTGTCACTCTTATTTCACTATTTCCGAGAAATTCTTAACGGCTCTTTACTTTCACTTATCTATTTATGAATTATTTTGTATGTGTATGTGGTAAGTCTGGCTTGAAAACAAAAAGTGTAGAAGAGATATTATACCAACTTTCTCGACAAAATCGCCCTATCTAAGATTTTCTTGAAAACAGTTCTAACAATTTGGATTAAACTCGCTATATCATTGTAAAAATCATGTAGGTTTTATTCTGTTTGAAATAGTCTGACAGGTCCTGAATACCGAAATTTTTAATTTTGTGGATTCAAAACATTTCGACTTCTTAGAGTAGATAAAAAACTGGTAAATATACAAGTTGAACAAATTTGATAAGCACCTAAAGGAGAAAAAAAGTAAATGTATTTTTTTAGGTAATTTTTCCATTTTCTAAATAAGGATAGTCATATAGATATGTAGTATACCGCCAATGGCTAAAGCGTGGTGTAATCTCCTAAGAGAATAAAAAAAAACCTGTACCACTACAACCCATGAAGGATCTTGGGCTCTGTACATATAGAGATCAGTACTGTTTTTTGGCCAACGGCAGTGCAGTGAGGTGATTAGGCCTTAATCACGCTCAACTGCCAGGTTTTTCCCCAATTATTTTGGGTACCCACTTTATAGAGGCTGGGTCTGCCCCAGGAGGGTCTCCATACTCTAGGGTCCTCCTCCCCCCCCCCCTCCCTCCGACTGAATTAACAGAATAAATAATATTCTGCCTCAGCCAGGATTCGAACCCAGGACCCGGAGCACAGCAGACTAGCGCTCTATCCACTAGACCACACTGCTCTCCCTCCCCCCCTCCCCTGGAGAATATACTCACGTTTTTTGATGAATCTTTACAGGGTAGAGTCTTCACTCCCTACGCCTATTTTTGCGAGTGACCACCAGTAGGCTGATGAGTCTCACATACTCGGGAGAGAGGCTGTGAGTGAATCCCCATTTAATTATTAGTTTATGAAATTCCTGCCAGGACTTGGATTCGAACTGAGTATACTAGCCACTCAGCCACAGGCTCCCCATAGGTTATGGAGAATGATAATAGCTGATAAAATAAGTGATTGTTGTAGATAATAATTTTAATTGTTAGATTGTTAATATAAAAAATGTTTACATGAAAACTCAATGTATTTATTTAAACATTTTTCAACTCTTTATTTAAAAGTTCTTGAATTGATTTTAACAACGGAGGTAAGTGAAAGTAGTGTGTTGCGTGCATCAGATTTTTCATTATTCATTTTCTTAATCCTTTTCTACATTATTAACAAAAAAACAAGTTTTCTGTTGTTCTCCCTGATGTGCTTAATTTTCTGTCTGCCACTACTTGTTGACATGTATGTAAAAAAGAATCCTCTATGTATGCCCAATCTATTATTTGATTTTATTATTATTATTTTTTTTTTTTGTCCTTAGTAAAGCTTTATTTCTATTGATTCTGGAATGTCATCATATCCTCTTTATATATTTTTATTTAGATTATCATGGAATTCTTGGAACTCTATTGAAAGGGTTTACTCAACAAGTCTCAAGTTTTGTATCATTGTCTTGTCTTGTGCTTGCTTTTCTTCAAACTTTATATGTGTCTTAAGCTCTCCGTATGTAATATCATCTACAAACCAATTGTAATCCAACTATCTTGGTATTAAAATAAATGTATAATTTCTCAAAATTAAACTATGCTGTAATCATAAGATTTAGACATTTGAATTTCTAAATAAAAGCACTTGACTGACCAGAAGATAAACCAATCATCGCTTTTTGGGAGATCTTGGGCCATTTTGTAACAATATAAAAAAATAGAAGATAAAATATATAAATAGTTTTCATTGTTGATTGTATTTTAAAATAAATGCTTTACAATGTTTCCCTAGCTTGGGCAGTTCTTTGCTTGACAGATTTTTGCTTGGAACTATAAAAAACTCAGAAGTGAAAAATAGTAGTTAAAACAAGGTTCAATATGGCTAGAGACAAACTGTGTGGCCTCACAACATTTTTTACTGATTTCTGGTCTCGCACACCTCTAATTTTACCATAATGTTACTGCAAAATTAGATGTTAAAAAAAAAAAAAAAACTGAAACTTGTCAGAAATTGAGACGTTGATTTCCAAAAGGTACTATATCCATTCTAGGAAATTTTACAGGAGGCGCGAAAATCACTAATTATTATATTATTAAATTAGCTAAATTTGATTCTTTTCGCATTAAAATCAAGAATTTTTTTTTTAGTATATTAATAACATCATATTAAAGATATGAAATGAGATGTTTTGGTATAATTTGGAACAAAATTAAATGTGTAATTATTTCCTCTAGAAAATAATTATATTTCTAAATTGCATTTATAAAGGGCTTGGGGGTTCATTAGATAAAATCAAATAGGAGATTTAGATATAACTAATTGATGAGAATACAAATATGTAAAAAAATCAATTTTGTAAAAAATGTCCTTTAGTACTTTTTGGAAATCAACGTCTCAATTGTTCAGTACCCTTTTTATATTAATTGGTAAAAATTCGCAGAGTTTTCAGCATTCGGTTTCGTAGGGAAGAGAGAGAGAACCTGAAAATAATAATGGTTTTTTTAATGAATATCTCAAAAAGTATGATATTTATTGCAAAAATTGCTACATATGACATTAAATACAATTCTATACATTCCCTTGCCTTAAATAAATAAGATATTAAAGGGATTTTCCGCTGTAAGTAACAATTGAATCAAACTCTATGAAATATGAGTGTTAGAGAATAACTGCCTCACTTAAGTTGATTGTTAAACATTTTTTGTCGTAATTATTATGGATTACAATTAAAATACCATCATCATCATAATCATTTCCTCATCTATCGCGGTTAGGTGTGAGGGCCAGCCTGTAGAGTCTCGCCCAGGCTGTTTGCTCTTTTCTGTGCTAACTCTATTTTCCTACTCCAGTCTATTCTGCGTTTCCTGCATGCTTCCTTTACATCATCCTCCCAAGAGATGCGAGGTCTTCCTCTGGGTCATTTCCCTTCCCAACGGGTCTCGTAAGTCTTCCTGGCACTTCTTTCCGGATCTATCCTAAGAAGATGTCCAAACCACCTCAGTTTGTGTTCCTCTAGAACGGTCTCTGCTGGTTTAACATCGAGGTTTGCCCTTATAGTGGTGTTCCACACCCTATCTCACTGTATCTTTCTCTCTATTTTTTGGAGATACCTCATTTCCATGGCCTATATCTGGCTCTTATGTTTTGAGGTGAGAATCCACGATTCTGAGGAGTACGATAGGAAGGAATGTCCATTTATGTACGGCTAATTCTCTCTTCTGCCCCTACTGAACCCTGCCTGACCCTACTAAACGTTCTCATTGAGATGAGCTCCCAGATATTTGAAATTTTCAACCTGCTCTAATCTCTGTCCTCCAACCCTTAGTATCCTCATTATCCTTCAGGTTTTCTTTCCAATTTGTATGCATTTAGTCTTTCCCGGATCAATCTTTATATTTATTGTGGATAATTCCTCTTAAAGAACATTTATGTTATGTTGGAGGTCTCGATCATTGCCAGTTGGCAGGATTAGGTTTTCAGCGAAGGCTAATAGGGAATATCTGGTGGGGTGCAGGATTCTGTGCCCTAGCTAGAATTTCCTTATTATAGGCTTGGCTCTCCTTAGTGCCAAGTTCAGAACCATGATGAAAAGTAACGGACTCAGGCTACCCAATGCCATCTCGAATTCTTCTGAAATGTGGTTTCTGGTTCTGACCACATTCCTCTTCTTTTTATAGAGACTCATCCACTTTTTATAAAGGTTGTTCCACGTTCTAAACCCCGCTCAGACAGTGCCATATCTATGTCTTCTTTCTTCACTCTGTCAAAAGCTTTCTGGAAGTCCACAAAGTTTTTTATCCTTCTGAAGAGTCTCTTCTGTTAATTGTCTCATCAAGAAAATAAGATCCTTCGTACTTCTCTGGTTCCTGAAGCTGTACTGTTCTTCTCCTAGTTGACAATCGACAATTTTCCTCACTCTTGTTTCTAGGATCCTAGAGTAGATCTTTGCAGACATTCTGAGAAGAGATATTCCCCTATGGTTGCTGCATTCCCTCTTGTCTCCCTTTTTGTAGATGGGCACAATTATCACTATTTCCCAATCTCTGGGAATCTTCATCCCAACCATATCTAAAATGCCTGTAAATAAATAACTGCAAAACATAATTAACCATTGCCACTATGGACCAGTTAATTAAGCTTGAAAATTAGAATTTATCCATTCAATATTATATGAATAATCTTATATTATTTATTAGGTTCATATTCATATAATTCAATAATACTATTCATCCCTATGCGATACTCTGACTACATATATTGATGATATTCAGATATCAGTAGAATTGACTCAGTATTTCGCTGTGTTTAGAAGGCCTTGGAGGTAGCATTATTACCCACGTTATTGAGTACTCTTTGCTTAACTGTAGTTCTCATTTTTTCTTTTTATATATTTAAAAACTGATTCTGTAATAAGCAGCTATAAATAAGCATGAGCTGATTTTATTAGTTGTTGGCTGTTGATAGGCGATGACACTTCTGTTGCTTTTATCATACTGTTCTTATTTAAATGTTATAATTCCTTTTAAATTTTAATATAATGAAGCGCTTTTATTAAATTTATTCATATAGAGGGTGTCTCATAAATACCTAGTCATATTATGGAAGCAGATACTGCACCTCCAGTGGAACAAAAAAGTTTAAATAACTCATAGTCCGATTGTCAACGGTTACAGAGAAAAATCAAATTTTGAGTTTTTAATTGTTATCCTTGATTTCCATTAAAAAAAAAAAACTCAAATATTTCTATTTGATGTACATGCACAGAAAATTAAGTAGCAACAAATGATAGAAGAAAAATTTCCCAGAAGGTTTTAGTAAGTCGAATCCTCCAAACAGGAAAGTAAGTGTCGCACAACATGATGCCAAAAATTGAAGTTTATTTCTAAGAATAGTCGGACATTTCAATCAGCTATTATTATTCTATTGTTGGTTTTAGATTTTCCGGATCTCAGAAATATTTCTTTATTTAATTAGCTTTAATACGGTACAAAACAAGCCTACCTTCATTGACCAATCAAGGATGCGAGGAGGCAAGCAATTTAAAAAAAGTAGGACCAGAAAGAAAATTTGATTTTCCTCCCTAACCACCAAGAATCGGACTTTGTGTCATATGTACTTTTTTGTTCCACTTAATGTCTAGTATTTGCTCTATTTCTGATCGTATATATTTGGTCTTCTTGTAATATTTTCGAGTATAACAAAAAAAGTATTATAAAATAAAAATTAATTCAAATTAAAAAATAAAACAACCGATTAATTATTTTTATAATGTCATTCTTACTTAGGAACACAAGAGGCTACTTGACTCGTTACATTTTACTCCATAGTCCCTAGGTTTTTACAAGTTGGGGCTGTTTGTTTGCACAAAATTATATAACTAAGGATGGAAGAAATACTAGAAATGAACTTCTCTTGATTGCACAGCTGAACCCAGTGAGTAAAGAGCAATTGTCTAATCCTTCACTATGTATTAATGCTCTAATAAAATATTATATCTGATGGGGTCCTTCCTGCTTCAGCATAAGATTTAAAAGTTTGAAATTTTCCCACAACCTCTATACTCACCAGAACAGACCAGTAGAGATACAGCGTTTTGAACTTGAAGCAGTAGTGATTGGCTATTTTCCTTGAATATAATTTGACAGTCTTTGATTAATTTATTGCTATATATATATATATATATATATATATATATATATATATATATAAGTTATATTTATAATTTGAGGCGTTTTTTTAATATTATATATAATATTATCAATTTGAACTTGAGTCTATATTCGTCCAGCCATTTTTATGTGAAAATTTAAGGAGTTTTTTTTTTTTATCCTAATGTGGTGAATGGTGGATTGTGAATGGACCATTTTATCCTAAAATGGTGGATCGCAGGCTGATAAAGCATTAAACCATCTTACGATCTTAATATTCCGTATCCATAATCAGCCTCCAATTTTATTCACAGAATTTGAACTTCACCTTAAAGAATTTACACCTTATCTAAAGAAATCATTTTTATCAAAATCAGTTTTGTAGGTTTATACTTTATTATTATTTCATGGTGCTACAACCTGGCCACAGGTCTTCGCCTCCTCCAATCGTTTCCTCCAATTATCACAGTCTTGAGCCAATGTCATCCAGACCCTAACTCCCAGCATGCTGCGAGCGTTTTGCACACCATTTGTCCATCTCAACCTTGTTGGTCTGCCTCTTCTTCTTATCCCATGGATCGGCTTAGTGAGCAATATTTTGGGCATTTCTCCATTTGCCATCCTGGCAATATGCCCTGCGTATCTTAGGCGTCTTAACTTCATAGCCCGGACCACATCACCTTCTCCAAAAGTATTGTAGAGGTCCTGATTTTTGCGCCGCTTCCACTCCTCTTCAACTTTCACTCCTCCAAAAATACGGCAGAGAACGTTTCTTTCAAAAATAAGGAGTTCCTTTTCGATCGCCTTTGAAGTCGCCCAATACTCTGATCCATAGAGCAGTACGGGACGCACCAATGTCTTGTAGAGATGGGACTAGGTCTGTCTTGAGAGTATCCGCCTGGTTAGCTGCTTGCCTAACCCAAAGTAGCATTTGTTGGCTGCTATTATTCTTCTTTTCATCTCAATATTGGGGTTATTATCTTGGTGACCACTGATCCCAGGTATGTCAACTCTGAGACCTTCTCAAACTTATGAAGACCGATAGTGACTGTCATGCCTAGCATTGGAATTTCTTCTGCTACCATATATTTTGTTTTAGACTCATTAACTTTCAATCCAAGTCTGCTAGCAGGACCCATCAGAGCCAGAAAGGCATCAGTCACGGCCTGCGGGGAGTGCACCCACAATGCTATGTCGTCTGCGTAAGCGAACAGCTGGACAAGTCTGGTAAACATATTTCCTTCTCTTTGGCGTAAACCAGCATCTCTTACGGCCTTCTCAAGTGCTAGATTGAACAGCAAACAGGCTAGTGCTTCCACATGCCGGAGTCCTTTATCTGCATGATATTCCTTGGATCTGTCACTATTTACTCTCACCATACATTCTCACCTCCTTCATGGTAAGCTTTATCAAGCATATAAGTTTCTCAGGTATATTAAATTGTCTGAGGGCAATGTATAGCTCTTCTCGTATTGTGCTGTCATACGCTGCTTTGAAATCTACGAAAATATGGTGAGTTTTGGTTTTGTACTCATGGCCTCTTTCAAGAATTGTTCGCACTCAGAACATCTGGTCTGAGGTGGATCTTCCTTGCCTGAATCCACTTCGGTAGGGACCGAGTTCACGCTCAGCAAATGGTATGAGATGTCCAAAAAGAATATTAGATAATATTTTACAGGCATATGATGTTAGTGATATTACGAGGTTTATACAATATGAAAACAAATTCTGACACTCCAGCGATTCACATTTTTTATTTGCTTTATAAATGATTCTGGATATTCTACGGTTAAGATAAAGTTTCATCAACTTATCAATTCTACTGGGCTTTAAAATATCAGTTTTATGACAAACGTATTTCATAATTTTACTTCCACAGGGAATTACACCTAGTTTGCGACCAGAGCTATGGACGTTTTTGCTATGCTTATACCCGTGGGATTCTACTAGGAAAGATAGAGAAGAGATATTAAATAAGAAATCTGAAGAATATAAAATAATGAAGGCGCAGTGGTCGACAATGTCTGCCGAACAAGAGTCACGATTTACATACTTCCGAGACAAAAAAAGTCTAGTTGGTAGGCAATATTATATAAAGTTAATTTCAATACTTATAACATTTCATTTATTTGCAATTATAAAGGGAAAATAAATGTTTATTTTTAGAAAAGGATGTCAATAGGACTGATAGGACTATGCCATTTTACGCTGGTGCAAACAACCCGAATCTTGAACTGCTCTCTGATATACTTATGACTTATATAATGTATAATTTCGATTTGGGCTACGTTCAAGGAATGAGTGATTTGCTCTCTCCAATTTTGGCTGTTTTAGGTAACGAAGTTGAAGCATTCTGGTGTTTTGTAGGTTTTATGAACTTAATGGTAAGTGTAAGTTTTTATTATCAATAATAAATATCTTTATACTGGGAATATGTCCTTTACGAATAAAAATGTTGTACAGTAAATATACACTTTTTACTTTCACTTCGTGCATATGAAATATTATAGTATGGGAAAGTATTGTGATCTTGGAAATTTTTTAATTTAAGTTTTCATAGGAAATAAACGTTTTAGGATCGCCTGAGTCCAAATGACCACCAGTGTGTGTCTAGCTCAAAAACGATAAGTTGTATAAAACTGTAATTTTATATTTTAGAAGCGTATATTTAAAAATGTTACAGCAAATATTTTTAAAAAATCGTTGAAACAGAAGAGCTGCTTTATATCATGCATTTAGCCCATTTTTACAATTTTATCAAAAACAATTCTTAACAATTTTAATTAAACTCGCCATATCGTTCTAAAATTTAATGCCCTTTATTATCATGTAGGTTTCTTCCCTTAAAGTACATTTAATTTCTTATAAAAAAAAGTGTACCTTATCATCTTGTCAGCATTGATAAAAAGAGGGTAAATATATAATTTGAATGAATTTGATAATATCAAACTAAAGGAGAAAAGAGCAAACATATTTTTTTTTTTTTTTTATCTGATTTGTTTTTCTTTTCTTTTTTACTTTCACTTTCTATATATAGTAAGGGGAAGTATTGCGATCGTGAAAATTTTCGAATTCCAGTTTTCAACGGAAATACACGTTTTAGGGTCCCCTGAGTCCAAATAACCAAGTCCCGCAAAAAGGTTTGTGTGTGTGTGTGTGTGGTAACTCCCGGGCGGAAACGGTAAGTCCTATGAAACTGAAATTTCACATTTAAGACAACTATACGCCTGAGACGTGACAAAACTTTTTTCATCAAAGTGAGCTTACCAGAAGAGGCACTTTATACCATGCATTTTGCACCTTTTTTCAATTTTCTCAAAAAGGGTTTCGACGATTTTGATTAAACTCGCTATATCGATGTAAAATTTAATGGGCTTTAATATCATGTAGGTTTTATTTGGATAAAAATGGTCTGACAGGGCTTAAATGCCGATATTTTAAATTTTCTTCCCCTAAAGTACCTTTAATTTTGTAGATTCAATAATAATAACTAGATTATCTTGTTAAAGCTGATGAAAAACTGGTAAATATATAAATTGAATAAATTCGATACCCAACTAAAGGAGAAAACAGAAAAAATATTTTTTTAATACAATTTTTCGTTTTTGAACATAAGAGCAGTAATATACATGTATGATATACCGTTGGAAAGCTAAAAATTTTAGAAAAAATATCATCTCATACACAAGCTTTTAAAAGTTAATGGAGAGTGATAAAAAGAAGATAAAACTTACTGATTATTTAAGATAATAATATAATTGATTTTTTAATAAAACACATGTTTCTATAGAAATTCAATTTGATTAATTCCTTAATAATTTCACGTATTTTTATCTCTAACTGTATTTGAAAATTCTTTCATTGATTTCAAAAATGGAGGTAAGTGAAAGTCGTGTGTTGCCCGCACCAGATTTTTTTTTAAACATAAGAATGTAATATTTATGCATAAATACTGTTGGAAGGCTAAAGGTTTTAGAAAAAATATTATCTTATACTCAAAATTGTATAAGGTAATGTAGAGGGATGAAAAATAGATAAAATTAAATTATTGTTGTAGATACATAGATAATAGGAATTAATTTGGTAATTTTGGAACAATCTCTTCCCTTAATAAACATTCATTTATCTTCATATGAAATTGATGTTTCGAGGCTAATAATGCCACATCTTCAGAATTTTTAGTCAAAACTATTAACAATGCAAAATTAAATTATAATGATGGAGTTTTGTTGACCGTAGAGAAATTAGATGAGGAAGATGGTTGGGGGTGCGGTCATAAATTAAAACCACACAATTAAAAATAAGAGTTATTTTTATTATGTGCCGACGTTTCGGCCTACAATGTGGGCCTTCATCAGGGCTAAAAGAAACAAGATAACAACCAATGTAATTAGACTTAATAATGCGTTAGGTATATAATAATAATATGACAGTAATAAATTATGGGAACATAAATAATATTAAATGTAAAATGATAATAAGATGACAATTATAAAGTATGGAAATAAGGTGACAGTTATAAAGTATGGAAATAAACAAAATTAAGATGATAGTTATAAAGTATGGAAGTAGACATAATTGAGATGATAATATTGTAATGAGAATATATAAATAGAGACTCAGTAAATGAGAAAAAAATGATAAAGGAAAAATATGTGAACAATTAAAATTTTAAATATTAACAATTATGAGTTGATATATGACGGTAATATATTAAAAACATAGTTAAGAGTATAGGTAATATATAAAAAAATATAGTCATTACAAAAGAGAAACAGTATGAATAAAAAATAATAATTTAAATTTTAAAATAATGTAATATTAAACTAATATATCTAATTAAACTAATTATATCCTGACATATAATTATTAGTTTAATATTACATTATTTTAAAATTTAAATTATTATTTTTTATTCATACTGTTTCTCTTTTGTAATGACTATATTTTTTTATATATTACCTATACTCTTAACTATGTTTTTAATATATTACCGTCATATATCAACTCATAATTGTTAATATTTAAAATTTTAATTGTTCACATATTTTTCCTTTATCATTTTTTTCTCATTTACTGAGTCTCTATTTATATATTCTCATTACAATATTATCATCTCAATTATGTCTACTTCCATACTTTATAACTATCATCTTAATTTTGTTTATTTCCATACTTTATAACTGTCACCTTATTTCCATACTTTATAATTGTCATCTTATTATCATTTTACATTTAATATTATTTATGTTCCCATAATTTATTACTGTCATATTATTATTATATACCTAACGCATTATTAAGTCTAATTACATTGGTTGTTATCTTGTTTCTTTTAGCCCTGATGAAGGCCCACATTGTAGGCCGAAACGTCGGCACATAATAAAAATAACTCTTATTTTTAATTGTGTGGTTTTAATTTATGACCGCACCCCCAACCATCTTCCTCATCTAACAAAATTAAATTAATTTAAACATTCAACAAACACAAATATCACAATCATTCAATTCACTATCACACTATAACAATTTAAACAGTATTACATCTCTACTTGAATAAATAAGGATTTTTAATTTTAAAAAATGTTGACAATATTAGGAGATGTTTTATTTAAGTAGAGATGTAATACTGTTTAAATTGTTATAATGTGATAATGAATTGATTGATTGTGATATTTGTGTTTGTTGAATGTTTAAATTAATTTAATTTTGCATTGTTAATAGTTTTGACTAAAGAATTCTGAAGATGAGGCATTATTAGCCCCGAAATGTCAATTATATATGAAGAATAAATGAATGTTTATTAAGGGAAGAGATTTTTCCAAAATTACCTAATTGATTTATATTAAAATACTCTTTATAATAGGATAATCTAAAAATTATATAATAGGTTATTTAATGAAACATACATTTCTATTGAAGCTTAATATTATTCTTTAACTTTTATACATCCCTAACTTTAGTCAAAAGTTCATAAATTGATTTTAACGACAGTTAAGTTATAGTGGCCTTTCATTATTTTTATAATTCTGATGATCTTCATGTCCAAAGATTAAAAAAAAAAATCTATGAATGGTTTAGTTAACACTTTAACAACCACGTGTGTTTGGAGCACCTTCTCTTGTAGACCATAGCAGGCTGCAGCGGTTCTGATTGGGACCGACCAAAAATTGTCTATTTAGGTTCCATGGCCAAAAAAATTATTATCAGCTATTTGTGTCTTATTTCACCCAAAAAACACATAATATTTTTAAAAAAGTGTGATAAAAGTTACTTGTAGTTAAAAGAAATAATTAATAAATGAAACGGGGGACTACGCCCACTGTGGTCCCATGAGGAAGTTACTAGAGGGTGTGTGTGCCCTTAGAAGGATAAAAGATATGTCCGTATGCTCTCTACGGAAAACACACGGATGAAATGACTTAACTTGTGACTTGAAGTGGAAGAACCATTACAAAACCAAGGATGATTGTCGATTATAACAGTGGAAAATCGTCAATCGATACCTCAGACCAAATGTCGTCTTATTCAACAAGCTTACGGCGAACCCGCTAGTGGTATCACAAAATTGCAATTGATCTTATTTTTGGAGCCTCTCTACTAAATGCATTAGTTATTCATAACAGCATTATGCGAAAAAGATGTCTATAACAAATTTTAAAGAAGAGGTTGTAAGGGCGGTTCTTGAAAAAGATCCTCTTAGAGACTCTGCTCCTCCACCTTCAGCTAGTCGACGATCTCTTCAGTCGCACAGATTTAATAAAAAAACTAGGGCTCTTTAATAAAGTTAGAATATACTGTTAGGGGTGCTATTTAAAATTTCAGGAAGCAAAATGTACACAAAATAAAGTGAAAAAAGTTGTTACATATTGTAATTTTTTTAAAAGTTATTTTGTTCAAGTATATTAGAGTAATTCATAGGAAAGGTGCCAGATGACTGTTTTGTACATTATTTAATATATATATTTGCTATGATTAATTGTTTAAAAATAAATTAATAACTTTTTTTTTTGTTTTAACATCGAGAATAGCCACTGGTATCTATATTTACAATATCATAAAAAACTGAGAGAAAAATTACAATCCAAGTTCATTAAAGTGTTTCTAGGACCCAACACGGTCGGTTATCAAGAGAAAATCAATTATTTAGCGGGCGGCTGGTCCTTTGGGCTAAGGTTTGTGGATAAGGAAAACCGATTGTGTAGCGGTAGAGGGAGGCGGGCGTATACGTCCGCTGTGGTCCCTCTCGCTCTGCACATGAACCAGGGAGCAGGCCTGGGGTAGACTAAGCCAGTGGGCGTGTACGCCTGCTCTGGTCCTCCAAGTGTTAAGTGTCATATATGTTTCTGAACATTCCTGCTATATGTATTGGTTGCTTAATATGATTTAGCTTTTCAATTTCAGTTTTTATTTTTTTGAGGTTTCTTTTGATTTTTTTTTCTTTTCTTATGATTATTTCAGTATCATAATTTTGATGAAGATCAATCAGGAATGAAGAAGCAGTTAAGCCAACTGCACACACTGTTGACAGCAGTGGCCCCAGATTTAGCAACTTACCTAGATAGTCATGACTCTGGTAGCATGTGTTTCTGTTTTCGTTGGCTTCTTGTCTGGTTTAAAAGAGAGTTTACATTGGAAGATGTCAATGTTCTTTGGGAAGTAAGTATCTGAAATTATGTTATTATAATTGATATTAAACATCCTAGTGGTAATTTTTTTCACTAAGATAAATTTATTTTAGGGATCACTTGTAGCTTAGCTGGGTCTCTAGCATAACAGCCTCCTATGTCAAAGGTCACGGGTTCAAACCCGCAGGTAGTCCTAGGATTTTTTAATGGCAGTAAAAAATCCTTAGTTATGCCGTCCTTCGGAGGGGACATTAAAAGGTGGTCCCGAGCCTGAGCGATGTCAGGTACTCGTTAAAGATCCCTATCCTAATAAAACCTGGATTGGCAAAATTTAGGACTCCCACTGTAGCATCGTCCGATTAGCCACAGTAGCATAAAGTGACGTTAATAAAAACAAACAAAATTTATTTTAGTAAAAATAATTAAGAAAAAAAATTTACTCCTTTCTAGTCTAAGAAGCTAACTGTTAACCATTTTCACTTTGAAGTTTCTCTTCTATGCATGATTAATGAAAACTTTTCTCCTTTAACCATAATAATGAATATGAAAATACACCTTGTGTTACTTCTATGTTTCATGTTGTTTAGATAAATTATATTACATATAAAGGAGAGGCATAGGTCTAGTGGATAGAGCACTGGTCTACTGTTCTTCAGGTTCTGGGTCCGAATCCCGGCTGTGGCGGAGTATTATTTATTTGTTAATTCTGTCGGTGAATGGCCCCAGGGTATGGAGACCGTCCTGGGGCAGACCCAGCCTCTATAAATTTGTTACCCAAAAATTGTGGGAAAAACCTGGCGGCTGAGTGTGATCTCGGCATAGTCACACCATTGCACAGGCGTTGGCCTAGAAACAGTACGAATCTATGTTTACTGGGCCAAAGACCCTTCATGGGTTGTAGAGGTACAGGGTTTTTTAAAATGTATTTGCCTCTACTTTGTACACTACTTTAGTAATTTGAAATATTAAAAAGCTTATCTTCATTAGTCTAACTATTCTTATCCATTTTAGTGCTTAATTCTTTTAGAAAATGACATTATGCCTAGTTTAATAATGTTTCTAGACAAATAAATGTTTAAAGAGCTCTTTTATGGAGATCACAGTTCAGGTTTCCCCAATGAAGGATATTAAGTGCCCCTTTATTTAGGCTCAGTTAGCTGCAGGAGGGTCTCCCAATCTATCACTAATGTGAGAGGAGAGCAGATTATCAATTACAGTCGGGCTTGTACCTAGCTGCCTGGTTCTGAAAACCACCCATTCTTAACTTTTGCTACATACCTTTTTCAAGTTCAAATACAAAATAAATTTAGTGCACCATAAACTTCAGGTATGTTTGGGATAAATAGTTGTTTCTAATTTTAACTCATGTTTTCTGGTTTCAGGTTTTATGGACTGGTCTTCCCTGCTCTAATTTCCATTTACTTATATGTGTAGCAATTTTAGAAAAAGAAAAATCTAAGCTCATGAGTGCTGGTAATGGACTTAGTGAAGTACTGAAGGTAGATTTTTTAAAAATTTAATTAAAATATTTTTTTTTTTTTTTTATGTTTAACTATCTCATATTTTTAGATTTAAGCTTATTTAAGTAACCAAAATTTAGCCATTGAGGTAACCTAACCTCATGTAGTTTAGTCCATTATACTCTGGATAATGTTTGTTTTATATTCAGAACTGGAGAATTTAAATAAATCCCAACAGACTCATAACTTTAACCATTTTTCAAAAATCCTCAGCATCCTACACTGCAGTATTCTTTAATAATTCTGCCCTTATCTGTCATCATACTCCATCTTGACATTCATCTTACCATGGTATTCTTGTAATACTAGGTTGAAACAAATCAAGACTTTTGTCCTGGCAGCCCACTATAGGTTTCAGACGATTTCACAGCAAGAGCTACTCCCGTTTGATTGCACTACCTATAGTGATCAAATTTCTTGTTGTCGGAAGGTGCAAAAGCTTCAGAAAATTTACTATATTTGGGAATGAGGCACTTTCACATGCCAGAGTGTTTGCAACAGTTAGTGGAGGGTCATGATCGTATTGAACGAGAGCTTTCACCATTGACTAGCTGTGCTCGACCACTTGTTGAAGGTGACAGACATCTAACCACCAGTGCCATTGCAAGTGTGGTCACTATAAGCTGTGTGTACAAAATGTGAAATTCGTCACCAAGGAAGGGACCTACCAATGAGATAATTGATTATTCTCCAGGGCAACGCTCAGGCCCATACTATAGCCCTAGCAAGAGAACAATTGTAACATCTGGGCTGGGAGGCGCTAAAACTCTTTCCACAACCCAGGTTTATCACTCTGTGACTTTCTTCTGTGTGAGTCACTCAAGGAGCTTTGAGAGGGCAGAGATTCGACAGTGATGATGAGGTTTAAAGTTTATGTATGCAATTGGCTGGAGCCATAACCTACTTCATTCTATGAGGAGGGAATTGGAAAAATTAGTCTCCAAATCAGGAGACTGCGAAGGAAAAGAGATGTACTTTATTTTTTGTTCAAAGTAATAATAAAATATTAGCCTCACTTATATTTGATTCGCTCTCGTAGACTGAAACAACAACTGATACCACACTTACTAGACAAATACCCTTAACTTACCATTCATTACTAAAAAGCCCAATCAGGTTCTATGTGTAATACCATTATCAGGCTAGATCTATTTAGATATATGGAATTAAGCTTTGATATATCATCAATATCTTCCCATATCCTATCTATGAAATCAAAAATCCTTAATGCTACTTATTTATTGTCATAAATAAAATGATCCATCATGACCTCAGTATTCCATTTGTTGCAGTTTTGGCCCAAAATAGATATACCTCCTACAATTACCACCTTCTTATCCACTCTTCCCCACTAGTTTGTGATCTTCCAACCCAATCTATTCCTGATAATCCTTTGGGATGCCTGAATAGAAGATGGCCATAGGAACTCTTAAGATAAAATAGTCTCTGAAGTGCTACCAATGGTTAGCTCCCTCATAATCTACCATAAAAGTTTCATATTCTGAGACCACATTTGCCTGTTGTATGTTAAAAACTAAAGTAATTCAAGTATTCACCATACTTTTGTTACAGCATGTCAACGATTTATCATACAATATGGATTTAAATGATATTCTGATGAGAGCAACTGGTATTTACAACCAACTTGATCAATCGTCAAATTTAACTGCCTCTACCCAGAGAGTTCTCGGACTTGCTCATGATTTGATGATACCTTCAAAGAAGAGTAAAAGTCAATCTGAAGAAGCTGTTGTAATAGATAATACTGATGTCAGTATGGAAAATGGTTATGACAAGAGTATAGAATTTAACTATTTCTGAGTGTATCATTTATGTGTTTACCCACTGTTTCGTGTACCCTCTTTTAGACTGGTATGTTAACTGATTAAATCATTAAAGAAAATTTGAACTAGGAATTTAATAGTTTAACTAAATTAATAATGAAAATTCACTCTTCATTGTTATGATATATTTATTTTTTTATGGATTGTATTTTTTGAATTCATTCCTAAAAGTTGAGCTTTTGTAATAATTTTAAAATGTGTTTTTTGCATAATATAAAATATGTATATTTAAAGATTAAGATATTTGTTACTTTGCTTTTTAACATAAAGTGAAGCATATCAGCCAGAAATGTCTTTGAAAATGAAATAGAAAATTATTTTTCCCCATTGTTTCTCTCCTTCAGTCTATATCCATCCTTCTCACTCGTCTTAGTGTGTTACTTGATAATTTTTTTGATTTGAGAGTAATAATCCTAGAAGTTAATACTTGTGTAATTAGATTTTCCATTAAAATAAGATCTCAGAAATCATAAAAATCGAAATAGCACCTAGGACTCTTGAATACATCGGCAATTTGTTGTATGTATGTTCTGATGACTTTTTTTTTTTTAATCTACAATTATTTATTTATAGGAGTTTTGACGGTAAAATGAGATTTGCTATCTGCTTATGCAATAAGCAATTATGCTTACAAATTATAAAATAGATTTTTTTAAATAAATGGCTATCTATCAATATAGTAGGTCTCTTGGCCAGCACCTCGATAGTCTTCTGGGTGGATTATAAGGGTTTGTGGCAGTGGATAGGTTTTGAGTCAGTGGGTTTGAATTTAAGGTCAGTCTGTCATGAAATTTATTATAGTGATCAGTGGCTGTTGCAATGACGAAAGCAATGTTCAGCCTAGTATGTAGCGTCTCGTTAGATACATAAGAAGGGGTATTTATAATTTTCCTTAATAATTTTGATTTAAATGATTGGTTAATTTCATATGTTTGACTTTTTTGCTGTTCCCCATAATTCAATGCCTTAAGTTCAAGAGGCTTCTCCATCCGCTCCTCAGCCATCCCGTTGTCTCTTAGCTTTTGATATTGTGGGCCATTCTAGTCTTCACTCTGTATTTTGTAATAAGGATGGTGATCCTAGACTTTTTTCCTCAGGAATATGTATTAATCGCATCTGGTCCACATGTCAACGTTCAATCTTTCCATTCACCATAACTCTATATATGAAATTTCCTTCCTTTCCTACAACGGTTCTGAATTTCCACTTTCTATCTCTGTTAAAATTCAATATTTGGACCGTTTTCTCCGATTTTTAACCTCCTCTTAATTCTAATTTCGTTGGACTCCCTGGGTTTTTTCTTTATAAGGTCTAACCTGGTTTGAATGTTTCTGTCAAACATCAGTTCTGCAGGAATTTTTCTTGTACTATTGTGGGGCACCTTACAATACTGAATCAAAAACTTGATGCAACTCATCATCATTCATTGTCCGGTATACCTTTTTGATCATTTGGACATAGCGCTCAGCTTGACCGTTCGAAGATGGATGATACGGAGCAGTTCTCAAATGCTAGATTCCATTTTTCTTCATGAACTCTTTGAATTCCTGTGAAATGAATTGCCTGCCATTATCGCTTATCATAGTTGTGGGCAACCCAAATCTGGTGAAAATATTCCTCAATTCGATTGGCTAGATGTTGATTTCTTCAGCTTTACTTCTACCCACTTGGTAAAAGCATCCACAACCACGAGGAAATCTTGTCCTTGGAAGGGTCCTGCAAAGTCGACATGGATCCTCTGCCAAGGATTTTCGGGGTTCTCCCACGGGTGTATTGACCTTGCAGACGGGTTCAAGTTTAAACAACAACGATGGCAGTTTCGAACAGTGGCTTCAATATCCTAATAATATTCAAGAAGCAGGATACACCCTGTAAACCAGCTAGGGTTTGATCTATTACTTTCTGCCAAGTAATAGGAGCCACTTTCACTCCAAACATCAGTCGATTGATGTACTAATAGCTTGAAGCTTTGAGCTTTCTTCGTCCATGTTAATATGCAGATAGGCCTGGTGAACATCCAGAGTGCAAAAATATCTACCTCCACTCATAGTAGCAAATATATCTTCGATCTTGGGCACTGGGTAATGGTTGTCTTTCAACTAAGGGTTTAATGTAGACTTTTAATCTGCACAAAGCTTGATAGAACCGTCAGACTTCACAACTGAAACTATTGGTGTTCCCCAGTCTGAATGTGTAACCTTCTTAACAATCCCCCTATCTTCAAGATTCTTAATTTCATTTTCAATCCGCTTTAACAGAGCATATGGCACCGGCCTAGGTTTCCTGAAGATTGGTTGCGTGTTTTCTTTTAATTTGTTTAAAAGTTGGAGCATCGAAACCCTGGCATACTTTTTTACCTGGTATTCAATTTCGTCAGTTCCAGTTGCTTGTTATGGAAAAGCTTCTAAAAGCGTCCAACATCGTTGAAACTGCTCCTCCTGTATCAAGTTCCATTTGAGTCAACTTGCTGTATAGTTGAAGATCTACCATCATCCTATCATTGGCTCGACCTTCTTCCTGTTTGATATTGTAAATATCACCATCAATTTCTGAAACGTCTGATGCTGATGATTGAGAGTGGTAACCAAGTTGCCTCAATTATCTCTTGCATTTCCTTGGTGAGTTGCCTAGACAAACCTTGGCTATATGACCTACTTTTCTGCATTTATTGCAGGTTCTGTTTTTAGCTTCACATTGTGACCCTTTATGCTTGTTGCTACCGCACCGGAAACAAAGCCCACGCAAATTCTTTAATTTCTCCCTTATAGGTGACTCATTGTTTGGTCTTCGCATGCTTAACTTGTACATTAAAATACCAGAAGAAGACTGCATTTGTCCGCTTTCTAACTTTGCAGATTCAATAATTAGGGCTAGTGCAACACCCTCAGCGAATGTCGTACCATTTCCTCTTTGGAGAAAACGTTCACGTATATCGTTATCTCGTATTCCGCGAACAAACTGCGATCTAAGATGTGTGTTGATTATTGAGCTTTTACACTTAAGAAAAACAAAATTACAGGTATTTGCTATTTTCAATACAACTCGCTATTGGCTCACCTTCCTGTTGGACTCTCTGTACAAACCTGTGTTGTTCCGCTAGCTCGCTCGGCATAGGACATAAGGGATTGACCAGGAGGTTGGTAAGTTCCTGGTAAGTACTCTCTGTCAGCCGGCAAGGTGCTATCAGAGGAGTCAATGTAAGAAAAAGCTTTGGTCCAAGACTATTTAGTAGTACCTGTACTTTCCGCTGATCCTTTGCTGGTCAAAGTATTAATTGATCATCTGTAGTTATCAATAATTAAAGATATAACCAAAATATGATTAAGTCGTAAAATAAATAACGTACTGTGTCAGAAACTGGTATTGGAATATTATTGAAAAAGACCTGAGGGCAAGAGTCATGTTTTAGAAAAAATGTGATGAACAGGTTCTTTGATTCATGCCTGAGAAGCCTTAAAGGCATCTTTGTTGGATGTCGGGCTTGCTGAATCGTCGGCAAAGGTTGTTGTAAAGTTTCTGGGCGCTGTCGAACGTCACAGCAATGTATATTAAACTGCCTTGAGGTACTCCTGTTTTTTATTGTGAATATTTTGATAACAATTTAAATCAAGGAATGAAACCATCGCTAACACATTTCATTATAAAGCTATTTTTTAATGTTGAACTTGATCATTTCATTTAATTTGCCTGGGACAAATCCCAAAGGTGTGCTCTCAAGATTGATAGATAGCTACTCTTTATAAAGATTTTTATTTCTCCTTTTTAAGGGGATAAAAAAAATAAATAGGAGATAAAAAAAAAATAACAATAATAAGATAAAATAAAAAGTCTTTATAAAAAATAACAATGGTTCGAATGATAAAATATACAAAAATATCATTATACTTTGTAAAAATACTGTTATAAATTTGTTTTTGCAGTCATAGGTTTTATGAAGTTGATGTTAAAAACTTAATTGAACCTGAACAATAATGCAAAGAGAGTTTTATACTCATATCTTTATCTATATTGACTGGATCATCCAGTAGCATAGCAGCCTGATTTATATGCGAATCTGGAGATCTTGTTGAAAAGTTAATATCAGACATATAGTTCATGGAAAACCAATATAAAACAGCATTAACACTGCCTGTTTGGTTAATTTCTAATTCTTTTTCAAAAATACTAATTTCATTAACAATGTTATTTATATCCAAAACCGCAATTTCAAAAGAAGCAGACATTTCTTGATAAGTCAATTCTTCTAACTTGAAATCAACCATATGAGAAACCTACAACAAATAAAATATTTAGAATCACAAAAAACAAAACTAAATGAACTCTCTAGTTCTTAACAGAAAGATAAAATTAATTTAGACTGTGTTGTGTCTCTTTGTAATATCGATTGTAAATATAACAATGTAACCTTCCCCTTCTTCCTAGTTTTTAAAGTGGAGTGTAGTCAAGCCCGCCATTGTGTAAATAGTCCGTTTATTACCACCAATAAAAAGTGTTATGTGTATATTATCTTGTTAAACACCCTAATTAGACATAACACACTGTATCACATAAAATATCATTTTTTTCTTCTGCAGGTATTTATTATCTTAACTCATGACATGCAGGGCTTTGCAAATTGTTTTGAATTACCACAGGCAAAAAATAGATCATAAAAGTCATATTTTTCAAGATATTTTAATGCATTTTTCACTATTAAACCCAATATCATAGCAGCTACACAACTATCAAAAATTTGGTGCGGGCAACACACGACATTAACTTACCTTAACTGTTAAAATCAACTTAAATATACTTCAATGTGAAAAATATTTTAAGTTGATTTTAATAAAACGTGTATTCCTTTTTGTTGAAAACATGATTTAGATTAAATCATAAATATATTAAATTGTTAATCAGTAATAAGTTTATTCTCTATTCATCACTTTATATTACAACTTTGTGTATCAGATATTTTTTTTTTGTTTTTAATCTTTCTCTTTCCAACAGTATAGTATATGTCTATATTACTGTTCTTATTATCAAAAAACCAAAAATTACATTTAAAAAAACTAGTATTGCTCTTTTATCCTTCAGTTGGTCATCAAATTCGTCCAACTTGTATATTTAGCCATCCTTCATCAATTTTATTGAGATGATATGGTTAATCTTCTGGAATATACAAAATTAAGTGGAAGAATTAGGGGAAGAGAATTTAAAATATTGGCACTTAAGCCCTCTCAGACTACTTCAATCAGAATGAAACCTACATGATATTAAAGCCTATTAAATGTTACATTAATATACGAGAGTTTAATCAAATTCTTAAAGCCGTTTTTGAGAAATTGTTAAAATGTGCAAAATGCATGGTATAAAATGGCTCTTCTGGTTTGCCAATTTTGATGAAAAAGTTTCTGTAACATCTCGGGCATATAGTTGTTTTAAATATGAAATTTCAGTTTCAGAAGACTTTGTTTTTGCGTAGACTAACCACACAGACACACACCTTTTTTGGGAACTTGGTCACTTGGACTCGAGAGACCCTAAAACCGCCGAAAACTGCAATTAAAAAATTTTCATGGTTGCAATACTTTCCCTTACTACATATTTCATATATAGGTAAGTGAAAGTAAAAGCTTTAACTAAACACTTCGAGACATGTGTAAAAAAAAAAAAAAAAAAAAAAAAATGGTACATTTCATTGATTAATATTTTACCATATGACAATCCAAACATTAAAAAATATTAGTCAAGGTAATAGATAGGTTTAATTAAAGATTCTTAATGAACCGTCTTGCATGTGATGTGTTAATATATGGAAAATTAGTAGCTACCTTGTAATCATTTATGTACTCTGCTATATTCAAATCATCTTTGTCTGGATTCATAATAGATAAATTAGCTAATTCTTCAGAAAAAATTAGCATACAATGTATTGTCAATTTTGATGGTAATAATAATCCATTTTGGCTCAAAAGATTCCTAAAGCAGTAAATAATATAGGTGTATTAGGAAAAATAATTTATTTTAAATTATTTTGAAAAATGATTAAGTTACCTTAATACAGGCACCATTGATATAATTTCCTCATCGATTTCTCCAGCAGAGGTCAAGATGTCTAACAGAATAATGTCATACTTAATATTAGATTGTTCAAGCAAGGCTAACATTTCTGACCATCCTAGATGTTTTATTTTATTTTTATTTATGTCAGATCCTAATGATTCTACTACAACATCTAAATCTTCCAAATGCTGACTTGAACAATGTACTGTCACATTTAAATATTTGCTGACTAATAAAGAAAAATATGGAAACCATGATAAATCTAGTAATGAAACATCATTATACATATTTTTTATGTTATTTAACAACTGTAGGTACACAAGTAATAATGTTTCACAATTCAAAAACGAATTACAGGTTGAGGTAAATTTTCTTTAGAATTTCCATTAGTGTTAGTTTCCGTATTAACGGAAAGTATACCATCTTTGCATGATGCAGATAAAGAAATAAAACATTTTTTATCGATAACCAACTGTTTCTTCATTGGAAAGATTGCTTGCTCCCAGCAACAGCGGTTCTTTGATAATGGTGAAGATGTAATTGTCGTTTCTGAATCCAATTTTAAATCAAACCAAACTGCCAAAGCATCAAAAAATCCATTCTCATTTGATTCAATCTTAAAATTTTTGTCTTCATCACCAATATAAAACCTCTTCAATTGTGAAACGTTATTGAAATCAAATTCAAAAAGTTTCTGTGTTGGTCCCAGAGGTTTAAAAACCAGATTCTTTAAATTTTCAGTGTCATATGGTTCGGTAGAAATAATGCATGATTTTAATAATGATAAATCAAGCCCTTCGGTAAAACTGCGTCTTTCGATTCGATCTGAATGTAAAATATAGTTTTTTCTGGCCACATCTAGACTTTCTATTGGAGTTATGTATAGAACAGCGCCTTGAGGTATGACTCTATCAAAACTTAGCCCATCTTCATTATTTCCAGGTTCCAACAAATTATCCCAAGCATGAATTAAAGTCTGCAAACTATGTTCTCCAAGAAGACCACCATCAAAGGTTTCTGTTACAACGAGAGATAATCTGTAATTTGTATTTGGTTTGTAAATTTTTATCAGAATATTAATTAATTTAATATAATTAATATCATACCTATTTGGGATATCTTCAGGTATGCTAAGTTCATTAGAAAGTTTATTAATTAGAACAACTGAATCTTTCAAATGATTAGCTTGAAGAACTTGTTCCGCAATTGAGATCATTGTAGGGGAGTAATCACAACTATAAATGTTGGTAGCTCCAGCTTTATTGGCATAAATACTGAAATTAATATTTATTCATATATATATATGTACATAAGTGCTAAGAATTTCAACAAAAAGCTATGATAAAAAAATGAAGCCAAATATTTCAATTAATAAAATAAGTACCTTAGAAGACCTGTTCCGGTACCAATGTCAAGAACAGTGTTGAAACCATCTTTAATTTTGTTACTAATAGCTCTATAATAAGATTCATTTCTTATTGAATCGTTCAGCATTCGGAAATGCCAACGTTCTACCAAATGACTTTTTGTAATTTCTAGATTGCGATAAGCTGGCATGTAGTGCTCATTGACTTGTAATGCTTTTTTGAAATAAACTAAAGCTTCTGTTAATTTTTGGAGCCTAAAAGATTAATTTAATATTATAATGAAATACAGTTGAGAGAAAACAAAATTAAACAGCTCTTTGCAAAGTAATTTTCTGGTTTCGAATCTGTTGTCACATACTTTACCAATGTTACACCAGATATACTGCCAGCTAGCTGTTCAGGGTTATAAGTAAGAATAATTCTTACATAGACCCCTGAACAGCATGTCTAGTGAAGAAGTTGAAGACACAGTTAAATCCAGAAGATGACCATGAAGACAGCAATAAGTAGATGTCCTATACATGATTGAATAGCTGGCTGTGTGGTCTGTATTTATCAACACCTCTTCCTAACATGAAAATTTAAAGGGTTTTAGACAGGATCTCTTAACCAGCTTCTTCTGGTGAGTTCTGGCCATATTTTGGATGACTATGTTGCAATGTCCGGGAAGTTTATCATGGAATCTCTTGTTTAAAGTATGAATGTAGTCTTGAAAAGTAGTTATGTGTAGGTCATTATGTAAAGTTTTGTTAATGATGTACCAAGGTAAGCGTTATTAGTCTCAATGTTTTTAATTGAAAAGTCTATATTTTCTTAATGTGAGTCTTTTTTTTTGGTTCTGAATATTTGAGATCCGAATGTCTATCACGGTTTCACAAAGTAAGTATTAGGTTGTTTCATATGAAATGTCCGTTTTTATAGTTTCTGAAATACATAAGGGATTTTGCAAGTCTCTGTTGTTTTCTTCCGAACGTTTACATATTTAAACTAAACAGTTACTAATCCTCTACCTTTGTATTATAAACATTAGCTTCCCAATCAATTACCCACTTTTTAGTATACTTCCAAATATGAACATGGAAACACGCGATTTTCGAGTAATATTTTTGTACGAGTTTAAAGTCGGCCATTCAGCAGCTGAGGCCCCTAGAAATATTTGCAAGACGTTTGGGGAAGGGAGTGTTAATGAACGGACCATTCGCCGTTGGTTTGCTAAGTTTTCAGCTGTGGATACCGACTTGGAAAACTTGCCCCGAGAAAGACCTCCGTCCGTAATAGAATACGATGTCCTCAAACATACAGTAGAAGGAAACCTCTACCAAACAGTTAAAGGACTTTCAGCACAACTAAATGCAAGTGCATCTACGATTTCCAGATATTTAAAGTGTAGTGGGGAAGTAAAAAAGCTCGATACATGGGTACCTCATGATCTCACTGAGCGGCAGCAAGACCCTATGTTTCAAAACATACCGTGCAAAAATTGAAAGAACTGGGCTACGAAGTTCTTCTGCACCCACCATATTCTCCCGACTTGTCTCCAACAGATTACCACCTATTAAGAAATTTAGACAGCTTCGTCAAAGGAAAACTTTTTGAAAATGATGATCAAGTGAAAAGTGCGTTTTCAGATTTTGTTTCACTTCAAAGCTCAGAGTTTTTCAGTTCGGGGATAAAAAAATTGTCACGTTAGGAAAAATGTGTAGAAAAAGAAGGTAAATACTTAGAATAAAATTATCTTGTTTTCATATCGTATTTTTAATAAAAATCCTTTACCTCGAAAATGGACATTTCATGTGACACAACCCAATATAATTTTCAGTGTGGATCATTTATAAAGTTAAGAATACAATAGTCTCATACAA
The DNA here is from genome assembly GCA_023052935.1 of Piezodorus guildinii. Lineage (NCBI taxonomy): Eukaryota > Metazoa > Arthropoda > Insecta > Hemiptera > Pentatomidae > Piezodorus > Piezodorus guildinii. The sequence goes on from CM041298.1 coordinate 86,588,888, forward strand.
TAAGCGTTTCTATTTCACGTGCGGGCCTCAAGTCATTCTTCTTTTAAAGTGAGTCCTATGTAATTAACTGTGTTAGTCAGAGGAATGGATTCATAGTTAATGTATACCAAAGGAAAGACATTGTTTCAGAGTAAAGGTAATGTATTGATACTTGAATGATAGTTTTATTTTCCATTGCGTAAACTCCACAGAGCAAAATTACTCTAATTTCCCAGCAACTCATGAGGGCTCTCTTGCAACATACCCCATCAGGTGCTTAAACCAAACATTTTTCAGGACAACTAATTTCTTTTCATCACGTCTTAATGTTAACTAATGTCTACATCATCCAGTATTTTAAGATTTTATATCAATATTAAAATGGCAAGTCCTCAAGACAAAAAGAACTTATACCAATAAGGAAGCAAATGAGAAATCCATATCTTCGAATTGTTTTATTTTGTTAACACTGAGAAAATTTAATCGAATCTCCAATTAAATAAAAGATAATTTGCATCATCGATGAACAACTTTAAGGATTGTTAGGATTACATATAATTCAATAAACCTTTAAAAATCAATTATTGACTATTAAAAGGGTAGTTCTTCCAATCTCACTAAAAATTAAATACATTATAACTAAATAAACCATGTTCAGAAACACCTTAGAAGCAGTCGGTTCACAATATTCTCAAACCAGAGAATGGGCATTAGTTGATGGATTGTGATGAAAAAGATTAAATATATATTCGAGTTAATTGGAGAACAACCCTTTCAGTGGATAAAATACCATACCACTTTATGGAATGGATATAAAAGAAAAATATCAACCTGCATAAATGAGCTCCTAGATTATTCAAAATCACCTCATCATTGGGATAAATTTCTAATGCTTGTTCATAAAAATTGAATAATTCATCATAATTCTCTTCATGTTCTAAGATTTTGCCTGATGAACCTACAAAATTAATAATTTTATAAATAAAAGATAATACAGAATTTTGAGTTTGATGGTCGACTACACTCATAAAAGAACATACAAAGAGCAGAAGAGATAGAACTTCTTAATTCCTGTTTCCAAACAGGTATTAACTGAATTGCTGTTAAGTAGTTAATAAACGCTTTTTCTGGAGAGTTCTCATTCATATATTTATCACCTAATAGCTTATGCATAAATGCCACGGCATTTAAAGATCCAGCTGCCATTGATTTGGAATTGAGTGTCAAGGGAATAAAATAAATTTAGGTGTATTAGACTATAATTACATACTACAATGGAATAAAAAAATAAAAAAAATTGGCCACTATCTTCTTCCAGTGTATCTAAACCATGAGATGTTTGTACTCTATTAAGAATGAAACTCGACAACATCTCTAAACACAGGTAATTACTAAAAGTAATTACAGTATTAGGATATTTACTGATTATTATTAAGGGTAATTACAGATGAATATTTATACATTTAACTCATAAACGAATAAATAGATTTACTCCTGAACAAAACACGTCTTAGATTGACACCCAATAACCCATTGTAAAATACAAACTGTAAATTTTATAACTCAAAACTCACAAACAAAAAAAATTACATTTATCAATTTAATTTCAATTACACAGATCTCACTAAGTCAGACCGGTAAACAACGGGAGAAGGTTAAACATTGTTATAAAAGCCACTGATAATAATCGATAATTTTCCGATGTTTATCAGGACTCAGCAGTACTTGAACAGTACCGACTTTAAGTTATGAACAATTAAATACATAACTATACACTGGTTGGTCCTTGCTGAACCTAATACGTGTAAATTAGTTAATATATTGCAAAAATTGCTTGTATTTTAACAGAATACAGTTACAAACACGCAAGTTGAGGGTGACAGCCTTGACAGATGACCTCTTTGAACATCCAGTTATCACCAATATCGGTGATAAAGTTCTTATCTTTGAAGGTCGGACAGTATTGATAATAATAAATTTTACTACAAACTTATTAACATACTACAGTATATGCTATGGAATTATAATAGACCAGACTAGTTGTGTTTTAATTTTTTTTTTTTAATTGTTGCCATAATTCAACTTTTAAAATGGGAGGTAGACTTTCCAGTTTGGATCCAATGGAGGTACCTGTGCCAGAGTTACACTTGCTCTTAGAAAGAGATCCTTATTTAAAGCCTCATGAGAGGGAATTCCGTAGAAGGCAAGATCTTATTAATTTAATTTTTATTGCTTATTGATAAATTTATAGTCCATATAATATTTTAGGAAATTAATAGTTTCAATACCAAGCATCTTGTTCTTCAGTTATATAATTCAGAATATTCTAAATTGCAACTTTGAAGTTCAATATAGGGCCCATGTAATTTAATTGAAGCTTGAAGTTAATCAGATGTTTATTAAGACAGGATCAATTAAATTAATCATTTGTAATGAATGCATTGTCATTGCAATCCGAAATTATTTTTAAATTGTATTTATTGAGTTTGTCTCATTTTGAAATTTTAAAAGGTTGCTATTATATATGTCCAAGTAGTGAACAATTATAATTTAATTATGTTATGAATCTGGCTCTTGTTGACCTGAGGTCCATCTCTACGCTATCATTTTTTGTAATTCTTAGCTTGAGGAAATATTTTTCATATACATTTGAAATACTGATAGTAGTTCAACAAACATAATAAATCTTGACCATTCCCTGCTCTGCTAGAGTAAACATACATCATGTTGATTAATCTTATTAATTTTGAGAGAAGTTGGTTCAGGGTGCAGTCAATATAACACACAATTAAGCCTAAACTTAATTTATTGGTGCCGACGTTTCGGATTATAGGCCTTCTTCAGGATGATTGTGTGAGCTGAGAAGGCGTCAACAACAATGGTTCTTCATGCTTATTAATTTTGGAAGATTTGAAATTCTTGAAAAACTTCTAGTTCATTCTGTAGATATATTCAAAGCTTGATGATATTCTACAAGAAGGAGATAGAGTTATACCTCCACATAAAGTCTAATAATATCTCTTATAACCTGGCTGTGGAAGTATTAGAGCAAAGAAATACAATATGTTTTGGAAATGCCTTTCATTACCATAAGATAGACTTGGAATTTAGTGAAATATTACAAATGAAATTATACTCATTACAACCTTCACTTTATTTTCATTTTGTATTTTATTAAATTATTATTATTATTAAAATTATAATTACTTGCTGTGTAATTTATATTTATTTCCATATTATTTTCTCTTCAGATATGCAGTCATGTCAGATTCTTTGGAAAGGATCGAAAATGACTTTGGAGGATATGAGAGATTCTTAAAGGCTTACCGTGAATATGGGATGCACGTGAACTCCGACAATTCAGTTCAATGTATTGAATGGGCTCCTGGTGCTCAGCAGCTCTATCTCACAGGAGATTTTAGTAAATACATAACTTGAAAATAGTCTTTTATTTTTAATGGTAAATATAATCTTTATTAATTGTTTGTTTTCAGATCAATGGAACAAGACTAGTCATCCATTTACAAAATGTGATTTCGGTTTATGGAAACTTAACATTCCTCCAGATGAAAAAGGTCTTTGTAGAATCTCTCACTTGTCTGAAATCAAGGTCAGCCGTTCTAAAGATTATTGATTCAGTATAGTATAATCATTTGAATGTTTTTATCATTAATTTAAGCTCAGTTTACCTCTTATCTATTTGTTCATTATTTCTTCCCAGTAATCTCTCCCATTTTAGCTATATTTCTTTTAATCTTTCTTAGTAAAGATCAGGAAATCAGTAAACCCATATTCTACGATATTATTTAATAGGATTTATTATTAATTTTTAAGTCTAAAAAAAATCAGATATTCAAGAATTATAGCAGGTATAGATAAAAACATTAGCCTTTATAGTAAAAAAAAAAAAATACTGACCGATGTCCTGGTTATCTTTCATCTTTGATATGTATATCATACAATACTTACCTTTGAATCTGTTATAATATTATTCACCATTGCAATTCGGTAGACATATTTTGAATTTACCTCGTATACCGTAAACTAAAAAAAACCTTCAGCTCTGACTGTTATTGTCTATTAACCTAAACGTTTTGCTTTTTTGTTGAATGTAAGTTAAAAATATTTTTTTAAATTCCTTTGGCATGTTTTAATTAACAAATGTGATTCATCTCCCTATATTTTGAAGGCTTATAGTAAAAGGTATCGTTAGATTGGCACCTTCTTCTGTTTTTGAATCCTTAATATAATTAGTAAAATATATGTATTGGAAGTTAATTTTTTTTTTCTACAACTCAGCTGATTTCAGTATAATTCAAATTGAAACTAATGATTCTACATTACATTTCAGATTGTGGTTCAAACACAAAGTGGAGAACTAGTTCATAGGATTTCTCCTTGGGCCACTTATGTTGTGAAGCCTCCCATTACAGAAGGATTGACTTACAAACATTTGTTTTGGCACCCTCCTGAATCAGAGGTAGTATATATATTGAATTTTTGTTTCTGTATAGATAATCATTTTATCTTTTTTTGCATCTCTTTTTTGAATTTTTATTTTGACATGTTATTAGAGGTATACACTTAAAAATAAAAGACCTGAAAAACCTCAAAATCTGAAAATATATGAAGCTCATGTAGGAATTGCAACTAGTGAATATAAAGTTGGAACGTATCTGGAATTTGCTCAAAACATTGTTCCTCGTATCGTTAAACTTGGTATTTAGTTAATCTTACTGAAATTTTTGTGATTATTTACCTTCACTTTTATTTTTGTTTTCCTCTACATTATTTATTTTCATCAGGTTACAATGCTATACAAATCATGGCTATAATGGAACATGCTTACTATGGTAGTTTTGGATATCAAGTTACCAGTTTTTATGCTGCTTCTAGGTAGCTTTAAAACTTTTTTTTTTGTTTTGTTATATTTTAACCATATTTGATAAGTATTATAGATTTTTACTAACAGTAATTAACCTATATTTAATTATCATTTAATGTTATGGTGGTTAGTCATGTGAATTACTACAGATTTTTAAAAAAATCTTAAAATTGTGAATAAATTCAATTTTTTTTTTTTTTTTTTTTTTTTTTTTTTTAGTGCTAGAGGGGGTTTGCTCCTACCTGATCTTGGTTTTGGTTTATTTATTTTTTTTAAACTTAGGATGTTCTTTTGAACGTAATAAATTATTCTCTATGTATTTAAGATTATATTTTAGATGAACTGTAGTTTTGTCTTTTTTTTTTTCAAATAACTGATTTTCTTGAAATGGAGAGATCTCTTCAGTTCAATTGTATTATATTTTAAAATTTATATTGTAAATTATATAACATATATTTTCAACTTTGTTATGTCTATAGGTATTAATATTTGTTTTATAATGGTGAATATTTCAGAATAATTTTCTCATTATTCATCATAAATGATGTGTTATTTTATACTTCAATATTTTTTTTTTTATATGTTTCAGTCGGTATGGGACACCGGAAGAATTGAAAAAGCTTATAGACGTTTGCCATGAAGCTGGTCTTTATGTTCTACTAGACATCGTTCACTCGCATGCTTCAAAAAATGTTCTTGATGGATTGAATTTATTCGATGGAACTGAAGCTTGTTATTTTCATTCTGGGCCTAGAGGAACTCATTCTTTATGGGATAGCCGATTATTTGATTATTCTCAGTAAGTTTATTTATTTCTGGATTTCCAGGAGGAAATTAATCAGGATGGTGGTCAGTGGAAGAGAAACAATTAAATCATTTTTAACTATTTATTGTCTGCTAAAGTTTGGACCCACATTGTAGGTCATCATCAGGGTGATTATTAGGCACAAGCTCACAACAATGATGTGGATCAAAATTTTGGCAGACAATAAATTGTTAAAATTTAAAAACATAACAATATTAATGAAATGTATATTTATAAACGATAACCTATGAATGACATTCATCATTTGGTGATTAGATGTTTTTTTTTTAATTTTATATTTCATTAAATGATCCACCATTTTAATTTTAACACCCCTCTCCCTCCTTTTATGATATCCTATTCAGACATGAGGCTTCTGGTTGTAAGTATCCACTTACCTTAGGTAATTTGCACATTTTTTTAAATTAATTAGTTATTTTTCATATCTATAAATTAAAATTTAATAATTTTAATTGAATTTTAACAATGATGAGCATATTACATCAACTGATTCCTTTTACAGTTTTTCATTTTTATAGTGGAATTATTTTTATTGTTTTTTTGTTTCATGTTTAATTTTTACTTTCACTTACCTATATATAAAATATATAGTAAGGGAAAGTATTGCGATCGTGAAAATTTTTGAATTCCAGTTTTCAACCACCTTTTTACGATTCTTCTCAAAAATGGCTCCAACGATTTTGTTTAAACTCGCTATGTTGATGTAAAATTTAATGGGCTTTAATATCATGTAAATGTTTCATTCTGATTAAAATAGTCTGATGGGGCTTAAATGCAGATATTTTAAATTTTTTTCCTCTAAAGTACCTTTAATTTTGTATATTCTATAAAAATAACTATATTATCTTGTTACCATTGATAATTAATGACTAAATATGCACATTGAGGGAATTTGATAAACAACTAAAAGAGAAAACTGAACAAATATATTTGTATGCATTTTTGAACACAACAATTTTAATATAGATGTATAATATACCATTGGATAGCTAAAGATTTTAGAAAAAATATCCTCTGATACACGGAATTGTTAAGGGTAATAGAGAGTGATGAAAAGCCGATAAAACTAACTGTTTTTTGGGTTCCCGAAAAGGAAAATTCATGTTGACCGTGCTGCAATTCGGCAAATGAAGCACAGAGCGCCGATTTTGTTTTTGAATAGTAATATAGACATATAATATACTGTTTGAAAGAGAAAGACTTTAGAAAATATATTATCTTATACACAAGCTTGTAAAATTTAATAAAAACTGACTGATTATTTTAGATAATAGTATAATAAAGTTTTTAACAAAACATATGTTTCTATATTAATTCAATTTAATTAATTCTTTAATGGTTTCACTCATTTTTATCTCTAACTGTATTTGGAAATTCTTTAATCAATTTTAAAAACAGAGGTAAGTGAAGTAGTGTGTTGCCCGCACCAGATTTTTTAACTGTTTTTAATCTATGTTATAGGAATTGAACATAAATTTTATAGATTATTAACATTTTTACTTCATAAATTCTATTAAACATTTGTTATTGTTATATAATTTTCATGGTATAATTGTGAGATTGATTATTTTTAATTGGACGATATTTTGTACTTGCAGATAAAATTGTTATTTTGCACCTGAAGATAGCATTTTAGCCAAAATGTTGTGCATTAATATTAAACAAATTAGTGGTGAAGTTATAAATCAGCCTCCAATTTTATTCATAGAATTTGAGCTTTAAGAATCTACACCAAATTGATAAAAACTATTTAATTGTTTCTCTCTCACTGACTGGAAATCGGATGATTTATTGCATCCTCACCCTGCTTCGTGGTAGTGAGGAATAGAATTAGATGATGATGATTTAAAGTATTATTAACTTGTTTACAGTTTTTCCCAAGTAAATTTTTAATACATTGCAGAAGATTTTCATAATTAAATGGCGTAGTGTTATATTTTTTTTTTATTATGTAACCTTTTAGACCTAAGTGTTCCTTTTGATTTCAGGCCTGAGGTAATGCGATTTTTACTCTCCAACTTATTCTGGTATTATGAAGAATATGGCTTTGACGGATACAGGTTAGTAGCTAATAGTTTATCTAATTTAATTATTATCCAGGACATATTTCTTCCCTCTTCAAATAATTGGATCTGCATTTGAGTCCCGATAATTTGTATTGTGCTCTGTAGTGAATTGTTGAAATATAGTTGAAAATCTATTAATTCATATAAAAATAATGCAGTTTGTTTCCCTCAATAATTTTTTTTTTTTTTTTCATCCTCATAATATGAACTTCATAAAATTTGTGAAGGATGAGATGGTTCGGTTGACAATAATAAAAGATAAGAAAATTGTGAAACTTTTGACATTTGACCCACCCACAGGTGGAAAAATTTTAATAGCGTTTCTCTTTCAGTTTATGAGTTTAGGATTTTTTAGGGTACCTACAAAAAATCAACACACCTTCTAAACATAAACATATGGACACTCTAGAATGTAAAGACTCCCATTTCTAGAAAAAGTGAATTATATCATTTTGCCATCTGAGCCAGAAATTATCAGGAGTTTACTTTATAAGATAGTTATAAAGTAAACTTTCTTTTAGTAAATAAATTATAAAGTAACTTATTAACTATCTTATAAAGTAAATTATAAGATAAGATATAAATCCATTTTTAATTTTTAATTGAATTTTTTATGGTACACATTCTTTTGCCTTTATTTTGATTCTTTCTATCATCGATGTTCCCTTTTTATCATTTTTATTTTAGTGTTGTTAATCAGATTGTCCAGTTGTAATGAATTTAGACAGCATTCTGTTATTTCTTTTTATTTATAATTTAATATATATTTCCTTTAATAAAACTAAGAGAAGTAATCACTGATTGATTAAAATTATGAATTATGTTATAATTATTATTGAAATAATTTGTTCTTAATAATTTTGTGAACCTCTTCAATATTTTATCTTCTCATCTTAGATTTGATGGTGTTACATCAATGTTATATCATAGCCATGGCATGCAAGGATTTTCTGGCGATTACAATGAATATTTTGGTCTTGGAGTTGACACTGATGCTTTGGTTTATTTAATGCTCGCTAACAGTTTGTTACATAAGTTTCATCCCAATGTTATAACAATAGCTGAGGTAAAACAACAATCAGTTTGAATTTTTGAATGAATTGCATGTTTTATATTCCTAATTTCGACAAATAAATAAATTATGTTTACTTAAAAGAGATGGTATGCTTTTTTGTATTACCTTTTATTGATTGAAATTCACAGTACCAATCAACTTAGATGGGGGCATGTTTTTTTAAATATATTGTCCTCCACCAAGCATTTTGTCTTATTGATTTTTTTAATTGTTTATATTATTAATTCAGAAGTTAGTAGATTAGAGGGGTTTGACATGTGAGGTAAGTGAAGGATCAATAGGAGAAAAAATGGAAGAGAAAATAATGCTATTTAATTATTGTTTATTTATACATAATTAATTTAATTATATACTATAATATATATTTAATTATATAATGTATAATTTAAAATTAACAATAATGGTTATAATATATATACAGAAGATTTACGAAATTTATTTTCTTGAGAAATCAGAATAATTTGAATTTTGTTTTTCATACAATCAGAAGAGATCATCATTTTTTTTTTAATAATAATAATTTTCATCAAGATAGATTTTTATTATTTTTTTTTTTTTTTGTTGCTTTTTCGTTGTAATAAATTGAATTTATCATTATTTTGAATTTTCTTTTAGAGTTTTGTAAAACTCACATTGATGACAAAATTTCTTAATGTTAATGATCAATTGCTGGCCAATAGTTTTCTCATATTTACTCAAACCTTTTTTTTTTTCTTCCCTACCTTGCTGTTTTAGGCTATACGGGGTTTTCTCGGGCCAAAGGTGAGAGCGGGGATTAAATAAAAGCCCCCTGGCACCAAGACTCAAAATCATCACTTTATTTCAAAGTTTCGTTAATCAGATTGCCAGGCAATGCACAGTACAACACTGCCCGTCAACCATCTCGGCCACCCTGCCCCCAAATATTTACATATACCTTTAGTTTTATCATGGTATAAGATTTAATAATCTTAATATAAGATTTGGGTACAGTAAGGATTTATATTTTATCTTGTAATAGTTCTTGCTCAGTTTTCTACTGGTATTATTATTATATTAGGTCAACACTTTCAATAATGAATGATAGGACTTAATTTTTGGCACTTTCGTATGACATTGTGAAATTTGATAACAATTTTGCCCTGACATACTTCAGTTCTCATTTCTTAATAATATCAGAGTAAATAAATGAGAATATCTAGCTAATAGCTAATGACTTAGCACTACTAATGTGGAAATATCACTAATAGAATTATTCCATGTTATGTGGGAAAATAAAGTAAGTCTTTATGATAATGATACAATCTCTAAATGTTGACTTAGATGTGTTATAAAAAAATTTTTGGAAGGTAAAAGGTGCTCATTTTACTTTATAGTTAGAACTTCCTATGATATAAGTTTATAAAGAAAGAAATCAACAAATTTTGTATTTTATATGATGCCTGATAAATTCAAAATAAAGAGTTTTATCTTGCTTATAGTTATAGCTTGTTTACTTTAACTATCTTAGCTATGTTAAGGCGAAAGACATTTATATCTTCAATTATTTTAATTCTCATTGTCATTTTGTTGAAAAATACGTTTTAAACATTTATTTTAAGGGCTTTAAGATTTATCAACCCATGTAATGATTTTCAGGATGTTTCTGGTATGCCAGCATTATGCAGGCCCGTGTCTGAAGGTGGTGTCGGCTTTGATTATCGCCTAGGTATGGCTATCCCTGACAAATGGATTGAATTACTGAAAACTAAATCTGATGAGGATTGGAATGTTGGAAATATCGTGCATACTCTTACTAACCGAAGATGGATGGAGAAAACCATAGCATATGCAGAATCTCATGATCAGGTAGATACCAACAGTGCTTTTACTTAAAAATTACCCCTCCACACTATTTGATTTAGTTCGCTTGTAAGTTCCTATGAAGTAAATGATCTTATTACTGTCACTTACCTATATTTGAAATATTATGCTGTCCACATATAAACCATCACATTAAAATAAACTCAATCCCTATTTCTTGGTCAAAGTCCATTCAAAATGCCTTTTGAACTTTTGCTGACAAAGCTTATTAATTTTTATTTAATTAATATATTAATTATCCAATCATTTTTCAACTCTTACTTTAATTAAAAAAAAAAAAAAAACCTGTACCACGACAACCCATGAAGGGTCTTTGGCTCAGTATATATAGAGATTCGTACAGTTTCTAGGCCTACAGCCATGCAATGAGGTGATTAGGCCAAGATCATACTCAGCCGCCAGGTTTTTCCCCAATTTGGGTACCCATTTTATCGAGGCTGGGTCTTCCCCAGGAGGGTCTCCCCCTCCGACTGAAATAACAGAATAAATAATATTCTGCCACACCGGGATTCGAACCCAGGACCTGGAGCACAGTAGACTAGTGCTCTATCCACGCCGCTCCCTAACTTTAATTACAAGTTCTTTAATTGATTTTGACAAAGGAGATAAGTGAAGGTTGTGTATTAGGCGCTACAGATTATTTTTACTTAACAATTTTTTATTGTAGGCTTTGGTGGGTGACAAAACCATCGCTTTTTGGCTAATGGACAAGGAAATGTACACTGGAATGTCTCTCTTATATGGATCCAATGATATCATCGAACGAGGCATTGCTCTTCATAAGATGATAAGACTGATATCACATTCCCTTGGTGGAGAAGGATACCTTAATTTCATTGGTAACAAAATTTAAAATCTTATAACCTAATTAGTTTTAATATTGAACTAGTAGCCAACTTACGATTTTTATTTTTATAGGCAACGAATTCGGGCATCCGGAATGGTTAGATTTTCCTCGTGAAGGTAATCAAGAATCTTACCATTACTGTAGGCGGCAGTGGAACCTAGTTGACGATGAAACACTGCGGTATAAACAATTAAATGACTTTGATATTATAATGAATCACACTGAAGAAAAGTATAAGTGGCTTTCATCCCCTCCAGTGAGTATATTTGTATTTTGGTCTTCTTGAGTAGAAAATAATTTTAATTTAATCCTTGTGATGTCACAGTTATAACTAGAATAACAACTATCAAGATGCTTTCAAGCAATTAATGGCCATTTTAAAAATGTATAAACCTTTGCCTATACTCTTAATTATATTCATCAATTTTTCAGCCAATAAATATTTGCTATTTCAGTCACACTATTAATACTTTTGCATATTTACTTATTTCTTTAAGATTATATTATTTCCTCTAAATAATAATATAAAAAATGTGTTTGGTTTATTGCTTAGGCCTATGTTAGCTGGAAACATGAAGGAGACAAAGTTATAGTATTCGAAAGAGCTGGCCTTGTTTTTGCATTCAACTTTCATCCGACACAGAGTTTCCCTGGATACCGTATCGGAACAGATGTGGAAGGAACTTATGTAGTAACCATATGTTCTGATGATAAACAGTTTGGAGGTTTTGACAGAATCGATAAGAATATAAAGTATGAAACCCAGAATTTTTCATATGCAAACAGGAGATATTCCTTTGAAGTAAGTGGTTTTTATATTAGTATGCATAAATTATAATTTAAGTCAGTTTGACTGCAGTTCCAAAAATTACAATTGAAATTGCTCTAAAATAATTTATTAGTCTATACACTTATGTGAACTGCTTGTCAAAATTTTTATCCCTTTGAGTTGAAGTCTTTTTTGCTTGTGCGAATCAGAAACTCGAGAGAAATTAGCAATTCTTTCTTATCTTGAAATTTTTTTACGGTTAGCTTAAAGTGACTTCAAATAAAATATAACACTTCAAACTTTTTATAAAAATATTTCACGAATCTTCAGAGTCCAAAGAAAACATTTGTTTTCCGTTGCAATCTATAGTTTTGCTTGGTACGATATTTTTTATAACTCTCTTCATAATATAGCAAACAAAGAAACGGGAGATAGGCTTGTAAGGCAATATCCGTTAGGCCAAATCTAAAAAAGCACTATTGATTTGATCCAATGGTGCTCGAGTAGTTGCGTCACATAAAATGGTGCTTGAGTGGAAAACAGTTGGTCCTATTTACTGGACCACAACTCTCCTCATATGTATAATGATATATTAGCATAATTATCTGATCTTTTAAGTTCCTTGTATTATGATACATCAGATCTGAAGATAGCATTGCTGACATTTCATGTATTTTAATATGCCTCCTTTTGGTTTATTAGTTTCTATAACAAACCTTTGTAATTGACCAAAAAAAAAATTAACCTCCTCTCCCTCAAAAACGAATAAAAACAAAAATCCATTTATCAACTGTTCAAATAAATAAATGCCAAAAATGCTATTCAATAAATAAATTAAATTTTCTACAAAAAGAATCATTGAAATTAATTTATAAATAGCAGAGATATATCGCTTTGAAATTAGCAGTGGTGATAGACCATTTTCCTTTGACTTATTTATTGGTTTTCATATTGTTAATTATTAATTGCCTTTAAATAACTGTATAAATTGTTGTACCCTAATATAGTTATTTGGAAATAATATAATAAACTATTGTGTAATAATTTGCATTTTTTTTTTTTAATTTTAACAATAAATCTAATAATTAATGGGTGTGAATATTATACTTTGGTCTTATAGGATTATACTATGGGGATTCACCAAACTGTCCAAATTCTACTACAGCCAAAATCTTTCGAAAAATCTTAAATGCTAGATGCCGCTTTTTTCCTTTTCAATAAAATCATAGTATTTATCTAAAACCTCAACATACCGTTTGTGGTAAACTTGCTTCCAATTAGCCATTCACTCACAAGCCTTTTGTTATTATTTGTTAAAATTATTTGAGTAGTGACCTTCAGTTTACAAATATATTTATTACCATGTTGTAAAATATATTATTAATTTTTTTTTAAAATCATTTTTTATGTAACTTGAAAATAATATTCATTGTTTGATAAGCAGTATACATGTAAAAATTATAAATTGCTTTTTATCTAAATACTTTGTAAAATATATTATTCATTAATTTATTTTAACATACTTCTATTTTTTTTAGATTTACATACCTTCCAGAGTTGCCCTTGTCTTCAGTAAAATTTAGTGATGGTTTTCACTAATTTTTGTGCCATAATTTAAAAATGTGTCTGTACATTAATGATTGATTGTTTTCAAATGAGTATATTTTTTGTTATTAAAACAAAATGTTTATAAATTTAGCATCTTTTACTAAGCCCTCTTTTCATTTCCTTTACTTAATTATCTTTTTCACCGGAGCTCTATCTTATATTGCTTTTTAATCAATTGTGCTATAAAAATTCATTTTCGTTTTGTCAGTCTACTTTAAGCATTTTATTAGATCAGAAGGTAAACCTTTTTGCCTTGACCATCATCATCTTCACGGGCCGTACAACCCGATACGGCTTCGCATCAAGAGTTCACCTCCATTGATCCACACACACACACTCATATAAATAAATAAATATATATATATTTATACACATTATGTATAATATTAAACGAAAATTTAGTCTCAGAAATCTGCAGGATAAGATTAAATCTTAAAATTGAGGAAAGATTAAAAGTTATTGATCAAAACACCTCAAAAGTAGACCATAAGACCACTTTCATTCTAACAATTCACATGCTTACATTTTGATTATTAGTGAAAAATTTAATTTCGATAAATTCAACAACCTTCTAATAGAAATGATTGGGAAAACGTAAAAGAGATAGGTCGTTCTTTAGTTTTTTGACATGCTTTATTGAACTTAAAGCTATAAATGTGAGTTAAATTATATTCATAAAAAAAATATTTGCTATGTACACTGAACAAAATTTAACTTAAAAAATATAAAAGCATTTTTTTTTTTTTTTAATTCATCTTTATATTTATAATTCATCATCAAAGTTTATCTCTTCTTCTGGAAAATCGCCTGCTGTAACATGGAGAGGTTTCACAAAACCTCCATATTTTGGGGGACATTCAAAATATCTTTTGCCATCAACGGAACCATCATTCTTTCCCATTGGTTCATCGTACTGTACTCCAACCCAGGTACCGGGTTTGAAGTGAGTGGTTCCTATAAATACAAATTATTTGTTAATAATTAATTGAAGTGAATGGCACTCAACATTTTTACAAATTGATAAGTTAAAACCATAGATCATTAAGTCATATAATATTTAATTACAGTTACTGAAATTGGATTAAAGGCATTATTATATACGAGGTTAGATTTAACTTTAACTTAAAAAAAAAACACAATAAAAGTTTAAAACTCAATAAAAACGAGCTTTATATAGAGGGTAATGCACTTCAAATTATGGAGCGGCGTGGTCTAGTGGATAGAGCGCTAGTCTGCTGTGCTCCGGGTCCTGGGTTCGAATCCCGGCTGTGGCAGAATATTATTTATTCTGTTGATTCAGTCAGGGGGCGACCCTAGGGTATGGAGACCCTCGTGGGGCAGACCCAGCCTCTATAAAGTGGGTACCCAAAATAATTGGGGAAAAACCTGGCGGCTGAGCGCGATTAAGGCCTAATCACCTCATTGCACTTTTTTTTTTTTTTTGTCCACCCCTACCTCGCCTTTGAAGGCTATACAGAGGTTCTCTCGGGCCAGGGGGTGAGGGCGGGGGATATATGCCGAGATAAAATCCCCCAGCACGAGAGTTGAACTTGTAATTATTTTGGTTTTAACTTTTCGGTTATCTGTTGCTAGGCAACGCATGCTCACAGCAACGCGCCCTAACACGCTCGGCCACCCTGCCCCCTAATTGCACCTTAATTAATTAACCTCATTGCACTGCCATTGGCCTAGAAACAGTACAAATCTCTAGATGTACTGAGCCCAAGACCCTTCATGGGTTGTAGTGGTACAAGAAAAATGCACTTCAAATTGCAAGAGGCTTTTAAATTCCTTCCATTAATTATACATACTTCGGAACTCAAGAAGAAATAGATTGATGGAAGGTATTTTTTGATAGTTTCACATTGCAAAACTTAATTATACTTTGATTTCTTCTTTTCTTTGAACACTACCCACATGATCAATTACAATTATCAAAAATTATAATTGCAAAGAGTGAAGCCTTTTTAGGACTTATTACATGGCTTAGCATACTATTAAGAAGCAGTCATGAAGTTAAGATTATATAAAAACCCCATAAGACATGTAGTAACTTATGCAAGTAAAGTAAAGGAGCTTTCAACAAAGCTCCAGCAGTTAAACTGATAGGTTTAAAAGAAAAATTCTAAGATGGATGTTCAGAAGAGTTCAAGAAGAAGCAAGATGGATAATGAAGATGAATAACGCAATATATCATTTCAATAAAAGGCTAAAAGCATCCATGAACATTAAGGTGCAGCAGCTGAAATGGATACTGATTGGGCTCATCCAAGAGGTAGGATGGAGACCTCCGAAAGCAAAGAATTAATAATAACATGATGGAGGATAGAGCACATTGGAACAGGATCACTAAATAGGCCAGCTATTTGTCGATTGTGCCAGTAGAAGAAAATGAAAAATATGGCAAAGCAGAAGTTAATACTCAAATTTAAGATATTTAAATCATAATTATCATGACCTAGCCATCCAATTATGCGCATCAAGTTCAATATAATTTCACATAACACTCATTCAGTAGTGGTCCTTTTATTCTGTTTGTTGGATTTATTTCATTTGTGATTTAAACACAGCTTTAAAGGGTAAAAGTAATCTATACTAACGTTTTCTATATAAGATATTTTCAATTAATTTGAACTTACCAATAAATCTTATCGCTGCTCGACGAGTGGGTTGCCCAGGAACAGTCACTTCACACCTCGAACCCACAGAGAGAGTTTCAAGCTTTTTGGCTTCAGCTTCTTCTTCTTCCTTCTTTTGCAACTCTCTCCTTTCTTGTTCCTCTTTACTAAACTTTCCTAGCTTGTTCCTTTTAAGGTAGGCAAGCAATGAATCTACATAAAGTAACAAAACATGTAAGATCATGAAATCTAATCAGGTATAGCACGCTATTTCTATTTATTATGGCATAATATAAATTATTAAAATAATATAAAACAACATTTAGAATATTATAAATAAAAATGAACCTTATAGAGAATTTTTTTTAATACAGTCAATAAAAAAGATAATTCTCAATTTTCCATTGAAAGTGAACAACTCAAGGAAAAACCTTTTAATGCGCATTAACCAAAGCAATGAATCAAATGTAAAATAAATTTCAGAAGGATTTCTTTTGTTTGAAAATAACCTATGCACAATTCACAAGGTTCTTCCTTTCATAGTCTAGGAAGGAGCCACTTTTATTCAATAGACGGACGTATAGCTAAAGATATCCTTAATCGTTAGTCCTCATCAAGAACAAGTCTAGTCGTCCAGACAGAGTGCATTTCCAGTGCAATCTGATCACGAATTGTTCAAAAACCGTCCTAATTTTTTTTTTTAAATTGTTGTTAGTTTTTCTCACTTAACTTTGAAACCTTGGGGAGAAGGGAGTGTAACCCTATTCTCATAGAGTGCCCACACTCAGTGGAGAATGGTGTGGGTTTACATTTATCTCTCTTTATTATAATGGGCGCCATGTTATATTTTTTTTTTTTTTTTTTTTTTTGTAAATAACAAAACCAATAAACTTAAATCAAATTAGTCCTTTTAAGTTATAACAAAAAAAATGAAATTCCAGCGATACCTTACAAATATACAAAGAAACATAAAAATACCAGCATAATAAAGAAATAAAACCATTTACATTTAAAAGAAAAACCAAATTCAAACACAAAATATATTTACAACAAAGATATAGAAAAAAAAAACATAGTTCATCTTCTAAATCTATATGCATAGTTTTATTGATATCCCTTATTCTCCTGGCCAATAGGATAATTAACAAAACATAACAGAGGGAGGCGGGTTATTGGCAATCTCCCAGTTACCCTGAGTCCTCGAGTGAGGCTTCCCCTTCAGATTATTTCCTTTCGGGCAAATCTCCCAGCTTCCACACAAAGTCCACGGGACATACAGTTGAGAAGAAAATCCAATGTCCCGCCTCCAATGGTTCGCCTCTCTCTTATCGCATGTGAGATGCACATGCGACTTCTGCACATCCTACCACTAATCACCTACATATATTAGGTATGGCCAGAATATCTTATGCACATGTACATGCAACTTCTGCACATCCTACCACTAATCACCTACATATATTAGGTATGGCCAGAATATCTTATGCACATGTACATGCAACTTCTGCACATCCTACCACTAATCACCTACATATATTAGGTATGGCCAGAATATCTTATGCACATGTACATGCAACTTCTGCACATCCTACCACTAATCACCTACATATATTAGGTATGGCCAGAATATCTTATGCACATGTACATGCAACTTCTGCACATCCTACCACTAATCACCTACATATATTAGGTATGGCCAGAATATCTTATGCACATGTACATGCAACTTCTGCACATCCTACCACTAATCACCTACATATATTAGGTATGGCCAGAATATCTTATGCACATGTACATGCAACTTCTGCACATCCTACCACTAATCACCTACATATATTAGGTATGGCCAGAATATCTTACTAAGTCATAATATTGCAACCGTAACAGGAGAAATAATGAAATGGGACAAAACTATTTATCATTGCATTCTACATAAAAATTATTCTATTGATAAATTGGCTGATAGGTGCCAGTTTTAAGTGATTGGAGGCGGGATGGCTTTGCTTTGAGCACACGTTGCCTAGCAACAGAGAACCGAAAACTTGAAAACAAATAATTTACGAGTTCGAGTCTCGGTGCGGGGGAATTTTATCATGGCATTTATCCCCCGCCCTCACCCTCTGGCATGAGAAACCCCCGTATAGCCTTCAAAGGTGAGGTAGGGGTGAACAAAAAAAAATTACAAGTAATCTACCTCTGAAGTTGAGAATAGTTCGATGGCTAAACAAGAAATCACTTTAATTAGACTATTATCATGATAACTATTTTTTTAGGTCTCTCACCTTCTCTTTTCGCATATTCTTCTTCAGAAAGTTTATATTTTTCTACAGATTCATCTTCCTCGAGTTGTTTTCTCAGAGAAAAAGAATCCTCAACCTATAAGTAAAAAATTAAAATTGATACCAAAGTCAAAATCTCATCATCATTGTTCATAACAAATTGATTAATGGACTGTGCACTTTTATTACATTAAAATTTGGATTACTTTTGAATACTTTAAACAAGTAGTTGAGAATTAACTAAGTTTCTGATCATTCAAAAACTACAGAAGATCTAGAAAAAATAAAACATATATTCTCAGTAACCTTTGAACTTTGACAAATGGATATTGAAAAAATTTGGATGATTCAATGAACCATTGTAATATTTTTCTTGATAATAATCAACAGATGTCATTAAATCTACAACTAGCAAAATATAATGATCCTCACAGATAACTGACCAAAAAATTGTTAAATAAGGATTGTTAACTATGAACTTGTTGATTAAAAGGGACTTACATGAATCCTCATTCCATCATCAATAGGATAGGAACCAATCAAGGCATTGTTGTCATCCAACCCACACACCATCTGGTCATCTTTTGTGAAAACTTTCAATTTCATAGTATTTGAGGAACCTCCAGTGACTAATTCCAACTTCTCCTACAAGAGGATAATGAAAAAATAAAGAGATATTTCAAGAAACATATTCTTGGCCACTGATAATTGATACCTTCAACTCTAAAACTGTAATGTCTTTCTTAAATCTCTTCTCTATGGCTATGCTTTGACAAGAAGCAGATACCAAAACATTCACATAATCTGACGTTTTTATAATAATATCTGCCATCCTTCTAAATGTTAAGACAATTTCGTATAATCCACTTGAAGTAAAAGCTATATCTTAATGCCAAAGAGGTTTGGTGCCTCAAATGTATGCAATATGATATGATCACGAACGTTGATAATTTTTTATCAGTTATTTTGTAATGTTTAAAATTAAGTTACAATATTTAAACAAAGAACCATATGTTTAACATTATAATTGATAAAACATAAACGATTTCAAGTTTTTTCATTAGAATTTCAGAAGTTTACAGTAGGAGTACTATTAGTGCACTTTTACGATAAAAATAGTTTTTGAACTGTTCCCAATTTTTGTTTAATTGTAAACAATTTGAGGGTAATTCTAATGTAATAAAATATTCTTTATAACCCACTTAACCGATTATAATACGCCTCACGGAAAATACCTGATATTACGTAAACACATCAACAAATATATAGACGGCCGGTTTAAACTCGAAAAATAAGTTATTTTTAATTTTGAATTGATTTTTTTATGAAGCCAAAGAATAAAAATGATTTATTTCTTAACTATAAAAACATTTTACTGTGAACGAACTTCGACCTTCAACCCGAATTTTTTATTTCCTGAATTCGTTCCATTTTCAATCTATTTATAAAAAAGTGTTTCTATTATTCGGGAGTTTTTACACGTTCCTATTTATATTTGAGTCGAATCCGGAAATAGTTCTCATGCGATCCATCCCTACGGATGCTTTAACAATTCTCACAAAATAAGAGAATCTTATTCGACACCTCATTTCCTTCTCAATATGCAGTTAATTATCCCTCTATTAATTTGACAGCCAGGTTCAAATTGACTAGTTATTTTCAATGAATCCTTATGCTAGGCAAAATTTAATTTGTTTATTTCGTCCTATATTCCTAAGAATAGCGATAAAGTAACAAGCTAAGGTCCTAATATATATTCAATCATGTTTCTTCTTTAAAACACATGAAAAACCTGATTACGTATAAAGGGAATGTTCAAACTATTCGGAATTAGTATTTCTATTAGTTTAATAAGTAGTTTTCACAACCATTACTTCATATATGTCTTTTTACCCGATATATCTTTGAAAGAGACCCACAGAAAGCAAAATCTTTAGCCAGAAAAATCTTGTTTTTATAAAATTTCCGATTAAGTATAAGGACAAGATTAACTAGCCATCAGAAGTATTCGGAAATCGTAATATTTTATTGTCTACTGGTTGTAAGAGTTGATATTGTCACTAATCCTCAATATATTTTTTATATAAAAATCCAACCTCAAAAAGAAAATAAGAAGTAAAACTAAATGCATACCAATTAGACAAGGGCATGGAATGTACTTTCTTTATAGAGAAATGGATGAAACCTTCAAATTGGTGAAAAAGTGTAGATGCCTGTGCCTAGTGAACGAAATGTAATAATAAAATGTACAAGTGGAAAAGGAGACATCTGAAAAATATCCAGTGTTATAAACCAAATAAGAAAAATCCTCAAATGAGCACCCCTTTTTTGGAAACCAACTTTATAGAGGCTGGATGTGCCCCAGGAGGGTATCCATACCACACAGCTGAAATAACAGAGCAACTAATATTCTGCCACATATGGGACCTGGAGAACAGTAGCCTAGTGCCCTATCCACTTGACCACACTGATTCTTTTATCCTTGTAAAAGAAGACCCTCCTCCCACTCCCTCTAAAAAATTGTTTCAACTGCCAGGTTAATGAGAGACTATATTTAATGTTAGCAACAATTTTTTTAAAAAGAAACTTGATAATTTTTAATGTATATACACAAGCCTCCTAAAATATAAATTATGGTGCTTATGAGAGAATCATAGTTTGGAGGAAAAGAAATTTAAAATGAGAGAGTAAAACAGGAAGACAGGTGATTGGTGGTTGAAGTTTTCTTTAAAGTGTATTGATAAACTTAGATTCATAGATATAATTAAGGATAGATTCATGTATTGTTACATTATGAATAAGAACAGACAAATGGGAATTAACCAAATTTCAAACTCGATGAAGAGATTTTGGCTTGACTGCAGAAAAATTGCCTTACAATTTTGAAATCTGTCATCCCTTCTGAATTCATTATAATATACAACCGGAAAAAGAAACCAGGAAATAGGATATTTGAAATGAAAAGAAGGTATACTGTACAAGAAAAACTACTAAATTAGTCAAATCAATGCCTTAAATATGTAGTTACATTTACTTCTTCTTCTTTTGTTTCTCCCTTATGTGCCTCTCAGTTTATTCTACCTTATGTTTTATTATTAAAAAAAAAAAAAAAAAAAAAAAGAGTTATATATGTATTGTTTAAAACTTTTTTTTTTTTTTTGGCACATTAATTATTGTAAAAATTACTACTTTGTCTGTAAGAAAGAGCCTCAGGCCCTATGACAATAAAAATCTAATCTCAGTGTAGGGGAGTGCACAGCCACGAATTCCACAGTTCTCTGATCTTCACTAGATTCCTGGCCCTACAGAGATCTTTTCCTCTGCATCATTTGAGGATAAATCCGAGATAGGATATTCTTGAGCGTCCTCAATGTCTTCTGCCATTTGGAGCGTAGTCCATCGTATTTAATGGATCCCTATGTTCCTCCATCCTAATCACATGGCCAAACCATTTCAATTGGCGACACCCAGCCCTGCCTTATGCTTTCGTAGCGAACGTGGTCCCTTCTAGTCATACCTACTGTTCTCCAAAATTTCATCTCAGCAGTGGTGACTCTGCTCTCTTGTTTTTTCTTGCAATATCCAGCTTTCAGCGCAGTAAAGAAGTATTGGCAGATGTAAAAAAAAAAAAAAAAAAGTGTATGAGATATTAATGTATACAAAAATAATGACCCTATTTGTTGATGCAACAGTATTTACAATGTTAATGTTACTGCCTAATTCCTGAGGTCAGTTTCTCCTTGAGAATGAGAGTTCATGTCCACAGACAACATCATACTTTAATACAATCTCCTTGAATATTTGTTAGATTATTTCATTTCGTCTCAAGGACTAAGAATATTTATGAGGTACACTTTACCCATAATTTGTGACAAGCAACCAGTAGTTATTCATTACAATGATCAGTCATAATCAGCACAACATTTATTTCTTTTCTTACTTATTAGATTAAAGAGAGAAATGGGAGGTAAAGAAGAGCAATACACGGCAGTATATCTAATAAGAATCATATCTAATTGCATTAGCTTAATTTTATTTATTAAACATCAACAAAAATAAAACAATATCAATAGTGAATGAATTTGTATTTGAACAACATAGATTAGAGTGAACGAAAATTAATAAAACATGTATATTTTACTTCAATAATTAGTCCCATAAAAGCTGGAAATATTTAGTAAAAATGTATAAATTGTTTGCCATAAAATCTTCTATATCTTATACAAATTTAATTTTAGCCTAAGAATTGTTAGTTTAGAATAATGTTTTATTTATTTATATTTTCCATAAAGCTTTGCTCCTTTTATATATAATAAAAGCTCATGCACTTTTCCTCTGCAGTTATATACGCAACTATACAATTTTTACAAAACCTAAATCTTTATTCCTGAAATAAAACTAGAAAAAACTCAGAGGCAAAATAAACTTTAATTAATAATTAATTATAAAAGCTTTCTTTTCAGAAATCAAATTTTATTGTTTTTAAAAACAATTATTATTCAGAAGAAAAAATTGGATTTCCTTAGAGGTAGTTTTACTATTTTTTTTTTTATTATTACATTACTGAAGTCAGGTACATACAAATATTTTAGTTGCTGGTGTATTGTAACAAACAAGTATTTTTACTTGATAAAGATAAAACATTTTATGAAAATATTATCAACAACTAAAAGACTATAACACTACAATTTAATAAAAACATTCAGGAAAAAATAAGAAACATGGGTTAGGCTATATACAAAATGCATTTTAATTTAATGCTGAAGTCAAGTCCTTTAAAAAAAATTCCTGAAACTAAAAATAATATTTTATATTTATAAAGTGAATTAGGTAACTTATTTTTGTAATATTTAGATAGAATAATTTACCTAGATTCATTTCAGGATGTTTAATGTTACACTTATTAGAATTAGTAGCTGTACAGCATTTTTACAAATATCATTAAAAAGTTAAAATTTGAGTAACATTCTTCCAGCTCTTTGTTTAAAAATTATCTACAGTATACTCCCTATGCAATATACAGAATAATACAATCAATTATACATACGTCTATATATACACATTAGATAAAAATATGTATACATATACATTAAAATATTAATAATAGGCACAATATTGGCATCTTATTTATAAAGAACAAAATGTGTATAAAAGAAAACAAAAAAAATTATTATTGTGCACTCATTTTTGGTCTTTTAGAAGAAGGTGATGAGGAAGAAGCAGCGGATGAAGAATCATATTGACCTTTATTCTTCAGCAAATAAGCAGCAAGATAACTGATTGGATCGGGGGGCCTAAAATCAACAAATAATATTAAGAAATAGGAAAAATATTCCATTTTTATTTACCACAAAACCGATAAATAAATAACATCTCTTATCCTAATAAGTATTGAAACACAATTTTGGTTTATTATTTCGAATATTTGTAATCGACAGAAAAAATAAAATAAAAATAAATTATCTCCTCCTCAAAATTTGAAGGCTAACATTTCAAGGTACATAGAACCCGAATAACAAATAAAAAAAAATCTGTTAGTCTGCAGTCTGAACCAAGCAAACCACTTACCGACAGTGCTTTCTCCGAAAGGCATCATCACCATACACACTGCAAATTGTGTTAATCATATGTGCAGTACATTTTCCTTTACGGAAATAAAAAAAATCACTAAATGATGAAAATGATTTTTCTCTTCCATTTAAAGCGAGCAAAAAACCACATAATGATAAGGTATTTCGGTTGAAACTGATGCATAAAAGCACCTAAACTAATCCTTTTTTAGAATATATTTAAATTACTGACTAGGGTTTGTTTTAAAAACCGTTTTTTTTTTTTTTTGGAAATTATGAAATACGAAAACCAGTTTTTTAGTAGAAAATATCGGTTTTTCACTGTATGAATAACACTTAAAAAAAAAATTGAAAATGACAAATGTAGCCAAATGTACCAGATTGATGAAAACACTGTTGCAAGCGGTTTAGTTCATATTTTAATATTATAAAAATATAAATTTTTAAAATCGGGCTTTAAAAACGATTAAGCCTATTTCGGTTGCAAGTAAGAGGGTATTTTCTATTTCGGGGAATTTTGTGAATAAACTAAGGACACAGCTAAATAGCAAATCGATAGACATCCTCTGTTTTCTGAAATCATATTTGACCTTTGCTTAATTTTCTTTAAAACTAAAATTGCTTTTAAGACGTATGTATGCATAAATAATGAATAATTGTTTTTAATGTTGTTTAATTCTGGTCAACTATTATTTCTTTGTTCTACTAAATTGCATAAAAATTTTTTACTGTCAATAAAATTGAACAGTAAATAATTTCACTGCTTTTAATCACTCTAAATTTTCTGTTAAAATTTTTCGTTCGAATTACATAATATTTGAGTAAACATTTTTTTTTTTATAAAAATTCGAAACCGGTTTAAAACAGGTTTTCTGGTAAAATAACTGTTTTTCTAAAATGTCGGTTTTTGTATAAACCCTATTACTGACCAAGTAAACATGATTTCATAAACACAGAGAGAATTAAATTGAAATATTTTAAAATGCTATTAACTTATTACTCAAGTCTTTTTTTTCTTTTTCAATCTAATTATTCATTTATTTAACAAATAAACAACTCATTCCTAAATTGTAATATCATGCAAAACCGACAACAATCAACCCTACCAGTAGAGAACTCACAAACTATCTCATCTCAAGTTGAAATATTATCAGACAAACCATACTTATTATTTTATGTATTTTATCCTCATAGTAGCTGGTGATATATGGTTAATAAATGAGATTTATGCACCATACCTGAGTGTAATGGATATAATTATAACTTGATAGACTGAGAAAAAAACTGATTTATAATAAATTACATTCATAATAAGGCAACATTTATATCTGAAATCCTAGGTAAATTTTAAACTTATAATAATTAGATAGCAAATGAATTAAAACAAGTTTTGAATTTTATTATTTTAGTTTTAAAAGATTAACAATGAATAACTAAAATTATAAATGTTACCTCTCTTTAGCAAGCTTTGCCAATCCCTCAAGTAAAATAGGAACCACTGTTTGGTCAAGATATTGTCGAGTCGGAAGGGACTGCAAATCTACCTTTGTCTTCTTTAAAGGATTTTCTGCTGCTTCCTTCTCTGCATTAACTACTTTCTGAAATTGATTATTAGCAAATTGCATGGATGAAATCATATGGGCAATAAAAAGAAAAAACTCACAATAGAACTTAACAGGTTAAAATTATTATTCATTTAACAAAATGGTGATAACAACTTGACTACAATTTAAAAAGTAGAAACCACCACTTTTCCATGTTTAACGCCAACTTGATAATTACAAGTTGCTTCTCAGTTGCTATCATATTAGTAGAATATACGAGTCGAGTCGTGAAATATTTTCTTTTAATTTCAAAACATGATGGGTGATGGGTGATCAGAAACCAATGAAGAATTTCTTTATTCCATGAATAAGTTAAAGTTGACAATAATGACTTATGTACAAGTTTTAATAAAGACTAACGTGATCATGTCAACTTTTAAAACTTGATAACAACTTTTAACGAATTAACTTAAATAATGGTCATTATCTGCTTGCTCAAGAGAAAGCCATTCTGATTAAGCATTTCTAAAAAAAATTAAAAGAACAGCTAACCCAGAAAAAACTAAGAACACGATCAAGAAGCAATGAAACAAAATGGAGATACAGGCAAGAATTAACAACAGTTTCTAACCGATAAAAGGTATGTCATATAATGAAAAATTAATTCAATGATTGTAGCAGAAAATTCAATAGTTGGTAATTTAGGCTCATAATGTTTATAAGCGAATCAACGATAGGTGACAAGCCGTCAAAAATTAACAACTGCAAAAACTGTGTATATGTGTGAAAATAAGAACTTAGCTGACATAAACATAAAATTACACAAAACAGGTGATCACCAAGTAGGGAAAACAGAAAAGATTTTGAAAACATACTTAGAAAAAAATTGATAACTGTACCTAATAAGCAAACATAAAAAGTTTTTGTTAAGGTCAATTCCGATCCATCTCATGTTTTATCAAAACATGACAGCCAACTTGACTTATTAAATTAAATTTAATTCTTTGTGCCAAAAATTTAGCTAATTTTAGTATTTAAGTTTCTTAGTAAGGAACTTTGTCTTAGGATAAGTTTTTTCCTATTTTAATGCATAAATTTATATTGCATTTCTATTTGCATATCTATATGTTACTTATAAAATATGACTGGAGTAATAACATTGGAATGGTTGATATACGAAACTTTGATGTTCAGATTAGAATAAGGTTTGATAGAGATATAAGTAAGCAGAGAATTAAACGATATCAGCATCAAACATATCTATTTGTTAAATCAACATGTTACAGGGAATAGTATATATTAAGACTACTAAGACAGCAATTCTCATATCTGTTATAAAATTATTTACACATTGATGTAGTAATACTAGCATTTCAATAAAACAAACCTTTATCAACTACAATCAACAAACAGTAAATATGTGAATAATTAAATTACTGGGAATGGAATCATAAATCAAATGCGGATCTATCAATCAAAATAAATTGCCACTAATGAAAGTTACCACTTAAGACATTACTATAAAACTTTAAGACTTCATTTAAATTAACATGATAACACACACTAAGACATGATAACTTACAAGAGCTGCTTCATTAATCCCATTCTGTCCAGACACTCCTGTTGCAGATTGAGTGTCACCTGCTTCTTCACCTAAATTGAACATAATAAATTACTTGAATAGAAAAAAAACAAAAAAATGTTAGAACTTAATTGTCTGCAATGATATAACAACGACATGGCAATAACTTAAATGATTTCTATAATCTCAGTTTCAAGCATTGATTAATAACAATGATAAATAATAAATTAAAACTTAATAATTACCATTAGCTGACATCGTCGAATTCAAATCACTACAGAAGATATTAGATTAAACGATCAACCAAAGTCTACCACACAGCCAATACAAAAATGCTGAAACACATAACCTGACCAGATGACTTTAACCTTCTATTTTCGCTTAAAATGTGATATTTATTATATACTAATGTGGAGAATTATAAATAAATATTATATTATTAAAAAAATTAGTTCAGAGCGTATTAAATGTTCTATGATCATTTAAAAATATATATAAATTCACAAGTTAATTAACAATGTTTCAGATTAGTAATTTTTCTATAAACAATATATTTTTAAATGATTTTATAGAAATGTTTCAGTTACTTTTAGTAGTGGTTATTAATTTTTTCATCATAGTTCATATAAATAAAGTTACTATATTCAATTACTATAAAATATATGAGGCATACCCAATATTGATTCACAAGGCACATTCGTGTCGTAAAGTGCAATATAGTTATGTTTTTCTATTATATGGTTTCCTGTTCAAAAAAATGGTTTCTAAAGTTCTGTATTGAAGTGTATGAGTCCAGATGCGACACAATTTAGTTCTTGATGTTGCTCAAATTCTTTGCTAGGAAATCGTTACATATATCCGTTTACAAAAAAACTCATCGTCCCCTTGGCAGATTTCTGGCAATTGATTCATTCAATATATTTATTCACGACATTCCTTTGCTTCTGACTAATGGCATTTTTTTTTTTTTTTTTTTTTTTAATTTTCTTCAATAATATCATTGGGCAGGCTTCTGTTATTCAGAAGACTTGGAAAGCACGTTTGCATTTTCACTCAGCACTCCATCATTCTGTAACATGGCCAGGAAATCTTTTATTTCGCTGACGTTAGCCTCAAGTTTAAAAAAAAAAAAAAAAATTGTTTCTGATCTTCAACATAAAATTGTGATTTCTAGACTGCCATGTATTAGCTGGTATTACTGCTAATAGTACGTATTCGTTCGGGGAACTTGGCTGCTGCTGCATCTTATTTTAAAGGAGAGTCTTTTTATGAACTTCCAAACTTAACATAAATGCGATAATTTATGCAAATTATATTTTTAAAACGCTGTAAATTGTTATGCAATGGTTTATTATTTCCGAATAATTATATTATAGTATTACAATTTATATAGCTATGTAGACAGTTAACTTATATACGTATATAGAAATCAATTAATCAGAGATTAAGAAAGACAAATCAACTACACTTTCAATTTATATTCTAGGAAAATAGGTTATTCCAACTGCTAAGTTTGAATTTTAATCCTCAAGAATAACTGAGTTATGGCCGTGAATATGGTAAAATTTCATTTTTTTCTTTAATGCAATTAATGGCGGTGTTCATATTCCGAAACTCAAGACATTTTCTTCTGGATCTTTCAAAATCACTAAGTTATTGAATAACAAAACTTTTAATAAAATTTCGAAAAACCACTATATAATCTTTCAACTGTCATAGCCATTTTTTCATATTTCTTCTTTACTTCTTCCCATCTCTTATTCTTTTTATTTCTCTCCTTTAAGGCTGACAATATCAAATAATCTCTCCACCAGTTTATGAATGTTTGTTTATTTGATTATTTATTTAACTCCACTTTATGCTACTATGGCTAATCGGACGATGCTACAGTGGGAGTCCTAAATTTTGCCTATCCAGGTTTTATTAGGATAGGGATCTTTAACGAGTACTTGACATCGCACAGGCTCGGGACCACCTTTTAACGTCCCCTCCGAAGGACGGCATAACTAAGGATTTTTTACTCCCATTAAAAAATCCTAGGACCACCTTCGGGTTTGAACCCGTGACCTTTGGCATAGGAGGCTGTTATGCTAACCACCCAGCTACAAGTGATCCCTAGTTTATGAATGTAAATGAAATTGTAAATACAAAAATATACTGATACTTGTTGAATATTTGCTGTAAATAAGTTCTTTTATCCCTGAACTAGAATTGGGATTTAATTGAACATGATTTAACATTCTGAGAAGTAGTATAAAGAAAAGGAACTCGAACTCAAAGCCGTTTCTATTCTGCATTAATTTTCAATACTTTTTCAACTGGAATTTCCAAATAATCATTTTTTTAAAACTTTAGTATTTTTTTTTGTAAGGTTTTATAATAATATAACTGGAGAGTGCTGATGATCTGGCCTTTCTAGCGGAATCTGCAGAGAAGCTATAGGGGAGCTAAACATCTTTAAAAATAATTGTTGAAAGAGTCGGTTTGCAAATATCGTAGGAAAAGCGGAGTTGGTGACTAGGGATCCAAACTTTCGGGAAAAAAACAGTTAAAACAAAGTATGGGGAAATCAGGGTCACAAACAGCTTTAGGTATTTAGGAAAAATTATTTGTATTAATGGGCCTGAGAGAAAGGGTATGAAGGAGAGGTTGGTCAACATAAAAAGACTCAGCTTTGCCACCAGTAGCCAATACACTATTACATGGTTGTCAAACCAGTTATTCTGATGGAATGGAGACCGCTTCTCTTCCTATCTTAAGGAAACTTTGGGGAATAGAGAGGAAGATCTTGAGGAGAATTTATGGGCAATAAAGTTACCGAAGGTATATAGGCTGAGGCCTAACAGAGATCTTTACAAAGAAATGGATGATCTAGAAACGGAAATTAGTTTAAGGAGGCTGCGTTTCTACGGTCATTTGGTAAGGAAAAGCCCGAGCAGAATAAATTAGGAGATCTTTGAGAAAATGCGGAGATATAAAGGGGACGGATTGTCTCAATAGAGATGAATATCGGGTGAAATAAAGGAAGATAAAGGTCTTTGTGGGTGCCAAAGAGATGAGAAAAGGGAGAGTATGGAGCGAGGAAGAAAGAAGAGTGCAGTCTGAAAGAATGAAGAAGAGGTTGAAAGAGAGGGGAATGTTTGGGCAAATTTGGGAGGAAATGATATTAGCGAGGTCTATAAGGCCGTTTACAAAAAAACTGGAGGATTTGCAATGGATACTCTCTTTGTACACTATTTTCAACCTTACCTAAAGGTAACCAACATGTTAAGTGGTATATTGACATGAGACTGTAGACATTTTTTATTAGCCATGTCAGGCTACTTAAATGATGTGTTAGAGATAATGAATATAGATAATCGCACCGAATGTTTTACATTTACTCGTGTTAAAGCATTTTTGACATGGCACCCAGGACACTGTGTTGTTGTGAGTATGTTAATGCTCATGGAGAAATTAAGCATTTATTAGATTGTTGCTGTAATTGCCCTGAAATTGACTATTGTTTTGACAGGTATTGCTTTTCTTATAGTTCCATCAAGTAAATAAATGGATCTGTAATTTAATTTAGTTTATTATTTATACTCATTTAACTTTTTAGATTAATATCCTGTAAGCCGATTCCTTCCACTTTGTGCTTCAAGATAATGACTAGTGCTACAGAGAGAATAAGATTTCCTTGGAAGGGTGGTGCAAAGCAATGTTCTCTCCATGTCATCTTACCTGTTGTAGCATTACCTTTATTTCTTACTGCAGCTGCACAAGGCCTTTGGATTTCTGTTGTCGCTTTTTCATTTCTTCCTATATTTCTGACTTACTTACATTTTATTTTTATGAAATTTTATTCGTACAGCTCATTTTTCTTTGTCTGGAATGTTGCTTCCTTTGTGGAGATTTTTTGTATATTTGAAATAGTGGGTGTTAAACTATTAGAAATTCGTGCAGATGAAAATATTGCATTTATATGCTTGACATTTTGTGTGTGCTTCTGCATTTATAAAGTTAAGCAGAAAGAAAAGTTATCACATGTCATATGTGAATATGATGGGGACTTCAAATTTAACTTACTTTGTCCCGAGTGCAATGTTAAAATACCGCCAAGAACCTTTCACTGTTATACTTGCCAGGCTTGTGTTCTCATGAGAGGCCAGCACTGTGCTTGGTAAGTTATTGAGTATATTCAATTGATTATGAATTTTTGTTCAGTAGTATAAATATTTTATCTTTAAAAATAATGTTTGCAGGTTTAATTGTTGCATTGGAGAAAAAAATCACAAATGGTACATGTTGTTTTTGATATTTAGTGTTATCTATCTTCTGTTTTGTGCAAATCTAATATTGACAACAGCTTGTCATCCAGTTCAATTCATTGGAGCTATAATGCTTCCTGATGATTGCAGTGAAGTGTATTTTGATAGTTTGTGAGTAATTTATCTGTATCTTAAGTAATTCTTTTGATATTCTATTTTGCGAATAATTGAATCATCATTTAGAATCTCACTGTAGATCTGCATTTTACAAATAATGATTATTTTGTAATGGAATGTTTGTACTTTAAATGTTGTACCTATCAAAGTTGTATTAAAACACTATCTATTTTATTTTCTTATTATGTCTTAAAACACAACATAGATTGTATCTATTTTTTAGGAATAATTCAAAATTTGTTGGGTAAATTACTTAGTTCTGCCATAAATACTGTTACAAAAGTTTATCATCATCAATCCGGCGCTACAACTCGGTAACGAGTCCTGGCCTCCTCCACCAGCCCTCTCCAGTTATTTCTATCCTGTGCAGCCGTCATCCAGTTTCTCACTCCCAGGATATCTCTTGCATCTGCTGTCACACCATCCGTCCATCTAAGTTTCGGTCTTCCTCTTCTTCTGATGCCGTGTAGAGGTTCAGTCATAACGGCCTTAGGGATCTTCTCATCCTCCATTCTTGCCACGTGACCAGCCCACCGCAGTCTGCCAAGCTTCAAGCTCATAATGACATCATTGTCCTTAAAACCTGTATAGAGTTCATCATTGGTCCGCCTCCTCCAATGTCCATTGAGATGAACTCCTCCGAAAATTCGTCGAAGTACTTTTCTCTCAAAGACTTGTAGGTCTTGTTCAGTTCTTTTACTGATAGCCCATGTTTCTGATCCATACAACAGGACTGGGCGAACCAACGCCTAATATAGAAGGAGCTTAGTCGGCCTGTCTAGGAGCCGGGAGGTGAACTCTCTTCGGAGGCCAAAGTAGCACCTGTTTGCCATCAAAATTCTTCTTTTCACCTCCACTTCTGGTGCATTATCTTGCGTTACAAGAGAACCCAGATAAGTGAACTGGGCCACTTTTTCAAAGTTAAAGGGGCCAACATTGATGGTCTCACCGGGTAGGGGTTCTTCTCCTGTTGCCATGTACTTTGTTTTCCCTGCATTTACCTCCAGTCCAAGCGTTCTGGCAGCCTCCATTAGGGCCAAAAATCCTTCTTTGACAGACTGCAACGACCGTCCTATGATGTCAACGTCATCCGCGTAAGCTAATAGCTGGATCATATGATTGTAAACGGTGCTATTTGTTTGGATACCAGTGTCCCTCACAGCTTTCTCAAGTGCCAAGTTGAACAATAGGCATGCTAATGCATCTCCTTGGCGGAGCCATTTCCTTGAGGAAAACTCTTCCATTCGATGCCCAAGTTACAAAAGTTTAACTTGGTTTATATTCTTGGGTATTATTCAGATAATTCTCACTTCTATCAGATTATTTTCTTTACATATCAGGATAATCATTCCAATTAGTTTGCATTTTTCTTTCGCTCAGTCAAGAAGGTGGTGGGGAGGGGGGATGATAAAGAAAACTGAGTAGCTGTGCGGTCGCCTTATACAAAGCTAAAAATTAGAGATTTTCAACACTTTGTCAGATTGCTGTCTCGCATAATGAAAGTGACCGTAGGATGGATGCATTTTGAAAAATGAAAGGACAAGAGCTAACCATTTTTCTAAAACAAATTTGAGTGGATAGATGCAAAGTGCTCCTTGGACACTAATTGTCTTCATAATATTTTGTTTAGTGATGAGTATATTTTTACAAACCAAGAAAAATTCCACCCCAAAATGATCGAGTGTATGCACAAAGCTCTAAAGAAGGCCAGGAAGCCATTAGAAGAGTGGACAAATATCATCACCTTTTCCCGAGTTTGCTTTGATCGCACCACAAAGCTTCATTTTTGTGAATAACGCTTAAAATTCGCAGGACAATATTTTGGAACCTATCTAAATGATACTCTGTTTGCTGGAAGTCAGTGGGTTTTCCAGCAGGGTTCTGCTCCAGTTCGCAAGGGCTAGGTCAACTCAGCAGTTTGTGCAAAAGAATATTCCAGCATTTATCTCTGGCTTGGATTGGCCCTCAGAAAACCCTGATCTCAACCCACTAGATTACCGGCGTTGGTCCGAAATGGAGAGGATGGCATGCCGCAGAGCACATCATAACTTGAAAGGCCTTAAACAATCTCTGGTCCAAGCAGTTGAGCGCTTTACCCAATAAGTGCTGGTGTTGCTATGATGATTGTCACAGAGATTAAATGCCCATGTCAAGGCTAAAGGGAGACATTTTGAGTAGTTCCTATTTGGTTTTACTCTCTATAGATATACATTTTATTTCCCAATAAAGATTTTGAAAAAAAACATTTTTCTGTTAAAATATTTAAATATTCCTATATTTATGGCAGGACTAGGTAGAAAAAAGTTGTATGCTATTAAAATATTTTAAATTGATTTTCTATTAAAGCTTTTGTTTTCAGTTGATAATTTTGCTATTTTTTATGATTTCTTAAATAGAAAGAAGATTTTTATAACTGGGTTATATTTGTGTACAGCATAGAGCATCACAATCAGTTAAGGCCGTGCTGCATGGTTAGAGAAGAGTTTTGGTGAAAATATGTGAAAGCGAGTACTTATGAGGGTTTATAAATGACATTGTAGAGGGGGATTAAACAATCCTATTATATCATTAAAATTAATTTTTTTTAAATATAAGAAAACTAAGTGATAAAATTAGATGAAGAACAAACAATTGCATTATGCACATCATGAAAACATATTTTTAAATATAGAAACTCCATTTTAAGAAATTAAACATTTATAACAAAAGTTTAAAAAAATATTAAATTTCATACAAAGTACTATTATATACTTTTTATGTTACTTAATTTATTGGTTTATTTAATGGTTATAATATATTTTTAATATTACATTGTAAGATTATTTACTATCACCCAAATCAATCCATCATACATTTTCATATTTTGCTTTCCTCTACTCTCACCTTGTAGCACAGCCCTTAGAGTTTAGATAGTGGAGGAATATCAGAGGCTGAAATGAAAACTCTAAAGTTGCATTTTCATCCCAGTCCTATCATGTGTGTAAATAGAGTACTTCGGATCAGTTCGTGCATATATTTCTGTTTCCATCTGATCTGATTCTTACATATTTGTGTATATAAATTTATATTTAAAATTAAAATAGAGCTAATTTAATCCAGTTGCTATATGACTTAATACATCTAGTTATTTCTCAGAAATACACTTGCATGTAGTTGGCCTAGCTTTTGTAACATGTGATTTTAAATTTGATTCTTGGTTTGGATTTTGGGCTTACCATTGTTTGGCACATGGTATAAACACCTCTATGTATTCTCTTATTGTTAACGACTCATTAATACAATTATTACATTGAATCTGTGGTTACATAAAATCAATGTCATATTAATATGGGTGTATAGTTTAACAAAAAATAGCAGTAAAATAAATTTGAGCCATTTATGATTTTTTCCTTTTTATGATTTTCATGAATATGGAAATGATATTTTCCAGGTGTGCCTTATGTTTTGTTACATCTATATACTGCATTGAAGCAGCCATTTTTGTGATGTCTGTGTTTATATTTGAAATTTGGTTGATATCTCTGGGGATGACTGGGCACGAATATCGAAACAGAAGTAAAAGATCATTCTTATGCGGTTTACTTTCTTCACGGCCCTACAGTAGAGGAATAATAAGAAACTGGTTGAACTACTTCAAAGGTATTCATTTTATGATTTATATACATATATTTTTAATAGTAGCAATTTGTTTGACTGAAACATTGTTTTCCTTTCAATCAACCATAATTTTCTAAGCTTAAAAAAAATTAAATTATAGTAAACTAAAGAAATTGCAACAATTTCTTTTAAGGCCCAGTTTTGCTAACATCATTTAAATTGTTATAACTTAAATCGCGTCAATCATCTTCCATTACAGCCAACAGATTAAAATTTTGATCAGAGGGTAAACTCTACCTGTCAACGATTAATGTTTAACCTTAGGTCTTTAGCGAATCTTATTAAAAATTATAACCATAGAGGGAAACTTCGAGCTATAATTTTTCTTGTTTTTTTTCTCATTCTGATATTCCAAATTACAACAAAAAAGTTTTATTGACACAATAATTATAACTTTAAATACCCCTTGAAAAACAAATTTTAATTGAAAAATATATTAATTGAACATGAAGATAAAGATTTTTAATTAGTAAAACACTATACAAGATGAAACATTGAAGTCCTTTTCAAAGTGTGTGCAATTATTGATTTTAATTTAATTTGTTGGATAGTCGTAGTATGTTCTTTAGTTTCCAATATCTAAATATTTATGTCAATACATTGAAACTCTCTCTATATAAACGGATAATGCGATTCTCAGTTGCCGCGAACTTCTTCTAAGCTACAAGATGGATTTTGATATGGTTTTCACTATCATTTAGGGCATTCTTTTCTGAAGGTTTAGAAGTAAAATACATTGCTATTAAATTTTTCTTTAGATGAGAAATTTAAGTTTCTGTAATCAACGCATCAAAATATCTTTCCTGAAATATGAGTTGTAAATATAGAAGTATAATATACAGTTGGAAAGCGCAAGATTTTAGAAAAGTTAGTATGCTATAAAAGTTGTAAAAGTCAACAGAATGTTGATAAAAGCCCATAAACTAATGAATGGGAGTTTATGGGATTCAGTGTTGCCATCGTACATTATCGTTCAAGTTATATTCTTCTACATAGTACACAAGAATTCAGAAAAAATATTACGTGCCAAATCGTAAGTAAGTTTTTATAAGTCCTTAAATTGACATTGTTATTAATTATTTCTACCTTAAAGATTATTTTCTGAAAAAAGATGTTTCATTTTAAAATAGGTGGGATATTACTGCTCTTAAATCTCTTTTTCTATTCTCTATCTATTTATAAAATCATCTCGCGTTTCTTGGTTTATGCGATTAAACTCTAAATCGGCCAAATTTTTAAAGATAAATGACACCACATTTGAAATGCAGCTGAGCAAAGGCGATTCACTTGTATTCAATAAAGTAACTGTATAGTAATTTTATAATTAATGACAACAGAAGTATTATTGATATAAAAAAATTGATAATTCTAATTGATCAATATAGTCCAAAATGGTTAATGTAGATTATGATATATTTTTTAAATTTTGTTCTATTCCTTTTGATAAATACCAGATCATAAATCTTACCTACCTTGGTTTCACTTGTTTTTAAATTGTTCAAATCACCAGAACTTTGTATGCAAATAAAAATAAACAAATCACTAGGTGAATTAAATGAAAACCTAGCAAAACAGTGAGGTAACCTCAGATCATACTAAATGACACGCCAGCAATACTTACTGCTGGAATTGGAGGTTGACAGGTTTCCAGAGTTTGATCTGAGGTAGCAGAATCATGGTTCATAGATTTGGGACCTGTGCAACTAGGCCTAGGCCTAAGGATATTAAGATAAACTTTCAATGATTTAATTGAATATAAGTAAATCTATTATATTGAATGAACAATGATAAAAAAAAATAATAATAAAAAAATCATTATTTATACCTTATAAATTATTCATATTTTTTTTTTATTTTATAGGTTCTGAATCAAGTTTTGTGTATTACAATATTTAATTAACTGAATGCGATATTCATTAAAAAAATGAAAACAGGATTTTCGAAGTCCTAAATAACTCAGTAACCTAACTGATAAATAACTCAGTGGATAATATTAAGCATGAGGTTAAACGCTTAACATACCAATGTTATTTCCATCCAAAATCTTTTCATCTTCTTAAATTTTTTTCCAAAAATGTCACCATCATCTTCTAGATGGGCAGATTGGTAAACAATATATTGAAAAGACTGTAGGAAGGTATTGCCTTGTCTGTCACAATGAGTAGCCAATTTAGTCTTATGCAAAATAGTTGTTTGTGTTTTACATTTTAATATTAGATATTTCACTTTTATCAGGGAAAGGAACTTAGATAATGTCATGATATGTCCCTTAATTAATATGAAGTTATGCATAAAATGATTTAGGGGTTGCTTTAAAAGTGCTAGTGTACATTAGGCAATAATTTATACAAATAGTATATACTCCATATATTGATCCATTTTTCTGTGAATCCTATGAAGCTCAGCTACTATTATAAGAGAGCTATTTAAAAAAAACAAAATACTACATTTAATTGCTCAATATAGAATTAATTTATTCATATTAAAAAAAAAATAGAATCCTAAGCACTTTCATATTTTATGAAACTATAGAATAAAAAAAAAATGTTCTCTTCACCAATGTCAGCACAAGCATGACTTCACCAGCATTAACCTTGCTTTGTTTAGAAGTTATAATTATGTTGTTAATAATTACAACAATAATTATGTTGTTTGAATATAATTTATTCTTTTGTAGTCTATGAGTTCGAGAAATTTTTATAATTAATTGTTTGGTTTTTGTATTTCTATCAATACTGTTAAAACTGTGTTATCTGTAATTTTTCATAATTTGTGTAGTATCTTAATTATTCTGCCAATAAGGTGTGCTATAGGAAGACAACTTATTAAATGATATTTTTAAAGTATAAAATTCGATGACTTCATAAAGAATTTTCGATTGATATTATTTACCCATAAATACTTTCTGAAAAAGGTTGGGTATTAAATATCTTTTTTTTTATACTAATATAACACGAAGAGTATATATTTATTTATAAAATTAAAATAATTCTCTTCAAAAATAACTAATAACAATAATATATATTAAAATTGAGAATACAATAAATTCAACATATAAAAATAACTAAATAAAATTTAGGATAAATAGGATTTTTTTTGTATTTTTAAAGGTTATTTTTCCTATAAAATTTACAATGTTATGTTGTATTTTTTTTTCATTTTTAATAACTAATTGTAATTTTATTAATATCATAAAATTATGATGTAAGATTCCTTTTACTCTGGTGTTTTACTGCTAACAGTTACAGTACAGTCAAGACGAATTGAGTATGGATGCCTTAAGTTTTGATTTATAATAATGTGAAAGTGCTACTTTGAAATATTTATTTCTGTTATTAAGTATGTAATTGACTGTGATTAATATTTGGCTTTAAATACTTAAGGTATTTGTCCATTTATGTATTAGTCAAAGTTTTAGTTTCTGAGTTTTTTTATAAGTTCTTATTTTATCTTTGTTTAGTTAAAATGTTCTGTATGATATATATGTTTATATTAAGAATGAGCTTAAACCAATGATAGTATAATTAATTTGTTTTAAATACAATATCTGTTTACATTGTAATGATTAATATTTATTTATGTTATTGGGTATTTATATGCATATGGAAATTTGCTGGAATAAATGATTTATTTATACAATTTTTTGTGTTATTAACCTTTCTATATGTCTAACATTCATCATTTTCAGTTGAATGATATGTCTATAGTATGTTATCAGTTTTGGGATATATGCAAGATATACAAGAAAGAAACCTCTAATGGTCAGACATTTGTTTTCACCACAATTGATGGAAATTTTGTTAAAAGACTATTGTATAATTAAATAATAATTTTTACTTGCACTTATCTTTATATGAAATAAATAGTAAGGGAAGAGAAGTATTGGATCCATGAAAATTTTTGAATTTGAGTTTTCACTTTAAATACATGTTTTATGGTCCCATTAGTCCAAATGTCCAATTCCCACAAAGAAGTGTGTGTGTGTGTGTGTAGTCAGTCTTGCTGTAAAACGATGAGTTGTCTGAAACTGAAATTTCATATTTTAGAAGAGAAACGTATATGCCTGAGATGTTACAGCAACTTTTTCAATAAAATCGGCTTACCAGATGATATTTTTACGATTTTTTCAAAAACATCTCAAATGATTTTGTTTAAACTTGCATAAATGTTTTTTCATAAAGTTGATAACAACATTAATAATGGCAGTAGTCTACTTATGTATTTTAGAGTTTCATTTGTTCTTTAAATCTATTTATTTCTGAAAGAACAAAACTTTCATATCCTTATAATTATTATTTCCCTTTAAAATAAAATTCGCTAGTCTACTGTGCTCCGGGTCCTGGGTTCGAATCTCGGTTATGACAGAATATTATTTATTCTGTTATTTCAGCTGGGGGGCGACCCTAGGGTATCGAGACCCTCCTAAGTCATACCCAGCCTCTATAAAGTGGGTACCCAAGAATGGGGAAAAAACCTGGTGGCTGAGCATGATCTCGGCTGAATCACCTCATCGCACGGCCATTGGCCTAGAAACAGTACGAATCTCTATATGTACTGAGCCCAAGACCCTTCATGGGTTGTAGTGGCTCAGGTTTTTTTTTTTTTTTTTTTTTATAATAAAATGATTATTAGATGTTATTTCCCCTCTATTATATTATTAATTTTGGTCTACGAATGAATGAGGCAAACAGCAATACTTTATTGTATAGTTTCAAGTTGAATAAAATTATGTACCAACCAAATTTACTTATCTGTAATGCCTGATTATTAAAATTTTAATAATTGAATTCAACAAAAAAATAACCCTTCAACCTGTGAAGAGTCTTGGACTCAGTATAATTAAAGATTTGGTACTGTTTCTAGGCCAATGACTGTGTAAGGAGATGATGAGATACAGACACTCAGCTACCAGGTTTTCTCCCAATTTTCGGTACCCATTTTACAGAGGCTGGGTGTGCCCCAGGTCACCCTAGCCCAAGGTTATGCATTGGCTATAATATCAAAATAAATAATTATTCGAACCTAGGATCCAGAGAACAGTACTAATCAACTTCTAAATTCAGTTTAATTTTTAAATAAAAGAAAATCATCTTATTTGGCAAAGAAGGAAATAAATATTCATGTTACATTTCTGTTCTTTATTCATTTTGTATTTTACATAGAGATTTAAAGTAATACACCATTAACACATAAAACACATAGGTAATAATTGTAGTATTTGACAAAAAGCCAACTTATTTGTCAATTTACAACTCTTCATTATCTTGTGCACAAAAATAGTGATCTACAATAATATATTAATTAAAAATAACCATACACCAAATTATTATTAGCTCTGAAATAATAAAAATTGTATTAAAGAATTTCACTCAAAATATAGTTAAAAATATAAGTTTGTTACTATGTCTTTGTATTATAAATATACAGTATGCCAATTACTGTCCAAAACTATGAAAAACATTAGTATTATACTGTATCCTTTACACATATATAAATACTCATAACTAATTTTTTACACTGATCTCTATACATAAATACATTGAACAAATGCTACTTTTCTATATGAATAAATTTTACATATTTTATTACATATATATAGGGTTTACATGGAAATTACACTTAGACATTGATGGATTTTTTGTTGGTATTATTGTAAACTAAATAAAAAAAAAAAAAGTTAACACATTCATTTAGAACGTCAGGTTCTATTACTACCTGTGGTTATTTTTTTTCTACTCTTTCATCAAAGCTCTATTGTCATTTAACTGTTGTTTGTTCTGATTAGAAAGTGTGAGTGACTCAGCTTCCATCTTAACTCGAAAGAGACATATAGTTGAAGAAACCTAAGCTAATTTAAACCGAATGAGTTTAAATTTAAAAAGCACAGATTCACTAACAGAATCTAACCAGAAACGACAGATGTTGTAAGGAATGGCAATAAACTGTATGAAAGAAAAACACATTTAGAAAGCAGAAACATATATTATCTATATTGCAAACTATCTAAAGAAAGCCTAGACAGACACACTAATTATTTTCAACATC
Organism: Piezodorus guildinii; assembly: GCA_023052935.1. NCBI lineage: Eukaryota > Metazoa > Arthropoda > Insecta > Hemiptera > Pentatomidae > Piezodorus > Piezodorus guildinii. Next base: position 86,630,507 of record CM041298.1, read on the forward strand.
GATATTTTGTCAAAGCAATTTGTTAGAAATATCTTGTAACACATTTAATCATTATATGTACATTGAATGATATTGTATGTGATGTTAACTTAACGTAAGTTAAAAAAAAAAAAAAAATTAAATATCTTATTAGAGAATTAAATTAAGAAATATAAAATGCAGTAGGTTTTAATGAATATTAATGTTGAAGGTATTGTTTAGTTATATGTATATATGCAAAAAAAAGTCGGGACGGTTGCTAGTTTGTGAGAGGATGCCATCCACACTTATCATCACCAAATTGTCGCTACTATTAAATCCAATTTTCGCAACCGATATTTCTACTTTTTACGGGACAAACTATCTTAAAAAATCCAAGATGGATGTTTTGGGTGTGTAGGTTATTAAATACATCGAGAGTAATATTAACAGCATAAGCTAACATCCAGTTTATTACTTCTACCTGACAAAATATGATCTGGAAATCTTTTATATAAATTATTGTTTTAAAGCAAAATGGTTCTGTGAAAGCGGCTAATTTTAAAAAATAAGTGCAAGTTATTATTATTATTTTTTTACAACTTCAGATTAATACAAAAGAATGAAAGGTATAAATGATACGTTTTTTACAAAAATATAGGACTTTCATGGAAAGCCTAATAAAATTTCAAAATAATTTCCAGATCAGTCTAATGTATTTTTTTTTTATTATCTATATAATATATTTTTCTAACACACATAGGTCTAAGGGGGGAAACGACTACATAAATCTTAATAAATTAGCTCACAATGTTTTGAAATTGAGCTTACAAATTTTCACTCTTTGGAATTGAAATTAATTTTGTTTTGTTTTTTATTAAAAAATAATAAAACTCACCAGATCATGAATTTTCATTTACTTGAATTGATCGATGATTAAAATTAATAGAAAAAGTGTTTTTTTAATTAATATCAGTTATTCAGATTTATATGTGAGATTTGTTATCTCTGATTATCAGAATCAATAAACCACCCAGTTATTTTCATCGAGTGATGCGAAATTAAATGAAAAATCATTATATTTTTGATAAGAAATGTCTGAAATTTATGAAGCATAACTCTACTACTTTACATGCTCCACTTTCTTCAATCATTCATCAATACAAACTTTATAACACGTAGGCCATGGAAAAACAGTTTGGTTTAATTTTAAAAACAATTCTTTTTTTTCTTCTTTTTTTATTTACCTCTTGCTGTTAGAAGAAAGTATATAATTTTCAGAATCCCTTCAATGGAATTAGAATGTAACAGCTATCCTTGACCTTGGAGCATTCCTGCATTTAAAAAGTTTGCTATAAATTCATCGAAATATTTAATTCTCGATTCATTAATTTTGAATCTTATGAATTTATTTTTAAAAAAATCAAGATAAATTAAATCCATGTAGAGATGAAAAAACAAAAGGAAATAAAATAAATTAATTTGAAATTTTCAAATTCAAATACTGAGATTTGAAGATATTAGTAATAAAGAAATTATGAATTTTATCTTCGTCCCCTCCATCATTACACATTTCTTCAGATAAAATGAGAAAATAAAATTAATTATACTATGGATTAAATTAGATATTATCACCGAAAATTATATGGAATTCTGATTTATATAAATTAATTAAGTGTATTCATTCTATGACTTATTATGTATGTTTGGTATCATTTCAATAATTTATGTTTGTGAAATTAATAAAAAAAATGGTTCTGTATTAGTCACACATGTTCAGCAGTCAACGACTGTTCAAATGATAGGCATTTCGCTCTTTTAATTTTTATAAGGACCATTTCTTACAAGCTGTAAGAATAAAAATGTAGTCTTAGGTGATAGACAATTTTATTTTAATTTATATATTGAAGTATAGCTTGTATTTATTCAAGAAACTATACAATAAGGTCGAGTTTAAACTGCAGGTGAATTGCATTGGGTTAAAGATTTATTTATGCTGGAGTTATGTTTTCATTAAAGTTTTAAAAAAACTGAACAACTGTTGGATAATAAGTTAAACTTATTATTAAATTGGGATCAAGAAAATATGTTTCTTCCAATCCATACCGATTATTTTGATGTAAGTTTTTTTCATACTTAGAACATAGTCGAAACACGTCCATCAACAACTGACGGTTGATAAGGAATGGATGTGAGATCTTCTTGAGTCACTAGAAATATTAATATCAAGTCCAGATACATTAGAATATTATCACCTGGAGTTGCTACAGAAATAAAAGGATCATATAATATTTGTAGAGTATTAAGTCAATACTCATTTGTTTTAGTAGACTTTAGTAAGAGAAATATTGTTCCAAATACCTCTTTTTCTCAAATAATTAAACAAAGCTCTCATGCACCCTTAAGTACATGAGACTTAATGTAAAATATAATTCGTGTAGAGGATTGATGTTTCACAATAGTGCTAGTTTAAAAAAACTCATTTCAATTGGGAATTCGACTGATCATGGGACTAATATCAGTTTGAGCAGCGGACTTTCCCAGTAATATTACTCATATGTGATTTATATTCAGCCATAGTTAGATAAGAATACATTAAATAAACTCTACCAAAATTAAATAGTCATATAATTATAAAATGTCCTAACATAACTGATTAATTAACATATAAAAATTAACTAAGCAGCACAGGTACAATATAAAAATGCTTTGACAGCAGTCTAAATCCTTTACAAAAATTAAATTTGCAATATATTCCATATGGTTAAAAAGCTAGGTATGCTAAATAAACTATCCAATATTATAACAACACGATACACCATAAAAAAGTTTTCATATTGCCCATCCCTCAAAAGAAACTTTTGGTTAGTATGGTTTCTTTTACAGTCATTACTTTTTTTCAATACATATTCTCTGAAAATCTTCAAATCTCTTTTAAAATATGATAAAATATAGAGACTAATATATGTCCCACAAAAATAGATATTATTATCAGCCTCTTATTTGAAAATAGAGACAAAACTAATGGATTATGTTAACATAGAGATCTTATATTAGTATATTAACTTCTAAGTCTTCAAGGTATGCCTTCTAGAACAAACTGCAATATCATTACCTGAAAAAGAAAATCATTAATAATGTTCTACTCTGGGCAGCAGAATTCAGGAGCCTATATTTATTTTTAGGTCAAGTAAATAATACTTGTTCCTACTTTTTTTTTATTTTATCGTTTTATCCATAATTCAATCCATATTAATTCTATTAATAAACTTGACATTTATGGGGGAAAATATCATAAGAATTTTTTTCAGACATTTTAAAACTGCTCCATAATTCCTTAAACCTTATGTAGGATATAGAAAAAGGTTGTAAGATTATAAATTAAAAAAAAAATCAAGAATTATGCTTGTGGAGATTGGGAAAGAAACTAACATGGTGTTAAGGTTAAAAATTAATTATAATAAAAATTTTCATACTGAATTTACTTCATCACTTTAATTATAATGCTTTCTTCTTTGATAAATGGTACTTTCATTTCTCAAAAAAAAAACACATTAGGGTTGATGACCCTCGGTTTTACGCCTCAAAACCTAAACCAACAATTAAACACATTAACAATAAACTCTGTGAAGAATAGATCCCTAAATATTTTAAAAAAAAAAATTAAAAATATATAATACTAAACTCTATAAAACATTAAGATATGTTTTACTGTGCGAAACATAAACATTTTTTGCATTTTATTTAATTTTAAAATGAATAAAAACAAAGCTTTTAGCACAACTAAGTTTAGTGAGATTAAGTTCTTTTCGATTTATGGAGCTTTTCTCCATAAATCCATTCTCTGGTAAGTAGTTTCTACTTACCATCTGTTATAAATACAGTGAATGTCAGAAGTATTAGGAATTTACTATCATTCTGTAATTTACTTCCTTAACTTATTTTTTCTGTTTTTAAAGAGTTGTTACCCATTTTGTAATATTAGAAGGAAGGTATACGATAGCTAAAACCAAAAACATGTCAAAATTCATTTTGCAAACATTCAGCACATAAGCCTGCTGGAAGATTTTTTCCACTTCTTGTACCATGTTTTACTTTTCATCATAATTTTTTAGATCGCAGTGAACAGTTGAGACACTTATTGTGCGTCCAGAAGCTCTGAAAATTTTTAAAATAAGCTGAGGTTTACTGATTTGGGGAATTATTTTCTTATTTGATCAATAATCAGTTTTTCATTTTAAACATTTATTATTTTTTGGACGGACACTTTTTTGCTTTTATATTTTATTTTTATTTTTTTCACACTATACTCAGTCATCCACATATTCTCATAATTTGTTTCAAACCTTTCAACCGTTTCTCTATAAGAAATTATTCAAAGCCACTGTTCGATCGTTAGTTTTTATTTTAATGCCTCATATAAAAAAAAGTTTCTTTCCATGGTTGGGTATCACCTACATGAGGGAGAAGAATTGTTTAGATCATATGTCAAAGATTAGTGAGAATATGAACATTTTATACCATTTAACAACAGGATATTTCCAAATACTTTTGACTAGGGGTGGGCATAATCGAATGACGATTATTGGATCATTCGATTATTTCAATCATTCCAATTAATCGATTATAGGATTGATCAGTTTGGAGAAACGAATGATCATTCGAACTGAATTGTATAAGGAGCTTCTTTTTTTTTTTTTTTTTCTCGTCACATAAATTATATACATATTCCACCTAGGCTCAGCCATCATAGAGACGGGAATTGTGGCATGTTGTCTCTCAGCATGCATATTAATCATTCGATTATTTAAATCATTGAAGTCCGATCATCCGATTATGACGATCATTCGATTATGCCCACCCTCTACTTTTGACACTGAATGATCTTGTAATTTTACATTACTAATTGGATATTTTCAAAAACAACATACTTTTCGGTTACCTGGTAAGTGCTTTTAATTTATGAGAGTATCTTTAAAATATTTATGAGTTAAAAATAATAATATAAATTAATAGTTGTGAAATATACTTATTAAATGAAAAGAAATACGAATTACAAATACTTTTGACACTCACTATGATATATGACACAAAAGTTGAGATAAATTGAGATTATTGTATTAATAAAATTGAGATTATTTGTTTTTTTTTAAGTTACTGAAACCAACTAACTGATGAATATATTTGCAACCAAGATTCAGGTGTTGGTAATTCTGTCTTTTTGGTCAATCCAATGTTGTTTGAATGACTAGAATGTTTCGAAACTTACTTTTGATGTTTATTCTGGTTTAAGCCTGTGCCACTGTACGATAGTTTGGCGGGGTTTGGTTATCATGTCCTGCCAGTGCTTTGTTTCAGTAGCTCCAGAACCATTCTTTCCTGAAAATTATTTTTAAAATTAGATTTAATTATAGTGAATACAAATTCAATAAAAGGTGAAACAAATAACTTGTTATTTAATTTTATATCTAACAAGAAAATAGTTCTCATACAATATGAAAGTATAGAGTAGGTATATGAATTTGACATCTGAAATCATTAATAATATAAGTTTAGTTTTAACTATTTACTACATTTTATCTTTGAGCATTTCTTGCAATATAGACCACACTAGAAAAAAAGCTAGCTTCATCTTTATCAACAAATAAATTGTTGGTGCTTGACTTTTTGTGACTCTACCAAGTTAATAGAATATCCCAATCACACAGTTATCTTTATTTTATATATAAGCATTCAAAACTCTGTCTTCAAAGAAGAAATACCTGCTAGAAGAATGCGACCAATGAGCTCATTACGGCCAATATTGTCAAAATCCATCACCATGACATCGAGGGAACATTCTCTTATCTTTTCCCAAGGTACGTTAAAACTGAATGTTTCATTGAAGACCGGATTCAGAGTACATTTGAATATCGGTGTCTTCCTCTTTTCAATCCTTTTCTCACCAAATTGTAGCCAAACTTTGACGTATGGATCTGAAAAATGCAGATGAAATATTTTTATTAATAAGAAGACAAGATAATGTTTAACCTTTCATCAGTAGTCATTTAATTACATTATTAGTTTTTCTGTAAGTCCTAACTCTGTTAAGTTATAAGAAAGTAAATATAAATTATAATATGCTTATTTTTAAAAATTTATTCTTTTAAGAAAAAATCAATTCACATAAATATTTACTTCATACAAATTTAATTACTCTCAGGGTATGGTATGGGTTCTTGACAATCAGGTACACAATCTCTTATATAACTTTTTAATCATAACAACTACTTACAAAAATGACACAAACAATATGCAGGCTAACCAAGATCCTTTTTCATATTCATACAGCAGCTCCTCACCCTTACAAGTCCCCACCGAAACTAAAAAACGTACCTGCCTCTTTCATCTACCTGGGCTATTACCTGGGGTGTCCCTTGCATCCAAAATGGATGCCATGTATACAAACAAACATTGAAATTGGAGCTGTTAATTTTGATTTGAATTCTATTTTTTATCTAATTGTTAGCCTGCCCAATACAATACTTAAATAAATAAATTAATAAATAAGTAATTGTATACTTTCTAAAAAAATGGGTATATTACAAAATATTGCAGGATGCTTACCTGACTTCCCATTGATATCTTTAGCCTTCAGGTTCCTTGCTTTAAGTAGAGTTATGGTGAGTATGCTGTTGCTTGGGTGATAGCAAAGAGAAACCAGGAGCTCACCACACTTATCCTTCAATGGAGGTTTCAGCGCTTTCCAAAAAGAAGGTTTTTCCGATAGATCAACCTGAAAGGTGATGAAAATATTGAATCAATTATACTTTGAGCCAGGTATTGAGTTCAAATCAAATTATTATACTAAATAGCTGATATTGGGTACATTAGTAAGTATTTCGATAATTTTTTATAACAATTAATATTTACTAAATATATCTTTTCAGATTTTGAAAAAAAAAATCATCAATAAATTGTGTCTTTCTTTGTTTTGTTTTTATTTTATATAATTCAAGTAAATTTTATTCTACAAGTGAATGTTACAAAATGGGTTGATATTTAGTAAATACGTTTCTCTCTAACTCACATAAAATTAAACATGGACGCTAACCTCAACCACCAGTTTTAAAAGCCTCATTAATTATTCCCCACAAAGCACCACTGAGCATTTGATACTCTTAACTACCACTGACATCTCATTTTTGAATGTTACAAAATGGGTTGATATTTAGTAAATACGTTTCTCTCTAACTCACATAAAATTAAACATGGACGCTAACCTCAACCACCAGTTTTAAAAGCCTCATTAATTATTCCCCACAAAGCACCACTGAGCATTTGATACTCTTAACTACCACTGACATCTCATTTTTGAGAAATATCATTAACTTTTTTTTGTATTCAATGTAACATAATCAGCATGACAAAATGGCTGTTGTTGGGTGGTGTGATTGACAGTATTTTTTTTTTTTTACTCAGAATTCTTACAATTTAATTAAATTTTATAATCAACTCTTTAATTTATGATACTGTATAAGGTATCTGCTGTGAACAAGTTTTATAAAGCTTAAATGACTAAATTAAAAAGTTAATATAGAGGTTAATTATTTTTCTCATTCTGAAAAAATGACTTTGTTTTTATAAGTGTCTTACAATAAATTAAATATTCTTTCACATTAATGAAGTATTAATTTAGTAATAAAATAAATTTCTAGGCTTTTGCATTTTAATTTGTATTTTTGAACAAAATATTAATAGAGTTTCTTGCTAAATTCATATGTATCCTTTAGTAATTTACTATTATTACTTGGAGTTTTAGTAAATGTCTCATTTTTTGTACTTTTCAACTTAAAGTTCTTTTGTTTCAATTAATATAAAATAATTATTATTACTATGATTTATTTCTCCCGGGTACAGCGACTGAACTTGAATTCATGACCTGGTACCATCCCTTTTTGCCTCCTGATACCTCTTCATTCTCTTAGAATATTCCTTTTTCCGGTCAATATCCATTTTCTTCCCAGGTTGGCTCAATATACGTTGTTTAGATTTAATATATTTAATTTAACTTTGGCATTTGGTGCGGTCCTTAAAATTTAAGATATTAAACAGTCTTAAGCCCCTCTGAATCTCTTTTAGCCGTTCAGTCTGCTTTAGTCTAAGTTGTGACATTGAATAGCTTTTTTTGTCATTCTGGAGTCTTCCATTCTATTAATGTAACGTAAAACTTAGCTTGGAGTTTCCTAATTACTTCAGTTATTAAATTGAATTTTTGATTGAGTTTGTCCAGAGATCTTCTCATTTGTATTGTTTGATGGACCCATAAGTCTCCCCAAGAATTTCCTGTTTCTGGTTCTCTATTTTCCTATCTCTAGAATGATCAGTATAGTTTCAGATGCGTATAGATATGTTCTAGAAGAATCACTGCCTTAATTCAGCATTTATCAAAATGCTCTCTTTATTGCAGTGAGCCCACATGAGTTTGTAGACCCTCTGAAGTTTGGTGATTCTATCTTCATTAGAAAGAAATTCAGTTCAGACCTGAGGAATGCATAATTTCGCTGGGGTAAGTTAAATGGCTAACCTGTTCAATTCCACCATGCTTTGTGACTTGAGAGAATAACTATGTATTATGGCATATATATTGCCTGTTTGTTTGTTTATTCTTTTAACCCCACTTTATGCCGCTGTGGCTAATCGGAAAATGCTACAGTGGGAGTCCTAAATTTTGCCTTTTCAGGTTTAATTAGTATCGCAATCTTTTATGAATAGCTGACATTGCATTGGTTCAGGACCATCTTTTTATATCCCCTCTGAAGGACGACATATATCTAAGGATTTTTTACTCCCATTAATTGATTTTAGATAAAATCATTTCAATAGGTTTTGACTTACGTTGCAGGCCAGCCCATTAAAAATGACTCTCAAGATTTTTAATTTTTATGATTTTCTTACCTGTTATTTCCTATTATTCAGTGAATTAAAAAACATAGGTAAAATATTCTCAGAATCATAGTTTTTGTTTTGTATTCATTATGAGTTACTTATTAAAAAAAGACAAAAAAAAATATATATATATATTTAAGGATGTGGTTTAAATTTTTTGTTCTTTCTACATATTACCCATTCAATACAGAAACTTGTTGGAAATTAAACAAAGAAAATGGGGCTTTAAGAGACATAAAAGTTTATTATGGAAAGATAACCATATTTGATTATTTTTCTAAATAGCTTTATGATTATCCTTCTTTCTTTTAACATTATATTATATCTTTAGAACATAGTGCTATTTAAAAAAAAAAATCGTAATTGGCAAAAATTATTTAATGGGAAACATCTCAAAAGAGATTTGAGTGAAAATTTAGGAATTTATATCTCCACTAGGGATTGCAATCCGGTGTCATTTTGAATCCGGCCGGATTCGGTCCCAAATTTCATCAATCCGGACGGATCCGGTCGGATCCGGATGGCTTGACAAAATGAGGTTGATTTTCACTTTTTGGTCCAAGATGAACTGTTATTGAGTTATTCGAGTATAATTGTAGACATAATAGGAAGTTTATAAAATAAAAGATATGTTAGGATTAGATATGGAGCAAAAAATTAAAGTTTAGTAGTTTGGGTAACAAGTAAAATTTTAATGGCTATTAAAACAGGCGGCTATTGATTACCATTTGCTGAAAATTAAGACTATTTGCTTTCTAACACCCTTTTTCCAAAATCCAAATTGATTTTTGATAATATATACTAAAGTTATTAGTACTTACATACTTTTTTGAAAAATAAATATTTCAGTAGAATAATTTAAAGATTTATACTTATAATAAAAACTCATTATGGTAATAATTATGCCATTCATTAGACATATTAATCAAAATATGGTGGTGTCTATCATAAATATAAGACTTGTTTGTGATTGTTTGCATTCTCAAATAATTTAAAATTATTGTTGTCACAACTCCCATCTGAGTTAATTACGCAAGGATAATTATATAAGATTTTATAAAGTAGCTTAATAAATTAATTGAGCTATCTGAGAAAGTGAAGTAACATAGCTCAGTCTTCCTAGATTTCAATAGATTTGTAAGCAGTTTTTCATATAATTCAGTACCTTAACACTTGTGTGAGCAATTTCTCTAAAAAAATGTTAGAGTTGTCTCAGAAGTCCCTCTACAGCCAACTTGTAGGACGCCATAGCTCGCGTATATCTAAGAAATAATATCTGTTAACTTACATTTAGGTGAAGCACCGACAAAACAATAACACATGTATTGTCTCGCGAAAGGTGGACGAATGATGCTGAACTTAAGGATGGCGTGATGTAATTTGGCGTCGACCGACACCACCACCACACATGTACACCAAATCTAACGCATTTAAAGTACTTTTTTTTTATATTAAACTGCACTATTTTTGGCCAAAAATTGCTATAATCGGATCCGGTATATTATTGCCGGATCCGGTTAACGTATGATGATGCCGGATCCGCCGGATTACCGGATCCGGTTTTCCGGATTGCAATCCCTAATCTCCACTTAATGAGTGGCATACATTTGGTGACAGACTCAACTGGATTCTATGTCAAAAAATGTTCTTCGCTGATGACAAGTGTTTTTATTCAAACTTGTTATAAGCCACAAAATTATTTCAAACTGGATTGACATCTGCTAACTAATAGTCAGAAATTCCTTGTTGAAACTAGGATTTCTTTTTAAAGGGAGAAAGATGGGCTTCGACATATAAAAAATATCTGGTGTGCGCAACACACGACTTAACTTTTACAATAGCTTGTGTAAGATGATATTTTTTCTAAAATCTTTAGCATTCCAACGGTATTTTATACATGTATATGACTGTTCTTAAATTCAAAAAATAAAAATTACATTTAAAAGATATTTTTGCAGTTTTCTCTTTTAGTTGGATATCGAATTCGTTCAACTTCTACATGTACTGTCTTATAGCAAAGATAATCAGATAATATGGCCAATTTCATAAAATCTACAAATTTAAAGATACTTTAAGGGAAGAAATTTTAAAATATAGGCATTTAAGGCCTGTCCGACTATTTCAATAGATTGAAATCTACATCATATTAAAGCCCATTAAATTTTACATCCATATAGTAAGTTTAATAAAAATCGTTAGAGCCGTTTTTGACAGAATCGTAAAAAGTTGTAAAATACATGGTATAAAGTGCCTCTTCTGGTAAGCCGATTTTAATGAAAAAGTTGCTGTAACATCTCGGGCATATAGGTGTCTCAAATATGGAATTTCATTTTCGTACACCTTTTATTTTTCGTGCAGGACTTACCACACACAGACCATTTTGCGGGACTTGGTTATTTGGACTCAGGACCCCTAAAACTTGTATTTCCGTTGAAAACTGGAATTCGAAAATTTTCACGATCGCAATATTCTCCCTTACTATATATTTCATATATAGGTAAGTTAAAGTAACAAGTAAGAATGTATTTTATTAAAAAAGTAAAATTGGGAATAAAATTTATTGAATTCACTTTGTTTCTCATTAATTAAATAACACAACAAATATATTTCAAAAAGCTTGTGAAATAAATGAAACTTTACTGGAAAAATCTTGTGCGAGCAACACACGACTTTCACTTACCTCCGTTTTTAGAATCGATTAAAGTATTTTCTAAAACAGTAAGAGATAAGAATGAGTGAAACCACTAAAGAATTAGTTAAATTAAATTTCTATAGAAACATGTGTTTTATTAAAAATCTATGATATTATTACCTAAAACAATCACTTAGTTTTATCGGCTTCATATCACTCTCTATTAACTTTTACAAGCTCTTGTGTATTAGATAATATTTTTTTCTAAAATCTTTAGCTTTCCAACGGTATATTACACATGTATATTACTGTTCTTATGTTCAAAAACGAAAAATTGCATTAAAAAAATATTTTTTCAGTTTTCTCCTTTAGTTGCTTTTAAAATTTGCTCAACTTGCATATTTGGCTGTTATTTATTAATGCTAACTACACAATATGGTTATTTTTATAAAATATACAAAATCAAAGGTACTTTAGAAGAAGAAAATTTAAAATATCGGCATTTAAGCCCTGTCAGACTACTTTTATCAGAATAAAACCTACATGATATTAAAACACATTAAATTTTACATCGATATATCGATATATCGTCGGAACCGTTTTCGAGAAAATCGAAAAAAGGTGCAAAATGTATGGTATAAAGTGGCTCTTCTGGTAAGCTCATTTTGATGAAAAAGGTTTTGTAACGTCTCGGGCGTATAGTTGTATTAAATATGAAATTTCAGTTTCATAGGACTTTTCGTTTCCACCCGGGAGTTACTACACACACACACACACACCTTTTTGCGGGACTTGGTTATTTGGAATCAGGTGACCCAAAACGTGTGTTTCTGTCAAAAACTAGAATTCGAAAATTTTCACGATCGCAATACTTTCCCTTAATATATATAGTAAGTGAAAGTAAAAAAAATACTTATATACATCTGCCAATTATCTAAAATGTAAATATAAAATTAAATATGAAATGAAACATTCCAGTATTAAATAAACAATGACAAGTTTTTAGTAAATGATACTTGAATATAAAAAGAAGAAAATATATTTACCTTAAAATAAAGTAAATTTTCAAAGAGGACTGTATACTCTTTTCATCTGTCGCAAATGATATTTTCATTTAAATTTTTTTTTTACTATGATGTAAAAATTAATTTCTCCCTTTAATATTTAAGCATCCGTCAATGTTTATTTTAATCAGAGAGATCCATTTTATATTCACAAAGAAGCCTTTACCTTCTGTATTTGTAGGTTTTTTTCACGACCAGAAAAAAGCGAATATAATAAATCGCAAAACACTTCTTTGTTTTCTTTGCTTATGGTTCATTTAAAATACCACCATACGTAGTTAGGCTATCATTTTCTATAATCTTGATTTCCTGTGATATATACTGAGTTGATAGAATACATACTGTGATTCCTTGGTCAGGTAAGACAGAAATTCAAATAAAAGAAGTATGATATGATCCTAACTATCATTAAATTAGATTTGAACTTCCCAGTTTAGCAAGAATAGTTTAGCGACCTATAAAATAAACTCTATCAATTGCTAAATTGGAATCAGTAAAGACCTTCAACCTCTTTCTGCCAAATTAGTAATAAATAATGTAAAGGAATGGGTAAAAGAAAATGTCCGTTTTGAATTAGTAGATCTTCATTGACATTTCCTTTTCACTCTGTTAATTCCAATGTTATCATTTGTATCTTCTTAATCGTCATGCTATACTAAATCATTCTGTAAACAAATTGTCTCTTAATGAGGCTCAGTACTTCTTTGTCATTCTCTCAGATCAGATCAGAACTTCTAGTAAATCTGCGACTTTGATGAAAAGGAAAGTTTGACAGGAGACTTCAAAGAGGAATCTTAAAATTATATTTATTGAAATTTACAACTGTATTATTTTATTGAATTCATCAAAAAACTTTGAGGAATACATTAAATAATAACATGATACACTTGTAGAGCACTACAAGTTTACAAGGCACTAGCCATTGGAAGCGTTCACAACATGTACTAAATGAAAAGGTCCCAGGGCCTTCTTCTTTTCTGACTAGACTTCAGCAATAGAAGAGGATGTGAGGATAGAAACTAGTGGGTTAGATCAAAAACATATGAACATAAATGTCATTATGGATGAGTTTATTCATGAAAAAGCAAGGAGATTTGAGAATTTTTCGAAGGATACGAGAGGAATTTGATGATTTAGTAGAGCCCCAAAGCTCGGTTCCTTAAGTCCAGATTGGCCTTATGATAGTCATTTAGAAGAGCCTTTTTTTAGTTAAGTGGAAGGTTTGAGCGTTTGTCTAGTAAGCTTTGAAGTAGCCGAAAACGTCGGAAGGCAGTTTTAATATCTAATTTAAAAAACGGATAATGTCAGTTTACTATTTGAAGGTGGGATCCAATATGAGATCCAGAAGGAAGTTCACAACACAAAACCCGAAATGGATAAAATCGGTCAACTGCACCCATTCTGTGGCATTGAACTTGCGACTTCTGACTTTTATCTGTTCTGAGCAATGACTCGTTTTCCAAAATCGAAAACATTGGACGAGGTGAAAAGTGGAGTTGAAGAAATGTTTTCAGTCAAAACGCTAGAAGTGCTATCGGTAGAGGATGGAACAGCTGATTTCCAGATGGAAATTAAGCTTAAAATATTAGGAGTTCAATTCCAAATAAAGAAGTAATTTGATGTAAGAATAAAATAAACTTCATTTTATCACTTGAAATGGTAATTAATCACCTCATATATAATGTTGTGTATTGGATGATAATATTGTCTGAAAGATAACTTACTTTTTAAACAAAGCATTGTATTTCTTGTAGCAGCTAGAATCAGGGTAGGATTAGAGTTATCGGTTCGCTCACTGCTTAAGTACCCTCTGAGTTAAGCCCTAATTACCACCCCTTAATTCGTTTAGGCTAATCATGTGAATGACTAATGAAAATAGATTTATCTTCATATGGTCATAGGGCCGAATCTGAATAACCGAATAACTAACTATGATGATTGGCCAAGAATGTTTAGGGATACGTCCCTAACTTGTAGTAGGTCCGACAAAAATCGAAAGAAATAGGTACTGTTTTATAAAGACACAGCAAGCGTCTTTCTCTGGAGAGAAAAGGGTCGTTTTTCTCTCGGCAATGAAATGTAGCATCAAGTTCATAACGGTGATTTTTTTTTGGTGTTCGTTTAATGTGTGTGAAATCAAACTTTTAAGTTTTTTTGCCGTTCCAATCGCCTTGAGGTGGCTATCGACGGTCAATTTGCTAAGGATAATTTTCCCTGCAAGTTCATGAACGATTATTCTGGGTTTTTCTTCCACCAAAGCCCACAGAACATCGTTATCAAGAGAGGAAGCCCTTCCAGAACCCTCTTTGTCTTCAAGGCTAGATTATTAAGAATAACCTATCCTTTAATTGTTCAACAAGGACGTCAAATCCTCATCATTTATGAATCAGATGGGAGCGAAAAACGGAAACATTTTATCATTGTTTATCATAGTTCATTTAGGATGTTGTTTTCACATTAACGATATCCGTAATTAGAAAAAAAATCTTAAATCCATTATCTATTTCATGTTCACAATGCATTTGCTTTCTTCCGTATTATTTCTAAACTAGTCTTCGATACCGAATTATATCACTCTTACTGGACAAACGTTCCGACAGCCAATTTACTACTAAAAGCTCATTCATGTAACCATTAACAGGCCTGTTTGGGGATATGGGGTTGAGGTTTGTGTCTCAATGAGACCATCAAAATCCTCACACATTCAATCCTTCCAAAAATCATTAATGACCTTTATTTTGTTACAGATAATATTATCATTAAAGACTTCCGTTGTAGAGGAACTTTGAAAATTGCTCATATTTTTGAACACTGTCCCTACTACACCATACAGCCGAACAAAAAGGGAATATCAAGCAATGTCCCAGCTGCTTTGAGAAACAATGGAAAAAGGATTGATCTTTCTCCTCTCTCAAATGGATTTTTACTAGCAGATTTGACCTACTGTTGTTGCTTTCCTCCTATTGAAGTGAAACTTCTTTACGCGCGTTATGCGATTTTTAGCAGAGGTAAAAGCTTTGATTTCGTTCCCATGGTGACGGTTTGCGCTACCAACATGCTCTAGACTGATGCATGCGCAGCGGTCTGTGTAGACCTGTCCACTAGAGATACGATATCGATAACAATTTCCGTGAACGTTATCGATATCAGTGTAATATCGACACAAAATTATCGATATTAATAATATCGTTATGATGTGTAATATAGTGAATTAAAATCAGTTAAAAATCAGATGAGTAAAGACATACGTGTAGTAGATAAACTATGTCTTAGAACTTACTTCGTACTGTATATAAAGTTAATATCATGAATATATTTATATTCATATAGATTAAAAACATTACTTTGCGTGAAAATATTTAAACATACCAAGCAGAATCATGATGATCTTATTGTCAATATTTAAATCTTAGTAAAATGAAATTGAATAGAATATCTTGATCATATTAGCATAGAAATATGACATTTTTAAATTAAATTAAATTAAAAAACGTACTCTTCTTTCCAACAAAATTGCGTTGCGAATTTAAGAAAAGTTTTCACTTCTATGGGGGAGCGGCGTGATTTAGTGGATAGAGCACAAATCTACTGTTCAATCAATGCGTGATCAAGGCCTAATCACCTCATTGCACGGCCGTTGGCATAGAAACAGTTACTTGTGTATGAAAAGAGGAAGCTATGAAAGCAAAAAAGTATTGATTCATATAAGTATCGAATAAATTACTTTGGAATAAATAAAAAATGAAATATTACCAATATATTTAGAAACTTACCATCCATTATAAGGATTTTTTTTTTCTTCCATATACTTGCTCCATTAGGCACTAACTTAAGAAGGAAATGGATGTTAGGGATAAATAGGAAGGTTTGCGGGAAGTGGAGGAAGGTGGGGGCAATTTTTCCCTGACAGTATCCAGGTGCAGCTAATCCAAAGGATATAACTGTCCTTTAAAAAGATCCTCAACTCCATCTTAAAGATATTCGCTGCTTCAGTTCTCTCTACAACGCTTTGCCATTTTTATTTAGTATATTTTTGGAAATAATAACAAGCCCATTGAGACAAAGTAATTACATTGGCGGACGTTTGGTGCAAAGTGGGAGAGAGGGAAAGTTTGACGTAATACCGGCCTCTATATTGCACAAGCTCACTAGTACGTATTTAGTTTGGTAAAAGCAGGTTTCTGATTATTAAAGAAAAAAAATATACTTGTATTTGTGTAGCACATACAAGTATACAAGTATTTGTGTAAAAAGTACCAATATGTTGACAGTTTTTCCATACCTTCAATATAAATACAGAGAATACTTCTTCCCAATTTGATCAATCATTATTTAATTTTGTAAAAAGTAGTCTAGGTGTCAAAAAAAAAAAAAAAAAAAATGGTAATCAGTTACCGAGAGCTCCGGCGGGAAAGTAAATGCATCGTTGTTTTGGCAAATTTCACAGTAATAATTTTTTTTAGCAGTCGGTTAATGAGTGAGGAACCCAACTTTAAAGTTGTTTACTTCTCAGTCGCTTTTAACTGTCCATTGATGGTCGATTTGCTGTCATTATTTTTCTTGTAAGTTCACGAACATTAATGTCATTATGGATGAGTTTATTCATTTAATTTAAAATCGGAAAATGATGTCAGTTTTTTTAACGTTGAAGGTACAATCCAAAATGAGTCTTGTTGCAGAAGGAAGTTCTGTCAATACTTAGCTTTATAAGAAAAGGAAAAACTGGGTTTCATGAATAGGAGGAATGCAAAACATTGCTTCGCCTACACTTTTCGCCACAACCCGAAACTCAAAAGTTTTCTTTTTTAGTGCAATCACTATTACTTCCTTGTCTCAAACTATTGATTTTCAATAGTTCAAAGTCAATACATTGACATGGGACCCATTTCAATCTTGAACTCCCTTCCATACTCCCCGTTGCTCTTTCTCAATTAAGTCCCTATTACATTCGAAAGAAACTGTTAAAAACCTTGGAGTTATCTTTAGCGAATACCTATCATGTATCTAAAATATCCCGAAAATCCATTTCCATACTTAAACAGTTCTATAGATTTCGTGAATCCTTACCTTTATAAGCCCGCCAGCTACTTGTTTTCTTTGTCTTCCCCAATTTTGACTACGGTTCCGTTTGAAGAACTGCTTTATAAGATTTATTTTTGGAGCCCGTTTCACTGGAGACCATATTTCTGGCTATTACACCGACTTAAAGTGGCCTTCTGTACTTTACCAAGCAATAGTTCCTTGGTTCTTACCTATTCCTAACCTTAAAAAATAGAAAACCTTCCCATATAACTGAACCTCTCACCCTCCGTTCTGATATCCATTCGTTGAACACTAGAATCCAATAAATGAATATCTATATCTATCACATAAAACTGCATCCTTTCACAAGTCATTTCTCGTTTGCTCCTCATCCTTCTGAAATTCGCTGCCCATCTCTATCCGTAAAGCCACCTCTCTACCTTCAAACATCAACTCTTCCATTACCTACCCGAATCTCAATCTTCCGTTCCATTGTAAAATATATAGTATAAATATATGCATATATAAGTGTGTATAAATATGCGAAGATTTATAGATATATTGAGTAGTTTTTTTTTATTTTTTTAAAGTAACTAGACCATAAGGATTTTATTTTTTGTTCATTGTCTTTGTTCTAAGGGTCTTGTCTAGATAAAAAATGTTTTTCATTTCATTTATATCAACTCATTAAAGATCCCTTTCCTAATTAAACCTAGTTAGGATACATTTAAGACTACCACTATAGCATCGTCCGAGTAGACACAGCAGTATTAAAATGAAAGTAAATAAATAAACAAACAAACAATATAACATTAAAAACAAACTCACCTGGCAAAGAGGTAAGAAAACTTCTCCAATGGAATCATCTCTCGAAAACCTGTCGTAGTCAAAAACATGGAGGTGCAGTACTCGGCTTTGTAGCTTTTGGATAGGAAATCCTAAGGCAAGAGAAAAAGTTTCATTAAAAATAAATTATGTATTTTGCATAATAAGTTTTTTTTTTTTTTTTTGTATAAGTGTATATGCATGCATATTTGCAGAATGTTAACATTACACAAAAATACTGAAAATAATAGTTTACACAAGAAACATATATTGATGATAACAAATTAATATCAGATAACTTCCCACCATACCTGGTACACATTATTCACTCCTATTCATCAAATAGACAGTTTTATATTCAAGTTGGCACATCTACCTCAGATACACTCCTATCTCAGCGGGTCTTCCCCAAGGCTCTTGCCTATCTCCAATCCTATTTAATTTGTTTATTTCCGACCTACCGACCCATCCATTTGTGATGAGATCCCTATACGCCGATGATACAGCATTGTATACTTCATCATACCACATGGATACCATAGTTGATCGCCTTCAACAATATTTTAAAAATATAGACAAATATTGCATAAATTGGATATTGAAAATTAATCCCTCCAAATCTGAAGCAATTCTTTACACTAAACGTCGCCCAAAAATAAACCACCAAATCAAGATAAATGCAGCTCCCATCCCAATAAAAATAACTTTACTTAAATCTCTTACTTTCACATATCATATCAATAGAAAAATCGAAAAGCCAAAAAATTAATAAATAAAATGTTCCCATACTTCAACTAAAACATCCCATCTGAGCTCTCATAACAAATTGACAATATACAAATCAGTTATCCGTCCGTTAATTACATATGCCTCGCCAGCCTGGAGCTCAACCTGCTTGATTAATTATCAAAAACTTGAAATAATTCAAAATCTATCAACTGCGGATAATTAACAATTACCCCCGCTACACTAAAATATCATCTATGTTCCATTCCAAAAACAAAAAATCCTATAAAACAGAAATTTCATATTTAAGACAACTATACGCTCAAGGTGATACAGAAACTTTTTCATCAAAATCAGCTGACCAGAAGAGCCACTTTATACTATGCATTTTTCACCTTTTACAATTTTTTTTTCAAAAATGGCTGTTGTAATTTTGATTAAACTCTATATATCGATGTAAAATTTAATGGGTTTTAATATCATGTAAGTTTCATTCTGATTGAAATAGTCTGACTGGGCTTAAGAGCTGATATTTTAAATTTTTTTCCTCTAAAGTACCTTTAATTTTGTAGATTCTATAAAAACAACTATATCATCTATTTAGTACTGTTAAAAAACGGATAAATATATAATTTGAACGAATACGATATCTAAATAAAATAGAAAAGAAAAAATATGCTTTTTTACGCAAAAAATAGTAATATAGACTATAATATACCGTTGGAATGCTAAAGGTTTTAGAAAATTATTATCTTATTCACAAAATTGTAAAAGTTAATGGAGAGTAGTGAAAAGCCGATAAAATGATTGTAATAGATAATAATATAATCGATTATTTAATAAAACACATGTTTATATTGAAATAAAATGTAATTTATTCTTTAAATTTGCATCTCTAAATGTATTTAAAAAATCCTTAAAACTATTTTAATTGATTTTAACAACGGAGCTGTGTAAAAGTTGTGTTGCGCGCACCAGATTTTTTAAATGTTTATAAATAAATCTTTTTAAAATTATCTTAATAGGCATTGCTTGTACAATCCAAAATAAGTAAAATCTAATGCGGGCATTATGCAGATTCAAAATATCGGTTATAGCTGCTTTGTTTTTGAATAGCGTTCATCCCTTAATATTGTTCTTATCTCTATGGAACGAAACGAGGAGATATGTTCGTTTCAGTACACTCTAATTGTATTTTAACGATGCATCCGCGGCAGTGGAAACTGCACTTTGATAGCTCAGTGAATGGTCCGACGAAGCGTGAGATATCGGCGGTACCCCCTCCAGATAACTGGCGATAAGACTAAGTTGATAGAAAATGGTCGGCTAATCATCATGATCCTAAAGACGAACCATTAACAGGCCCGATGGTTCCGATAATGCTATGCATAGGCTAATTTAATAGTTCAAAGGCTCTACAGCTACTGTTAATACCAAAGACATAATGGCTTACCTAATATTATTGAGGTGGAGGATTATTGGGAAACTTCGGAATAACCTCACCAAAGTTGAGTAATACGTACTTCACTGTTATCGATGTTATATTTATAGGTAAATTACGTAATGGGGAAGACCGTGGCTGAGTGGTTAGCGCGCTAGCCTGCCACGCTGAAGTTGTGAGTTCTAATCCCAGTCCCAGGAGGACTTTTTTCAAGCATACAAATAAATGGGGATTCACTCACAATCTCCCCTGGGTATGTGGGACCCGTCAGCTAATTGATAGCCACCCACAAAAATAGGCGTAGGGAGTGATGACCCTACCCTATAAAATGTCATCGAGTATCGCTGTGTAGAATATAAACCATACCGCGAGGCCAAGGGCCTCCAAGGCCTGTCGCGCCAACCGTAAAAAAATAAGGTAATTTACGCCTAAGTTGCTTCAGATCACTTTACTTTGACCAATCCAAGCCTATTGGAACGTGGATCAACCGTGCCGGTAAAATTCTCTGTGGAGTGGTTGGAGTAGTGTGGTGAATGACTAATCTGCAATTTTTTTTTATTATTTTAAATAATGAACCTTTGTAGTAGACCATAAAAAAAAATAAATACCTACCTCAGAAGAGTTTTTAACATAAAAACCCGGTAATAATGATAAAAATGAGTAAAAGAAATTGAAATATTAGCCATAAATACGGCAATAATCAGTTATTTTTGAATATAGAGGAAAATATGTATAGATTTTTAGAATGAGTGAAGCACGATTATAAAAAAAAAATACAAATAAATAAATTTACAAAAAATCATCTATAATCTTATATAGTCAAGACATAACTAATAAGAGATGTGCTTCCCTGATAATTCGGTTATTATTGATGATAAAGAAAAAATGTAAGGTGTTCTGGAATCAGGAAATGTTATTTGAATCAATTGAATGAAAATCGGAAGAAAAGAAAAGGAAATAGTAACGAAGTCAAGTAAAAATGCTTTTGGTTCATTATTTTCAATAATGATGCTTTGTAACCCACCAACAAAAATAAATAATCCCATCCAAAATTTGAGGACTTACGTTTCAAGATGCTTAGAATCCGAATAAAGAATATTTGAAAAAAATCCGTTTGTACTAATTAATAAATAAATTAACCCCAAAATTTTGAAATTAGTAGAGGTGATAGGCCATTTTCCTTTGAATTATACATTGCTTTTTAATAATAGTTAATTGCTTATTAACAGCTATAATAACAATTATACCCTAATATAGTTATTTGAAAATAATAAACCATTGTGTATAATTTTCAGCGTATTTTTTTAAAATTTATTAGGCAATAATATAATAATAAAAATTATATATACTGGTCGATACATTTTTTTTTCTTCTAGGCCCTGGGCCGAAGCGGTATATTTGTCTAGGATTTCACACAGCAATACTCGATGATATGTTAGTACATACTTACTACTTCTATTTTTGTGAGTGGCCACCAGTTGATTGACGGTCCTTGCGAACCAGGAGGAGAGGCGTGAGTGAATCCCCATTTAATTATGTGATTGATAAAGACCATCTAGGACTGAGATTCGAACCAGAAACTTATGGCAGGCTCCCTACATTATGATTTAATGGGGTGTATAAAAAAAAAGAAGTCTGTTTTATCAAATTCAAGATTTCATAGGACTGTAAATATTTTAATACTTAGCTATACTTAACAATCCCCTTAGAGCACTCTTTGAGTTTGTTTAATCGCATTTCACAACTTTTAAAAGAGTAGTGTGTCGAAAGATACTGTTAGTTGCCGTTAAATCTCCATGGGGAAGGTGAAAAAAAGTAGACTGGTCCCACTCAAACTTACTCCTCAGCAATCAGCTAAGAGGTTGTAAATTTGTGAAAATGTATTGATAAGACTTCTGATAGGAGATAATGCAGGAAGTGATTAAAATCTGGTGCGGGCAACACACGACTTTCACTTACCTCCATTTTTAAAATCAATGAAAGAATTTTCAAAAACAGTTAGAGATAAAAATACGTGAAACTATTAAGGAATTAATTAAATTGAATTTATATAGAAATATGTGTTTTATTAAAAAATATATTATATTAGGGGTACTCACTACGTTTGCTATAGCACATTTTTTTTGCTATTTTGCTTATAGTAGGCTACGGTAGAAACTCGGCGGGTTTAGCAAATTAGCACAAAATATGTGCTATAGCAAACTTACTGAGTACCCCTATTATTATCTAAAATAATCAGTTAGTTTTATGTTCATTTCATCACTCTCTATTAACTTTTAAAAGCTTGTGTATGAGATAATATTTTTTCTAAAATCTTTAGCTTTCCAACGGTATATCATATATGTATATTACTGCTCTAATGTTCAAAAACGAAAAATTGCATTAAAAAAATATTTTTCCTGTTTTCTCCTTTAGTTGGGTATCGAATTTATTCAATTTATATATTTACCTGTTTTTCATCAGCGTTAACAAGATAATATAGTTATTTTTATTGAATCTACAAAATTAAAGGTACTTTAGGGGTAGAAAATTTAAAATATCGGCATTTAAGCCCTGTCAGATCATTTTAATCAGAATAAAACCTACATGATATTAAAGCCCATTAAATTTTACATCGATATAGCGAGTTTAATCAAAATCGTCGGAACCGTTTTCGAAAAAATGGAAAAAGGTGCAAAATGCATGGTATAAAGTGCCTCTTCTGGTAAGCTCATTTTGATGAAAAAAGTTTTGTCACGTCTCGGGCGTATAGTTGTCTTAAATATGAAATTTCAGTTTCATAGGACTTACCGTTTCCGCCCGGGAGTTACCACACACACACAAACCTTTTTGCGGTACTAGGTTATTTGGACTCAGGGGACCCTAAAACGTGTATTTCCGTTGAAAACTGGAATTCGAAAATTTTCACGATCGCAATACTTCCACTTACTATATATAGTAAGTGAAAGTAAAAAATGGGTAAAGATGGCAATATCGCGGTCAAACGGCTTTTCCGATTGCTGCAAGGGTAAATTTGAAAAAAAATATATGCTTTGCATTTTTTTAAGCTGGTATTCATCACTATTTTTTTTAACCTAATGAATGCTCAATGAATTCTGAACTCGACTACAAACAACTGGAAAGATTGTACTCAAAGTTTTCAGAGCTTTGGTTAACCGAAAAGGAGTTTTATTTCAAGATAATGCTTGTTCTCATACTACCCGTCGAACCAAAACCAAAGAAAAGTTTAAAAACCTTCATTGGTTAGAACTCCTGCCTCATCAACCATATAATCCAGACCTCGCTCTATTCGATTACCATTTGTTTTGATACGCAGCGGAACTTGATATTGTGGTCCAAGAGTTCTTTGACAGCCATTCCAAAGAATGGAAACTGCGTGGGATTGAGCAGATGGCTAGCAGATGACTAATAACGGTAGATAACAATGGGTTATACTTTGAGTATTAATTGTAATTTATATAAAAAAAATAATAATATAAATATTTGGTTGACAACATTTTATTATTTTTTTTTTTTTTATACATCCCATACGAAATCGAAAAGGTTTTTGGATTGAGAGAAACTAAAATTCATGTTGTTGAATTTTCCTTTCCACTATTTTTTGGAGACATAATTTTGATTGGAGATTTAATTGTTTTCTATTATAATTTTTTTTATTATTTTTTAAAAATCATTATTAATAAATGTGTAAAACAAAAAAATCAGACGACTAAATCATTTAATGTCTTCCGCAAGCCTGTCTCTTCGTTTCAAGACTTTAATATACGAAACAATACTACACCCGTCACTATTATATTGCACGCAAATATTTCAACGTATTGTGAAGTCAACAGCAAAACGTGTTCAGTCGCCAGAAAATGGAGTACTAAGAAGAATTGTTAAAGAGACAACGTTACAAAGAACAATGCCATCTATAATCCACGACGAATTGAACATCTCTACAATCCATAACTACATTACAGAGGGGAATATAATTTTTTTGAAAAAGTTAACCTAGTAACGAACCCCTTATTTTGTCAGGTAACACTTCCAGGAGTACCTCAGCGATGGAAAAAATCGTTTGACAAATAAAATCTTCGTTTTAACTTTAGTAGTAAGGCCTAATCAAACTAAAAGATGAGCCCCATCACCGGATCTACATTATTACATAAAAATGTAAATCTTAAAAAAAATTAACATGCAGAGAGATGACTCCTTAAATTTCAAATATGCAAAAAAAGGAGAAACCTCAAGTTTCCGTAAGGTGAGGTATTGGAAAGAAAATAAGGGGCTATGAAAAAATAAAACCTATTAATACGTGAGCTATTAATATTAATAATACGTGATTAGATACCTAACGATAAAAAGGACATTAGCAAACATTAGTTGTGCTCTAAAATCATCTTTTTCCACAACGATTGAGGCACTGATTTCAAAGTGTTACATCCATTCTAGGAAATTATGTTATTCCGTAATAATAGTAATTGTCAAACCTTAATTTATATTGCAAAACTTTTGTAGAACCATTTCTATTAATATTAAATAAACATAAAACAAAAACAAAAATTGAAATAATTTTCTCTAGAGAAATAGAAAACGAATCCTGCACTAATTAAAATCTTTTTCGATTCGAATTAATTTTTAATACTGTAATTTAAACCTTTTTTAAAAAAGATTTTCTTTCCGAGAAATGCTTATTAAGCTGGGCATTTACCAAAACTATTGAAAATTCGTCCTTTTGAATTTTACTTCGTTAAGAGTAAAGTGGGAGACCCCCGAAATGTGTATTATAAAAGGCCCACTCAGGGCTGAAAAAGTGACAGTGCATTAATTCTGCTTTAATTAATACTTAGTAAGTCCCACAAAGCGGAGCTTAACATGTCCGGCCATGGCTATTTCAATATAGAAACGGAATAGGTGAGCAAGAAAGGGGGTTTTGGATGCTAATTATCTTCTATTCGAATTATCTAATTACAACTTGTATTCTGTTTATTTCTAAAGATTAAAAAAAATAGTTATTAAGTAATAATATAATATAAAGCGAATTATAATATAAAAAATCTTGTGCGCGCAAAAAAACTTTTAAATAAAGGTAGATTTAAATAAAGTTTACATAATAACATTTAGATACATTGGAAACATATGTTTTAGAATAAATAATATAACAGTATAAAATTGTTATGATCAACAATAACCAAGGTTATGTAATATTCGTCACTTTACATTACCTTACACAACTTTATATTTATGATTACATTTCTTATAGAATATTTAGCTTTACAAAGGTATATTATATTACTATTTTTGTGTTAGAAAAAAACTATCTAAAAACAGTTTTGCTCTTTTATCCTTTAGTTGTTTATCAAATTCGTTCAACATGTACAATAAGCCGCTTTTTATCAATAGCAATATGAAGATATGTTTAAGGTACTTACAACGAAGAAATTAAAAAAAAAAAATAGGCTTTTATGTCCTGTCAGGCTGTTTCAATCAGAATGAAACCTACACTATATTAAAGTTTATAAAATCGCTCAGTGCTATCAGAGCCATTTTCAATCCATTCTCAGCAAACCCTATTGTACAGGAGGTCCACTTCGCAATCAAACAGCTAGAGGACTTTTCAAAAAAAAAAAAAAATTATTTTGGATTCCCAGTCATTCCGGAATATCAGGGAATGAGGAAGTCGACAGAGCAGCAACAGAGGCACATTCACTAGAAGAAATAACGCCCTCTTTTATTTCATCATCTGAGCTGTTTCAGCCAATGAACGCGAAGATGATGAATGGCAACAGTCTTGGACCGCTCTTGAAAACAACAAATTGAAAAATGTCAAACCGACCATCAGCTGCTGGGTCTCATCATCAAGAAAGTGCAGGCGTGAGGAGGTAGTTATCGCCCGCCTGAGGATAGGACACTGCCGTCTCACTCATGAGCACCTCATGGCACGAAGGGATCCACCTCGATGTCAACTGTGCAAAGTGGCTCTCACAGTAAGTCATATTTTTGAAGAGTGTCCTCGATATAGTAGAGAATTTGTAAAATGTAGCGTACCACGTAAAGTCTCGGAGGCATTGAGCGATAGTGATCGGGCCGTCGATGGTGTCATTCAATTGGTGAAGAACATTCGTTTATATCACCTCATTTGACACATTCAGGCTACTTTACGCACTTTTTGATATTTTACTCACAATTTTTATTTTTTTATTATAATTTTTTTTTCTTCCTTCTCATCATAGGTAAGTTAATCGTCTTCTGAAGATGTTTTGGGCAATAATAACCACTCGCAGTTTTTTGCCCTTAAAACCAAAACAACAACAACATTGTAAAAAAAAAAAAAAAAAAATAGCTCTTTTGGTTTACCGATTTTTATAAAAACATAGTTGTAACATTCCCGGCATATAAACTTCTGAAATATGAAATTAAATTCTATAAAAATAAACATTTTCGAGCTAAACTGAACATTTTTTTTTTTTTTTTATATAATTTTTGCGAGAAAGTCATATATACTCAGGGGACTCTAAAGCGTGTATTTTTGGTGTAAGTTCGAAAATATTTACGATCGAAATAATTTCTCTTACTATATTATAGTACTTATATATACTTATATATAATTAGTTATATATACTTCATTTATAGGTAATTAAAAGTAAAAATGAAACGATTTTTAACTTGTCTTAAAAAAATAGCAATGTAAATTCACGTTTTAGTGATCTATAACTCTTAATAACCCTCGTGTACAATAAAATGGAATATATATGTATTCATGTTTAGGAATTGTCTGAATATTCTATAAATTAAATAAAACGAAAATGACTACGAAACTGAAATAGTGTATTTAAGAAGTCTATGTGCCATAGATGTTACAGCAAGTTTTTTCCACAAAATAAACTTACCGAAAGTGTATATACTATATACTACGAATTTAACACATGGTTACCATTTATCGTATGAATGTATTATGTACTATTATTCTTATTAGTAGTCTTTAATATCATACATATCCTCTGTTTACGCTGAGCTATCCGCGGAAGATCAATGCTTCCAAGTGATAGTTCAAATTCAGGGTGGTTCAATAACATAAATTAGTGGAGTGTATTGGGTTTACCGAATAAAAACAATTAAAATAAACGAAGAATCAGCACATCACAGCCATCAACTTAATAAAAAAACAAATGAATTAATCGTGCAGTCGTGTTACATATATTATATAAAAGCACACAAACTGTGTCTCTAACCATAAAGGGTCTTGGGCTCATTCATTACAAACGCTGATTGGTACTGTTTCTAGGACAACGACTATGACATTTCATGATTTGTCCAAGAACACCCTCTAGCCGCCAGGTTTTTTCCCATTTTGGGTTCCCACTTTTTAGAGACCGGGTGTGCCACAAGACCATCTCCATAACCCAGGATCGTTTCAAGGCTGAAATAACATTGTAAAGTTTGCACTGTCAATCACAACACGGAGGTTACACGACGGTTTTTCAGGTCCCTCAGTGTTGCCAGGTGGAAAGTAGTTTAATTATTAATATTAATTTTTTACCTGCAACATTGAGATAACCAACCAATTACCTGCATTGTGTTTATCGTGTGAACCGTGTTGTTTGTGGTAATATTGTTAAAGATCTCGTGTGTGTGGACTTAAAAAACATTCTTTTTAATTTTATTTGATTACCCAGCAGAAGTTTATTTTTTATATCTTATTTTTCATAAATTTTGGTGTTCGTGCTCGTTATTGAAAAAAAAAAATATTTTATTTATTCAAAAGTTACAAAATATCGATAATAACACTTTAAAAGACAATAATGACAATCTTGATAATAACAATATGGCTATACTAGATCTGACATAGATTACGTACCGTAATTACTGCGAGGACTTGAAGAGAGTGATCCCTGGGAGAAGGGACAGGGTATATAAAGGTTAATAGGACTGCTGAATAAGATTCAAGGAATATGGTGTGATCTGCAGGTGCACTATGGCCTCATGGTGGCGTGACTCCTCCGTCCTTATGAGAGTGAAGCCCACTGAACTCTAAATTTAAGGATTTGGGACGGTTTGTCTATTCTGTAAATATTGAAACCAAGCTCTGGCTCTGCCATCAAAACATTCAGGTGGTTGAGGATGGGTACTTGGATTATCATTTGAAGGATTAGAACACAGTAATTCCAGTTTACAATACTGACGATAAAGATTATAGCATAAAAGATATAAACATATTACATAAAATATATAAGAAATAAATTGGGATACAGTTATATCATAAGGTTCTAATTCTTCTATTTCTATATTACTTAAGTCTATTTGTTGTAATTCCTCAAAAGTAAAATTTGTTGATACAATAGTTTTATTATTAACAGAATGATAGGAAATAAAAGGAATATTTACATTGTCAACATAAGAAAGTGGTACATTTATATTTACAAATTTCTCTTTTTCATTAAGATTAAGGAGGCTAGTAGATGGTAGATGATACATTTGTGTGTTTGTTACACTAGTTGTTACATTGCTAATATTAAAGGTTAAATATTGGTGTAATGTGGGTATAAGTTTGATTATAGGGTTTGTTCTTATTTCTACAGCTTTACAATCATTTAATTCTATATTCTTACATAATTCTAAAATACATTTGTCCTTAATCTCTATCATGTCTTTACAGTAATGATGATTATTGAATTTAATACAATTTCCATTGTAAAACGAATTTTTAAATCTAATGATTAGTTGTTCTTTAATCTTTAGAGTAATGACTTTATTATTCCTTGTAACTGGATATGACATAGCATAATAAGTTGTTTTTGGCAATGATTTCAAAGGGATTTTAATAAAATAATAAATTAATCCTGTATCTGATAGGGAACAAAATGTGGAGCTAAGTAACCAGTTTAATTCTACATTTTCTGTGATTGGTTCTCCGAACGGTATGTTTAATTGTTCTAGTTCTCTAGTCGTTAATATGCTTGGATGGGTAATTCCTAATTTACATTGTTCTAAGGAAAATTCTATATCATTTAATTGATTTTCTACTAAATCTAATACGGCTAATAAATCATGATACATTAACTTAGTAAGAGCTAAATCTGTAAAATTATTTATTTTTTCTATACTATCCTTATATTTATTTAAAACAATTATTTCTTTATTAAGTTTAGATGTTAATTCTTTATTTAATCCTAATCTAACATTTTCATTATGCTCTATGTGATACATATTTCTCTCGATTTTATTTAAAATATTATCATACTTTTCTTTGTCATCGGCGTCCATATTGCCGGTGAGCCAACTAATAGCATTGCCTAGTCCGTTAATTAAACCTCTTTTTGATCGGTTATTCCGATTTATATTTACAATATGATTAATTTTTTCTAATATCTTGTTATATTTTTGTTCAATAATATTATGCAAAGTTTTATATTCATTACTAATTGTTAATACGTCAATGCTAATCTTAAGGGTTTGAATTTCTCTTGTTAAATTTGTAAGATTCTTATAATGTAAAAATGTGTACCAATCTTCAATTATAAAAGATGGATTAATTTGTACGATGGATGCTCCTGGTCCGTCAGATAAATCTTGTATTAGCAGGGTCTGTATCTGAACCGTAAGCGCTGCGATCAGAAGATACTTGAAACAATTCGTCGTCGAACTCAAAGTCATCTTGGCTGACTCCTGTAACATTAGACGTTTCTATTTCTTTTATGACATTCTCAATATCTTCATCAGTTATTTCTGGGTTTTTTTGACTTGTACTAGGTTTATTATTATTATTATTTGATTTCTTTTTCTTAGTGACCTTTTTCGGTCGTTTGACTTGATCAGGGTGGAGTTTTTTCTTTCTACCTTTATTTCTATTTTGAAATCTTTTATCAACATACTTTCCTTTTTCGTATTTAGGATCTATTTTCTTTTTCTGTTGTCTCTTTATATACACATCTTCCGGGATTTCTATGTCTTCTCTATTTTCATTTAACTTGCCTATTTTTCTCTCTTTATTTTGTTCTATACCTTTCTTAGTTATTTCGAAAAGCTGCTTCATTTTCCGATGGTACTCATGAACAAGATATTCTTTTATTTCCGGGGATTCATTATAAGTTTCATTAGTGATACCGAAAGTTATTTCGTTAGGGGTCATTTTAAGATCTTGATTAAGGGAATTATTATATGCTGTCGTTGCTTGCTCTAACTTATCTTCCTCTTTATCATCTTTGTTTTCTATGTTTATAAGTCTTAAAATTTCTAATAACGAAGAGCTTGCTCGATTAAGCAATCCAAGAGAGTTAGGGTGATTGGGGGTAGTATAATGTAATTCAATATTTAAGTAGTTTAGAAAATCTTTAAACAAGTTATTGTCGAATTCTCTTCCGTTGTCACATGATATTTTTTGGGGTTTTGGAAAATATGCTAAATATTTTTTCAATACTTTCATGCTTTCTATGGCATTATAACTCGTTGCGTAATAAGAAAATATTCTTTTGGAAAAAGTATCTACTATTAAATAAATGTAATAATTACTCATGTGTAAGGTATCAATCATTAAATCTGTAAAGGGTTTCTCAGGTGTGGGAGTAATTTTAAATTTTTGTTTTATAGGTCTTCTATCGTATTTGCCTTTTCCACATGTGTCACATTTGTTTATAATTTCTGTGATATGATCTTTCATATTGGGCCAATAAAATTTGGTTTTCAAAACTAAATATGTTTCATTTATACCTCTGTGGCATGTCTTGGCGATATGATAATCAAGGATAAGTAATTTCTGGTCTTCCGTGTTCTTTACATCTGGCAATAGTTTATAATATCTTTTAATTCTATTTGTGGGAAATTTTTCTCTAATGAGTGATGCAACTTTATTAAATAATGCATTATACCAATTATTTTCACTTTCTATAGAATCTGATATGGGTGAGCAGTATATGCCGTAAGTTATATTTGGTCTTAAGATTTCTAAAAGTTTTTCTTCTATTTCAAAATCTTTTTCATGATAAGGCCAAGTAAATTCAATTGTTGTTCTTTGCTTATTATTGAATATTGTTTCGCGTTGAATTTTCGCGTGTCCCTTTTTTATTATTATTTGATTTTTCTCAACATTTACTGGTCTAGATTTATCATCAACTATTAAGATTCTGTTATCGGAGGATTCTGTGGAGTGCTGCGTTGCTAAAGAAGATATATCATCTTGAATTATTTCTTGGTGTTCACCATTATTATTTTCTTCTATGTTTTCATCATTATTAATTCCTTCTAAGTTTTCATTGTTAGCTTCTTCTTGGGTTTCTTCTATTCCCATTTCTTGTAATAAATCTACGATTTCTTGTGAATAGTTATTAGGAGAATTTTCTGTATGAAAAATATCAAATTCTGGTTCTTTTAATTTCCTTTCTTCAATAGGGTAACGGGATAAATGATCGGCGACTTTATTAGCCTTTCCTTCAATGTATTTTATGTCATATTCGAAATCTTCTAACAATAATTTCCATCTAATTAATCTGGCGTTCTGTGTTTTACACGTTCTTAAATATTCTAAAGGTTTGTGATCTGAATATATGAAAAATTTTCTACCGTATAAGTAGGGTCGAAAATGATTGCAAGCCCAAATAATGGCTAAACATTCCTTTTCCGTTGTTGAGTAATTTTGTTCTGCTTTATTAAGTGTTCTGGATGCAAAACATACAGGGAGTTCTTTTCCATCTTTCTTCTGTGCTAATACTGCACCAATGGCGAAATTACTTGCGTCAGTTGTTAAGAAAAAGTCCTGATTGAAATCTGGAATTTGCAAAATGGGGCTACTACATACAAGTTGTTTCAATTTCTCAAAAGCGTTTTCATATAACTCTGGTTTGATTTCTTTTTGATCTTTTCGAAGACATCTCGTTAATGGGGAAGCTATCTTTGCGTAATTTTGTATCATTTTCCTATAGAAACCAGTTAATCCTAAAAAGCTTTTAATTTCTTTTTCATTTTTAGGGAGTTTAAAATCTTTTACTGCTTTTATCTTTTCTGGATTAGGTTCTATGCCGCGTTCGCTGATAATATGTCCGAGGAATAACAATTCTTTCTTGCAAAATTCTGTCTTATCGAGCTGAATCTTTAAGTTATGTTTTTCTAATTTTTTAAGAGTTTCTTCTAAATGTTTCCAATGATCTTTGTAATTTTCAGAAAAAATTATAATATCGTCCATATAGACTAAAACGTTAATAGAATCTGAAAAAATGATATTCATGGCTCTTTGAAACGTTGCTGGGGCATTACTGAGTCCAAATGGCATGCGAAGGAATTCAAAGTGGCCTTGATCTGTAGAAAATGCTGTTTTTGGGATAGAACTTTCTTCGACTTTTATTTGATGGAAGCCTGAGCAAAGGTCCATTGCTGTAAATATCGTCGCTTTTCCTAATTTGCCTAAAAGGTCTTCAATATTAGGAATGGGGAATTTATCCGGGGTTGTTTCTCGATTTAATTTCCTGTAATCAATCACCATTCGTATTTTTCTTTTTCCTGATGCGTCTGGCTTTTTCGGGACAATCCAAACGGGAGAATTGTAAGGGGAATTGCTGGGTCTTATTATTTTGGATTCTAACATCTTTTTAATTTCTTCCTTAATATTTTCTTTGAATTGGTGGGGATATCTGTAATTTTTCGAATATATCGGGTCTTCGGTTTTTGTTTTAATCTTATGCTCCAATAAATCAGTGGCTGAAAGGGGATCATTTTCAGTCTTAAATACTGATGGATATTTCGATAATAATTTAATTAAATTTGATTTTTCTTGAGGAGGTATATGGTCGGTTCTGATTAGTTGGGGGATTTGTTTTATTATTTCATGGTTTCCTTTTTTATTAGAATCTGTTAATTCTACTTCTTCTTTTTGCAAATAGTATAAAGGTAAATATATGGTTTCGTTAACTTTACGGTCGATTATTATATTTTGATCATAGATGCCAGGTTTAATTTTAATCTTATCATCTTCATAGTCAATAAAATATAGATTTTTATTTTGTTCTACTTTTATCTGATTTTCGCCTTCTTTCAAAACTAATTTTAAAACTTCGTCTTCCATAATAAAATCAAACTCTGTATAGCGAGTTTTTATTTTGTTGGTTTCGAAATCGATATTAAATTTCATTTCCCTCATTGTCTCATTTCCTAGTAGTATTTCGTAATTGGGACTGAAATTAAATAGATAAAATTTTATTTTTTCGGGGTTTTTAAGAAAATTATTTCTGCAATAAACTGAAATAGATTCCGTGCCAAGTTCTTCTCCGGTTGCTGTTTTTATTGTAAAATTTTCTTTTTCTCTTTCAACATCTGGTGGTACAATGTCTGGTCTTATATAATTCTTCCAAGATCCGGTATCAATAAGCCATTTACGATTCGCGTGGTCTTTAACATAAGGCAGTTGGCTTTTATTCTCTTCTTTTATGTGTTTTGATTGTCTGGCGGGCCTTTCTCTAAAAAAGAATTATTTGGATCTAATTTTTCTAATTTCTCTCTTAATTCTCTGATTTCTTGGTCTTTCGGGTCTTCTTGCTGAATTTGGAAATTAGGCTGTTTCGGTTTATTCCCGAATGCGCTAACTGTTCTCATGGATACAGTTGGATTTTCATCTTTCTTATTATTATTATAATTTTGATTCCGGTATCGACCTGAACCGTTGAAATACCTTTGTTGTTCTTGACGGGGCCATTGTTGGTAATAATTATTATTATTATTATTCTGCCGGTAGTCTTGTGGAGGTTCTTGTTGTCGATATTGATGCTCTTGTCTTTGATTATGTGGGTTATACGGGTTATTGGGATTTTGCCAATTATTAAATCGTTTGTGATGTTTTTTATCGAACTTTTTCTTATGGTCGAAGCCTCTTTTGTAATCATGTTCTCCGGGTCTTCTCATATTTCCCGAATTTATGAGGTCATCGAAGAGTAGATGGTTCTTATTCTGAATTAAATTTCTCAAATCATCTAATGTTCTTAACTTTTCTGCTTTAGTCATAAGATATGTTCTTATGTGAAGGGGCATGTTAGTGTAAAAAAAATAAAGAATACTTTTCTCTAATGCGCTAATAATTGTTTCTCTATTTGGTGTGTTTTCTATCCGATGTTTAGAAATGATTAAAGTGCGGATCTTATCAATTCTTTGAAGGAAATCAAGAGGGTGTTCCTTATGATGTATTTTGTTATTAAATAATTCATGCGATAATTGTTCAATTGAGCGGCTGTCTCTGAAGGTTCTTTCGAGATAATTTAGTAATTCTTCAACACGACTAAATTCGCACGTTGTATTTATATAATCAGCTTCATCCGTAAGTTTTGCTAAAAGTTTACTTAATAATCTTTGTTCGTTTAGTTCCTTAAACGAGTTGTCCGGTTTACACACGATTTGGTAAACTTGTCTACAAACTGTCACGAATTTTAACAGATTGTGTGGATTTCCATTAAAATTAGGGATATGATCGTAGTCTGCCGATTTAATTTGAAAGCTTGCCATATTTGTAGTTAATGTTAAATTATTTACTCGCAGGATTAAAGAATTTAAATAATCATCAGACATAAAATTACAATAGTAAAGGAAATTAACTTACAATAAATTGAGTACGCTGTCAAAATAATCTTCGACGGGGTGTGAAGATCTGTCCTTGAGCTGGATACCTGACGACAGTGAAGTCCGGCCAAGGTTGAGTGCAGATAAGAGACTTTGCCTGCGTTGCGAGATGCTCGGGGTGAGTGAACTCGTCCAGAATCTGAAGATCTCGAAGTTGGTAGTCCTCGGTAGGTAAGCCAAAATCTTGAGTCTTCACAGGTGAGGAATCCTAGGCGGTAGTCCTAATTCTGGATTTGCGGAAAAAGTTCGGATCTGCGGAAACTCGGTTCTTAAAACTGCGATAAAAATATGCAGTCCCTATTTTGGGCGCCAATTTTGGTGTTCGTGCTCGTTATTGTAAAAAAAAATATTTTATTTATTCAAAAGTTACAAAATATCGATAATAACACTTTAAAAGACAATAATGACAATCTTGATAATAACAATATGGCTATACTAGATCTGACATAGATTACGTACCGTAATTACTGCGAGGACTTGAAGAGAGTGATCCCTGGGAGAAGGGACAGGGTATATAAAGGTTAATAGGACTGCTGAATAAGATTCAAGGAATATGGTGTGATCTGCAGGTGCACTATGGCCTCATGGTGGCGTGACTATAATTTTAATTGTGTTAAAATCGTTTTTTTCATTTAATTAAAACTTTTATTTTAGAACTTTATTTATTTTATTATTCTCAAACATCCATCGTGGCCGCCGGAATTCGGACCAAGAACCCGGAGTACAGTATACTAATGCTCTATCCATTTGACCACGCCACTCCCTTTTAAAAACAGGGAATTAATAAACAAAATATAATTCAGAAAATAAATATTTTTAATAAATAAATAATTTTAATAAATTAGTAGAAAATAGGTTCTGCATTTGTATCCTGCCGAAATGTCGATTTTTAAAAATTTATGTTATAAAAAAATAGACAGGAATGGATAAAAATATAATGTATAAATATAAATATTGAAAAGACTGCCTTAAAAATACATAACATGGTATTTTTCCTTTAATGGTGTAAAATGTCAGCAATTTTTCTTCCTACCTGTTGTGATTACAACTCACGCATTAATACTGGGTCAGTTTCCTTATAATTTACCCCGGATTCGGGAGATTACGTGCGATAAGTATACCTTTGCATATTTTCAGAAAGGGACAATTATAAATTTGATTTATCCTCCAATTTTCTTTATCTAATTTTTTTTGTTCCTATGTTTGGTTCTTTTTTTTACTTTTTGTTTTGTTACCTATGGGAGAAATATGTTGTAAGGGAAATGAAGGAGAGAGTGAAAATTTTCGACGGAAATACGTTTTAAGGGCACATGGGTCTAGCTCTAAATGCAAAGTTGTGTGAATCAGAGAGTTTATTTTTAAGATAGGTATGATGTTTTGAAAGTTAAAGCTTTCATTTTACCATTCCTTATAAAATGTTCACTAAACTCGATACACTTTAACCTTATAAGAAATATAACATTAAAAATTTCTCTCCCTGAAATACCTTCAATTTTGCTAGTTTGAAAACACTATAGATCTTCCGTTGTAAGAGGTAAAAATTGTATAAATATAACTGTTGAAGAACTAAATAGAAAGTTTAGAAGATACATCATATAATACATTAATTATAATTTATGTAGTGCACTATTTAATAATTAGAAAAACAAATAAAAAAAAAGTTTCTAGTATAAGTGAATATAAAGTTTCGAAATTCTTTTAAACCATAGTCAATATTGTGAAATGCGAGCACATTACATTATTAAATTATTTTTCAATTAAAAAAATTTAAGAAATTGTTTTATTTGTAATTTCTGATTTATATCGTTCCTGAAATTTAGAAGAAGTAGTAATAATAAAAATGGCTTCTTTTATTGAAAGATAAAACCCAAAAGATGGAAATATATATAAAGCCAAAAGAAAGAAGAGAAAATATGAAAAGCCTCGTGAGAAAGTAAATAACAGAAGAAACCGTACTGCTTAAAAGAAAAAAAAAAAAACACAATGGATTCGCCCAAACGTTAAATATTGGGAGCTTACAAATATGTGCGACAAAAAATAAAAGAAAAAATATAGATTATCATCTATTTTGATTAGACTGGTAAACACAAATACCAATTATTATGAATGTAGATTGAGACCCCAATAAATTATATTTATATTAAATTATTTCATTTCAAAAGATAATTCTGGGGGAATTAATTATTCTCTAATATAAAAAGAAAAAGATACCTTTCTATAGCCTGAAAGAGTTCTATATATAAAAAGAATAAAAAAAAAGTTATATCAAGAACTTAATTTACTCTTTTGTACTAAAGAAAAAAAAACGCTGAAAATCATTGTACAATGGTTTATTATTACCAAATAACAATATTACGGTATAACTGTTTATAAAGCTGTGGATAAGCAATTAATTGATATGAAAAGGAATAAATAATTCAAAGGAAAATGGCATATGACCACTGCGAATTTCAAAAAGCTACATCTCTCCAAGTTCTAAACCAATTTCAATGATTCTTTTTTCATTTTGTAGGAAATTTAATTCTCTATGAAAGAACACTAAATGCGTGGATGTTCATGTGAAGATATATATTGATTTTCTCTGCAACACGATCTTGACAATGTTGGCCGTGTGTCTTGACGTTAATTGAATTGAGGCAAAAGATAACCTTTAAAATTAAAAGGTAAATCGTTTGGAATCATTGGGATGCGAGATTAATTTTCCCGTTTTTTCCGCATTTTCCACTGATTCTTCACTCATATTGGTCGTGGTGCTTAAAGCCTTCCTCGATTAAAAGACTATCTAACACAAAAAGAATTTGTCAATTCGAACCAGTAGTTTCTGAGATTAGCGCGTTCAAACAAACAAACGAACAAACTTTTCAGCTTTATAATATTAGCATAGATTAGCAATTTTCTTTCATAAATTTCATTTATTGTAACTAAACATACTGTATTGTTATGTAATTTTGATGTAAAAATTATGAGATTGATTATTATTAAAGAAACTATATTTGTATCACAGATAAAAATTGTTTTTTGCACCAGAACATGTCATCATAATTAAATAAATAGTGGTGTAGTTAATTAAAAGCCTCCAATTTTATATTTTCACCTAAAATAATCTACACCTAAATTTTCATTTCTTTTCTATCTAGGCCAATTTCTATTAGTTGTAACCACTTTTTAAAAGGCGTAAGTGTCTATACGTAAGAGATGCTTATCTTAAACATATATCATGCAGGGTTTTGAGATAGAAAGATTGTAAGAATAACGGATCAAAGAAGGAATGGAGTTTCATGGAGATCGGATAAGGAAAGATCTATCAAACAATACACAATACGGAACCCTAATATTTTTACTTTTTTCTAAATAAAATATTGTAAACAATATTTCTTTTAGAATATATAATATACCTTCAAAGTAGAATGTTTCGTTCCATCTTGGATTGAGTGTTCTCCTTTTTATTTTAGTTTCCAGTCTGTGTTTCTTGTCGGGAAGGAGGGTGACTCGAACGTAGGGGTCGGAAGTGCCACTCATGTCTTTAGCGGGAAGTTCTTTGGCCTGAAAGGTAATTAATTGATTATATTATTATATAACTTAGTAATCATTTATCAACAAATATTAAAAGAATGTGTAAAATGGTTGGCCAAGATTGAATTCGACAGGAATTTCCTTGGTTCGTGGAAATCAAAGCTCAATTACATATGTCCAACTTAGAATTAATGTCACCTAGCTTACACAAGTAATTGGTATACAATTAATTATAATAGAGTATAAGAGAATTGGGGCATTGCATAGAAGGATATTTTATACCAAATTAATATTTTGATATATTTTTATGTTAATCCTTTTTATGTTACTGTTAAATAGATATATAATATACCGTTTGAAAGCCAAAGATTTAAAAAAAAATGTTATCTTATACACTAAATTGTAACAGTTAATGGAAAGTGATAAAAAGCCTATAAAACTAATGTTTCTATCGAACATAAATGTAATTAATTCTTTAACCGTTCTTTATCTCTATTTAAAAATTTCTCAATTGATTTTAACAACGGAGGTAAATGAAAGTTGTGTGTTACGCGCACAAGATTTTTTTTAATAGAATTCACAATTTTACCATCATTCCATTTTATACAGTCAACCTAATGAGGTTTGTTATTCATTCTTGAATTTAAACATTTACATGTGCTTCGTTTATTTGTTTTTGAACAGTAATTAATAACTTTATTCGATACAAGTAAAAATAGTTGGAGTTAATGATTGACCATTAGCCCCAAGTCATATGTGTTATAGTTACACATACATACTCGTAGTTTATATAATATATATATATATATATATATATATATATATATATATATATATATATATATATATGTCGGAATCCACAAATCGATTTAAACAAAAAAAAAAAATGAATTGGTTATTCAAATGAAATTGCATACATTTTTACAGTGCAAGTAGAAGTCACTATACCACTAAGACAGAATAGAAGTACAATAATACTGTAGGAAGTAGTAATTGACTAAGCAATAAATCGAAAAACAGTAAGGTGAATGCAAACTTAAATTATATATAATAATAATACTTAAATAATATAAAATCGAAATATAAAAAACACATTATTCAAAATAAGCTAGAAAATGAATGACATAGGCTGGCATTGAGGACATGGCTATAGGGATAAATGGTTAAATTGTGGCTCACCTGTCAACTACAGTTGTTCAGTTTTAATAATTCATTAGTTAATACTTTTCATTGGGGGGATTTTATTAAATAGGAGGGTTTGGATTATTATTTTTTAAATTATTTATGGTATCTGGCACTGGGTTCGATAAATTGAATTTTGCAACTGCTGCATAGTAAATTGCCCAAACTAGGTTGCTTATTCGAAAAGAAACAGAATAAACAAAATTTTGATTATTATTAGTATAATAGTAGGGTGAATAAGAGATGCAATAAAACAAGTTCTTCTTTCTTAAGAAGATTCCCAATGGCAATTCGGTATATATATATATATATATATATATATATATATATATATATATATATATATTATGTATATATACAGTATGGTATATACTGTATAAAGGATGGGACCTAAGATACTATCCTGAGGTACGCCTGCAGACTGAGAAAATATGGAATAGTAGGAAAGGTTAAGATTTCTTAAATTAATTAAAAACAAAAGTTTTTTATGTTCAAACCTTTGAAAGGAATGTCAGCTTTTGATTTCTTATAGATCAAAGAATTAAAATTAAAACGAAATATAATTGTTTTTTTATATTTTTCATGTCTGTTTTGTTGGAATTATGTTTGAGATAGGCGATGGTTTGGGATAATTTTCTTTATTTCTTTTAGTTGAAATTATCACTTGCGAATTTAGTACTGGACAAATTAATTAATATACTTCAAGACGGTATGACAGTTAGGAGTAGCGAATATTTCCATCTCCTGGAAAAGGGAAGGGGTGTTCAAGCATTAAAGAGAGGAATATCTTAAAGGAGCCAAATTACTAAGACTTCTAAAAAGTCTCGTAACTAAGGGCCTCTTTTACATTTTGTACGAAATTGCATTAATTAGAAAGAAGACTCGAGAATTGCCTTTACAAGGAAGGAGAGAAAGGGAGCGGGGAGTGAAGGGAGGGACAGTTTGCGGTTCCTATGGTCGAGAGGGGGAGTCTGGAGTCTGGAGGAAAAAAACTGGAAGCCATAACCCTTCTCTCTGGAGGAGTTGTGGCTTTCGTTTCAACTGGAACGGGAAATACGGATTTAATTTTAAAGCTCTGGGGTCTATTACGGATGCTGGTTAAAATGTGGCTCTCCTGTAAACTACAGTTGTTCATTTGTAATAATTCATTAGTTAATACTTTTCATTAAGGGATTTTATTTACTAGGAGGGTTTGGATTATTATTTTTCGAATTATTTATGGTATCTGGCACTGGGTTCGATGAATGGAATTTCGCAACTGCTGCAAAGCAAAATGCCCCAACTCCGTTGTTTTTCCTAAAAGAAATCTAAAATGAAAATTATTTTAGTATTAGTATAATAGATATAGGGTGGATCCATAAGTTCGTTCGGTTTTTGAGTGATGCAATAAAACAAGTTGTTTTTTTTTCCTAGTTTCTAAACCTAAGAAGGTTCTCATTGTCTTTTTTAAAAACATAATTTACCACTACTGTTTATAAAATAACATGATATTTAATTAATTATTTTATTTAATAATTAAATCAATTAATCCCATTTCCACATTTGCTGATTGTACATATCGTATTAAAACATCAAGAAAATAAATTGTGAAACTCCTTGTTAGTTAAAATAATATACTTCATTAGTATATTGATAATTTTTATAATTTGTAGTATTGGAATAATGCTAGAGTAATTTATCTTATGTGTTAATTCCGATCTATTAGGAAAATGTTTATTTAATAAGGTAATGGACGGGGTTGTGGTTATTCTATTTGGCAAGACTGATCTACTTTGCGGTATTGCCTCCCTTTGTCAGCAAGGCTGAATAAAGAATTCCGTATAAAGTAATTAGGTTGCTGCTAAGTTAATTATTAAACATTTAACTTAAGAACTAAACTTTACCCATATGTATTTTCAATCTTATTCTGATGAGATTACAATTTTCAGATCATATGTGTGTCTGTGTGTAAACTTTATTTTGCATTAAATTTCTGTCTAAATTTCGATTTTAAATTAATTTAAATTTAAGTAGATGAGAGTAAGGTTATTTACGATTTTATTAATACCTGACCATCAATTCGGTTTTCGCATGTCACACTCAACGACACATCAATTACACAGAGTTACTGACTTCATTGCAGGAGCACTAGAAAAAAAGCAATACGCAACTGGGGTATTTTTGGATGTTGCCCAAGCGTTTGATAAAGTCTAGCACGAGGGGCTTCTCTTTAAACTTAAGAACGTACTACTTTACAAGTGCTATCTTATTATACAATCTTTCCTCTTCGATAGGTTTTT
This sequence comes from Piezodorus guildinii, assembly GCA_023052935.1. Lineage (NCBI taxonomy): Eukaryota > Metazoa > Arthropoda > Insecta > Hemiptera > Pentatomidae > Piezodorus > Piezodorus guildinii. The sequence continues at coordinate 86,672,651 of CM041298.1, forward strand.
CTCTGATCGGCAGGGCTCAGAAACTTCTTCAATCCGACCAGTCTTGGCAGGAGTACCGCAAGGATCGATACTTGCTCCTCTCCTATACATTGTATACACACATGACATACCAACTCACCCCACTACATTGATTGCTACCTACGCGGACGATACTGCAATTCTAACATCAAACGGCGATCCCATACTGGCCTCACTGACTCTACAAAATCATTTAATGCTACTACAAAATTGGCACAATCTTTGGAAAATTCGTATAAATCACGACAAATCAAAACACGTAACGTTTACACTACGACAAAACACTTGCCCACCAATTTTTATCGACAACAACCAAATTCTTCAGACAAACTCTGAACATTACCTAGGACTGACACTCGATCGAAGGATGACATGGGGCCCACATGTCAAGATGAAAAGACAGACTCTCAACCACCGACTGAAAATACTATACTCTCTTTTTTCAAAATCATCAAAATTAAAAATTAGACAGAAACTGAATACATACACATACCTTCTTAAGCCAATATGGACTTACGCTTCACAGACTTTTGGTTCAGCAAAAAAGATTCACATACAAAAACTGCAATCATTTCAATCCAAAATTTTAAGACTGTTAACGACAGCTCCTTGGTACGTAAACAACAGAACCCTACATACGGACTACAGCAACCAACAGTTGACCAACATATACGAACACTCTATTCTCGATTTCACATTAAACTTAACGGACACGACAATAGACTGATTAACGACATGTCAGTTGCTGAAATGCCGGTCAGAAGAAGGCTAAAACGAAGCTGGATGAGGGACCTCCTCAGCTAGATTAAAGCCTTGGAAGGGGTGCTGCTGGGCACTTTACTTCCCCATGCCTATCATGTCTAATCTTACTTTTGTCCAGCACATTTGCTGATTGTCAGACATCTTCTGACAGGTGTAAATAAAGATATAAAGAAAAAAAAAAAAAAAGAACTAAACTAATTATTGATTCTTTAATGTTAGGAGTCAAGTATAATAGCATTATAAATGGTCCTCAGTGGAAAGATATGAGTAATATATTTAAGATGTAACCTACAAATGTATTGTATATAGGCCATTGTTATAATGGATATATAAAATTATTAAAGATACTGTCATTTTTCTTCTTTTTTTTTTTTTTTTTTTTTTTTTTTAAATGACAGAAAACATTTTGATGCACTTGTTTTTAAATAGTTATTTTTATTGTATTTTTTAGGATAAAAGAATAATCAGTTAAATCTATTTTCTGTTTCGTAAAATCGGCGTTGGAATGAGAAAAATAATCATAAATTGAATGATGATTATGAAGTGAATTAAATAATAATAATAACAATAAATAATAGACTTAAGTATGTTTTCTAATTCGGATAAAATAATCTAAAGAACACAAATAAGATCACGTCTAAAACATAAATATTAAATTAAATTTTTATTTACCAAACTGAACTTAAAGATCCCACTTAAGACTAAGCATGATATTGATAAAGCCGTTGACCATCTGACTGACTCAATTAGCAATAGCATACTTGACAACACTTCAACCATTACCACTACTAACTCACAGGAGACTACCTTGCCATAGCACATTCGAATCTTATTAAGCGAAAAACGCAGGGCAAGATCAAAGTGGCATAGTACTAGATATCCATCAGACAAAACTTATTATAATAAACTGACTAACAGACTAAAATCAGAAATCAGAAAAATAAAAATTCAAAACTTAGTCAACTTCACCGAAAAACTTACTACTACAGACAGATCATTATGGATGACAACAAAAAAGCTACTAGTGTTCAAAAACTGTAATCATCCACTCCTAACTGATTCCCGTATCTGGACAAGATCTGATGAAGAGAAGGCCCAGATATTCGGTCAGCACCTTTTAGAACCTTTAATCCACATCCAGATATCCATAATCCCGGTCACATTAAGTTTATAGAAGATGAATTAGATATCCCACTCCAAATGGTCCTTCCTCCTAAAGCGTTCCATCCTTCGGAAATATCTAACATCGTTCAGAGTTTACCATCCCGCAAAGCTCCTGGGCATGATCTTATAACTTCCCATATTTTAAAACTACTTCCTCGAAAAGCTATCCTATATCTCACTTACATATACAATTCTGTACTCCGTTCCACATACTTTACTGCTTCCTGGAAATTATCCATTGTCAAAATGATACCCAAACCTAAGAAACCGCCAGAAAATCCATCTTCTTACCGTCCCATCTCACTTTTACCAATCATGGGAAAAATCTTGGAAAAGCTTATACTGAAACGCCTGTATCCCATCCTTGATACTAATTCCATAATTCCTCATCATCAGTTTGGATTCAGAACGTCCCACTCCACTATCCAGCAATGTCATCGTGTGGTGGACGTTGTATCGTCTACATTGGAGCGCGGCTTGTATTGTACGGGAGCCTTCCTTGACGTGGAACAGGCCTTTGACCGAGTCTGGCACCCAGGGTTGCTTTACAAGCTCCGAAATTCCTCCCCCCAACATACTTCCTTATTATCCAGTCCTACCTCACTGACAGATCCTTCAAAGTCAATCATAATAATTCCTATTCATCCATTTTTAGTCAGTTTGCTGGTGTTCCTCAAGGCAGTATCCTAGGACCCATTCTTTACACAGTTTATACAGCTGATATCCCTTCCCATCCTAACACTTTCCTTTCTACCTACGCTGATGACACTTGTGTGTTATCAGTCAATACTGATCCAACTATTGCCTCTCAAACTCTCCAATCCCACCTCAGAGACCTTGAGGTATGGTGTCAGAACTGGAGAATTAAAATTAATGCCAACAAATCCAACCAAATTACCTTTACCCTTCGTCGTAAACCTATGACATCCTGTCCTACTGTCTCCTTCAATAATAGTCCTCTTGTCCCGGTTGAACAGATCCGATATCTAGGACTGCACCTTGACAAACGCCTTACTTGGAACCCTCACACAAGACTGAAACGACAAGAAACTGCACGACGTTTTCGACTTCTTCAACACTTACTAGACAAACGTTCTAATCTTCCACTTAACTACAAAAGACTCATCTACATGACTATCATAAGACCGATATGGACTTACGGGGTGGAGCTTTGGGGCTCTACTAAACCATCGAATTCTTCCCGTATCCAATCCCTACAATCCAAAATCCTTCGTAAAATCCTCAATGCTCCTTATTTTGTCACGAACAAACTTATCCATAAAGACCTCAACGTTCCGAATGTTGCTGATTTGGCCCGATGTAGATACCATTCCTTTCATGACAAACTCCATTCCCACCCTAATCCTCTTGTTTCAATACTTTCTTCCTCTTCAATTCCTGACAATCCTCCGAGGCGTCTGAAAAGAAGATGGCCTCGAGACCTTCTAGTGTAGAAAAGTTACAGGAGTACTGCCCATTGGGTAGTTCTTCTTCAAGTTTGTTTCACGCCATTTAACTTTTGTCACATTTACTTGTTGTACCTTGAAGTACAGTTGTAAATTTCAATAAATGATGTTAAAATAGAAAATAAATGATGTTAAAATAGAAAAAATTTTTATTTATATTTTAGAAATTTTAATGCATTGTGAGGCATCATATTCTTAAATAGACATAAAAATGGAACTTTGTATTAGTATATTACATATTAACAAAATATACTAAATATTTATTATATATAATGTTATAATGAAGAATATAAAATCGGAGCTCTTCAATTGATGGTAAGCAAATATACAAATCTGTTTTTAAGTGATTAACAAACACATTTGTATAGGTATATATAGATACTTAATAATTATATTATATATTAGAAATACAAACTGATTATTATCTGACAAAGGTTTACTTAAATAAAAAGCATAATTATAAAAACTGAAAATTGAACAATTCGTTTTCTGAATTATGGACAGTATAGGTGATTACTCGTTGGCTATATGTTGTAGTTTATCTGTTTATTTTTACTTGCACTATTTATTTTTAAATTATTTATTAGTTCAATATTTTCAATTTAGTACGTTCTTAAATTTTACAAACTGAAATGACTCATGTGTAGTATATATACATATATATGCATGTCAACAAATATATAATTAATAAAAAATATGGCATCATTTTTATTTAAATAATAATATCTATTGAGGTTATATATGTTATATTTTTCTCAAAATTGATCATGAACCAGTTGAATCCATTCTTAAAGCTTCCCAGAATTCATTATTCGGAGTCTAGCGTTGGGTATGTTTTTCTTTTAGGCTTCATTTATCAAATTGAAGCAGTCACTTCTTTCTGGAATAGCAACAACTGTGACTCACTCAGGAGATTACCTGGAGCTGACTCAAGACTTTTTTTTTTATTCAGATTTTCGGTTTTTGATTAGATTGAAGGGGAGATGGCTTGCTCGAGTATTTGATTAGTTTGAAAGAAAATAATTTAAAATTTTAATATTTCAATGGTTAAAGGATGGTAATAAGAATTTATGAATATGCCGTAATTAGGCAATATATATTTTTTTCTGAACTTCCAATTATGATATTCTTGATTATCTAAAGTGAAGTTTTCTTCCTTTAAGTTAAAAAAAATGCAATTGATGTAATCTCGAGGGATGTCAATGCAAATTAATTGAGTAAAGAGATTGATTGATGATAGTGGTTTAGGAAATTGATGAAGAATAATTATTACAATAATGGTTCATACTAAAGCCATACTGCTAATAGATATACTTTTTAGCAATTTTATATTTACAATATTTGTTAAAGAAAATTTTACTTAAATACGTTTGGACTGTTAAGGAACACATAATGAAAATATAATCTTTATTTATTATTTATTTTTCAGTGCTCAAAATGGATGAAGTTTATTACGATAATAACTGATTTTTCGTTTTAGTTAAATGATTGATCCAGGCAGATAATGACTAATAGCTTGTTCTGACATTTGATATAAGACTAGAACTAAGGAAATATTTTCGTAAGACTCTGAAAATTTAAACAAAAATATACCTATTTTTGGCTATGTTCTGCATATGAGACTACGAAGAAAATATACTATACATAAACATTTAAAAAAGTCCTAACTTTAGTAAAATCGTTTTATTAAAAAAATCTTTTGTATAAGACTTTTTTTTTTTTACATAAACATAAAAGCGATAAACCCTTAATAGGTCAAAATAAACTTCTTTAAACATAAAGTAAATGACACCACTTTAAAATTGCGCTAGTTGCTAATGTAACATAAAGGCAGTGGTGTGATAGGGAACAAAACTTCATTATTATTTCAAAGTTGCGTGAAAGCCAATTACTTTACCGTATAGGAATTATTTTTGGTGTTATTGGTTGGCCACCCTGTGAATAATATAATTGTATGATTTTGTTCTGTTGGTAAAACTTTGAGCTCAACCTGTGAAGAATTGTACTAGTTTTTACGAAAGTTTTCTTTTCCACAAACTTTACCTGTAAGTATGATATTTGTATCTGTTTACTGTTCTTTAAGTAAGCATCAAATTCCTAGCTGAATGTATTATTTGCAACGGTTTCTTAGCAACTGATTTTTTAGGTTATGGCTTCCACATGTTTTGCAGTTCGGGGTAAATGGGGACACTGAGAACATGCTGATCTCTACTGAAAACACTAATATAAGAATATAAGAGAATATAACTAGAATATAAGAGACAATTAATAGAATATAAGTGAATAAAGTGACCATTTTTAGAATATATCTGACCTAATTTATATTTTTCAAATAGAAAATATAATTTAATAAGCATTTTAAACTGTTTTCATTCACCCCACATGTTGTAAATAGAAACACAGTAACATTTTCAATGTTGTACCTATTCACCCCAACTGTAGGGTAAATGGGAACAATATTTAACAAGACTTAGGAGAAAAGAGAGAACAGACTTGAGGCAAACGAAAGATAAACATGGACTAAAAGGAAATTTAAAATGAATGAAACAAAATTCCATCGTTTTTTGGTAAACAATGAATAAAAATTATATCTCTAGTCCCTAATATCTCTCATTTAATAAATAATATTACTATGAATACAAACAAAGTCTGGATTAAGGTCAAAACCAAGGAAATCTCGTGAATTATGGGTGTTGTAATACATTTGACTGGGGTGTATATATGTATACCTTTATATTCAGTTTTTAGTTTTTTATATTATCATATTTACTGTTTGTTTTATCTAATACAGTTGTAAATTTAAATAAGTAATATTTGAAAAAATATTTTATATATCTGCTTTAAAAGAGATATACATTTTACAAGAAGTTACAGCAATTTATTCTTCCAAACACGGAAATTCTATTTTCAATGGAAATACGCGTTTCAGAGTACCCTGAGCCCAAATAAGCAAGTCTCACAAAAAGATTTGTGTGTGTGGTAAGTCTAGCGCGAAAGAGAAAACGTCTTATAGAACTGAAATTCCATAAAGACAACTATTTCATACAGCAACTTTTTTATCAAAATAAACTAACCAGAAGAGCCAATTTATACCACGTGTTTTGCACCTTTTTATATTTTTTATTTATTTTTTTCAAAAACTACAATTTAAAAACACACACCTATTAAATATATAATAGAGGGAATGTTGAGGTAAAATTTCATCTATTGTTCAATTAATTGATATAAAAAATAAATTTGTTATATTACTTAAGATTCCATTCAGATTCAGTGTTCCTATTCTACGGTATCCCCCATTTTACGGTACAAAGTAATATTGTAGATAAATAAAAATTATTATTCTTAATCTATTCCACTTAAGACCGAAACACGACTCATTAATAATAATAATAATAATAAAAACATTTTATTCTGGGACTATGTCTCTTAAGAATAACAATGATGAACAGTAGATATTAATATTGGTTAATATTAATATTCAAGTGTCACATGAAATGTCCGTTTTCCAGGTAAAGGATTTTTATTAAAAATACGATATAAAAACAAGATAATTTTATTCGAAGTATTTACCTTCTTTTTCTACACATTTTTCCCAACGTGACACCAACTTTTTTATCCCCGAACTGAAAAACTCTGAAGTTAAACAAAATCTGAAAACGAACTTTTCACTTGATCATCATTTTCAAAAAGTTTTCCTTTGACGAAGTTGTCTAAATTCCTAAACAGGTGGTAATCTGTTGGAGACAAGTCGGAAGAATATGACGGGTTCGGAAGTACTTCGTAGCCCAGTTCTTTCAATTTTCGCACGGTATGTTTTGAAACATGGGGTCTTGCTGCCGCTCAGTGAGTTCATGAGGTACCCATGTATCGAGCTTTTTTACTTTCCCAATACACTTTAAATGTCTTGAAACGGTAGATACACTTGCATTTAGTTGTGCTAATAGTCCTTCAACTGTTTGGTAGGGGTTTCCTTCTAATGTATGTTTGAGGACATCGTTGTCTATTACGGACGGAGGTCTTCCTCGGGGCAAGTATCCCCAGCTGAATACTTAGCAAACCAACGGGGAATGGTCCGTTCATTAACACTCCCTTCCCCAAACGCCTTGCAAATATTTCTAGCGGCCTCAGCTGCTGAATGGCCGAGTTTAAACTCGTACAAAAATATTACTCGAAACTCGCGTGTTTTCATGTTCATATTTGGAGCTATACTAAAAAGTGGGTAATTGATTGGGAAGCTAATGTTTATAATACAAAGGTAGAGGATTAGTAACTGTTTACTTTAAATATGTAAACATTCGGAAGAAAACAACAGAGACCTGCAAAATCCTTTATGTATTTCAGAAACTATAAAAACGGACATTTCATGTGAAACAACCCAATATGTATGTCTGGTCAAGAAAACAATAAAATTAATTTTTATTTACAAATGTGGGGAGCCCGTGGCTTAGTGGCTAGCACGCTAGTCTCTCATGCTAAAGGCTGTGAGTTCAAATCCTAGTCCTGGCGGGACTTTTACAATGATGTAAATAAATGGGGATTCACTCACAGCCTCTCCCTTTAGCATGTGAGACCCGTCAGCCAAATGGTGGCCTCTCACAAAATTAGGCGTAGGGAGTGATGACCCTACACTACAAAATGCATCACGAAACGTGCTACACGGCCTGTCGCGCCACTGGAAGAAGAAGAAGAAGCAAATATTAAACACTACCTAGACTTATATACATTCATGTACAAAAAATATGGATGATAAACACACAAGAATAAAAAAAAAAAAAAAAAAAAAAGGAAAGAAAGGAGAGAAATCTCCTAAAGGCTACTGATAGGGTTGAGGGAATTATAAAAAAAAACAACTAATTATTTCACTCCACTAGGGTTTGGATAAAATAAATAATTTTAACTTGTATTGAAATTAAAATAAGTCAGTTGCAGATTCACATTTGTTGTGCTTCTATTTGGGATGCCAAAAGATGTTGGAAAAGGTCAGATTTCAATGAGAGTAAGGAAGAAGCATGGCGAATATGAGTAGGTTGGGAATTCCAGAGGGTTGCAGAACGGATATAAAAGGATTGATCAAAAGGTTTAGTTCTATGGGTGGGAATGTAAAGATCGGAATGGCGAGACCTAGTTTCAAGAGAGTGGACTGAGGATTTAAATTTAAGGATACTGTGAATGTATGGAGGGTGCTGGGAGTTTATGATTTGGTATAGGTATGATCCGAGAAAATATTTCCTCCGTATAGCAGGTAGGAGCCATTGGGTCACTGAAGACCTCTTCGAGGTGCCGAATCTTGTTAACATGATCAGGATACGCTTGAGTCCGTCCTCGAGCACCTTCGGGAGGCCACCATATACCACACAGCAATAATCGAAGTGGGGGAATATGTTTTTCTTATTCCCTTTAATAACCACATTTCTAAGTAACTTCTTCTACTATAAGTTCTAAGGTTTTCTCACATGAAAGACATGTGTGGTCCTAAGATTAAATAACGTTACGCATTACTTATCCTGATGCAAAGAGGAGGTTCTAATGAATGGACGATGGTAACAGGTAGCCAAGTGTAATAACGCGGACCTCAAATAAACCACTAGCTGCCATCATATGAAAGAGCAATCTGCCTGGAATGAGGAGCGCTGGTTCATTGTCCCCAAGCAATAATCCGTAAAACCTTTGTTCGACTGGACAATGAAGGAATGGAGGCCTTTCCACTCCAATCGATCCCGTCTATTTCTAGCCACTTCTCCTCCATATTTCAAATTTTAATATTGCTAGGGGGTAGCTATTCCGACATTAAGCTGAAGTTCATACAAGGCAAATCTAAAGAGAAGTTCAGAAGGGTTGGGATATATTAATATGGAATAAAATATTTTTTATACTGCTCCTTTGTATAGACGTTTCATATTCACTCACCTATATATGAAATAGAATTCTCGTTGAGTGTATTGTGATACTTTCGACATCAATATATATTTTACACTCGCTTAGGTCCAAATAACCATGTAACCTAAATTCAAGTGTGCCTGTGTATGAAATTAAAAATATATAATCGTCTAAGATAATGTAAAACCAACGAATTATGTGTACGTATTTTCTATATAGTATCTATATGTTCATGATAGCTATAGATAAAAAAACATGGTATTTTAGACCGTCTAGTCCGGAGCCGACCTGTTCTATTTTACAATTTATACAACAGTAACTATATATACATATACAATACCATAGACAATAACAGTAAAACAATCTCACTCACTGATTCTACTTTTTCATCATCAGGCTCCAAACAACAAAACAATACTAATAAACACTTAGGTATATATATATATATTACAAGTTTTAAATATAGTTAAATTCTTTTATAAGTTTATATCTGTAAGGCCATGCTATTTTTACAATATTTATACACAGCCATCCAGTTTTGGCAGTTAAGATAGTTAATTACTTCATCGATATTGTTTATTCGTTTAACGTCACTTTATGCTACTATGGCTAATCGGACGATGCTACAGTGGGAGCCCTAAATTTTGCCCATCCAGGTTTTATTAGGATAGGGATCTTTAACGAGTACCTGACATCGCACAGGCTCGGGACCACCTTTTAACGTCCCCTCCGAAGGACGGCATAACTAAGGATTTTTTACTCCCATTAAAAAATCCTAGGGCCACCCGCAGGTTTGAAACCACGACCTTTGGCATAGAAAGGTCATGCTAGCAACTACGCTATGGGTGACCCCTTCATCGATGTTTAAATAATTCTTTCCGAAACATCTTATCCTAATTTTGGAAAGTTATTTTCCACTTCTCTTCTATTACAAAGCGAGCATATCACATTTCATGATAGCTATAAGATGAGTATAAATGACATAAATTTGGTGATTGAGACTCAGCTGGTTCATGAGCATAAAATGCTCTTCGTTGTTAAAATGTAGATTTCTTCGAAAAATATGTACTCACGTAATTTTGCTTATTTTTGAAAGAACTAAAAACTAGAATGATGATTGGAGTATGTATGTATGCATTTTTTTTTTCTCTTAAAACACATTCCCAAAGAAGCCAACAAAAGTATATATGCAATGTAATCCTTTTTGAGAGAATTTCGATACTTTCAACAAAAATGCATATTTTACGATATTTCAGGTCCAAATAACAAAGTTAATTGAATTGAAGTGTGTGTTTGAAATGAAATGTGATGAAAATTATTTTTATTTTGTTACATTTAGTTGCCTAAAATAATGTAAACGAACAAATTATGTTCCTACATAATTTGCTACATTTTTTCTATATGGTATCCGTATGTTCATGATAGTTATAAGATGGGTATAAATGAGGTACATTTGGTGACTGAGACTCTCTTCGTTGTTAAAATATAGCTTTCTTTGAAAATTATTGTTTTCCGTAATTTTGCATATTTCAGAAGGGACTAAAAACTAGAATGATGATTGGTGTACTGTATGGATACATTTTTGGTCCTTAAAACACACCTGAGAAGTCAAGAAAATTATACAAATAATTAACGGACTTTACATTAATCGAACTTTACAGTTTCTATTTGTATGTTTTGCAAAAATGTAGTTTATAAAAACTACTTTTTGTTGTATCCTTACTCCCTTAAACAACTGATTTTAACTTGATTCATAATTTCATATAATTTTACTAATTCATATTTTTGATAAGATGCATATATGAATAGAAAAACCACCACTCATAAAGAAAAACTATTAAAATGGGGGATTACCTGTAGCATAGTTGCTAGTATAACAGTTTTCTATGCCAAAGGTAAGGATTCAAACCCGCAGGTGGTCCAAGGATTTTTTAATGGGAGTAAAAAATCCTTAGTTATTCCGTCCTTCGGAGGGAACGTAAAAGGCGGTTCCGAGCCTGTGCGACGTCAAGCATTAGATTAGCTACAGTAGCATATAGTGATGTTAAATAAACAGACAAACTATTCAAATACTATAATTTGAAAAAAAAACAAACTAATTAGAGCATATAAATTTACAATATCTTTAAAGGAATTAAAAAAAAAAAGTAGTGAAATAATAAAATTGATAGTACATAATTAAATTTTTTTTAAAATTTTTATTTGGGTGTTTGAGAACTTAATTGGTGTTTTATGGCACCTATTTAAAGATTAAATATAAGGTGTAAGTATTCCTTTCTAGACATTTCTTGAATGAGAGTTTTCAAAAGGTATGCTTCTTTTCAATTGACCTCGGACAAAAGAAGGAACTATAATTATGTTTTATGTATGTTCATATTTTTTTGTGTATGTTTTGTTTGAAAAATAAATGAAGTATAAGAACAAAAAAAAAAAATAAATAAAAGAAGCTTGTTTTGAAGTACCCTGGATCCGAATAATGAAGTATGCGAGTGTAAGTACTAAGTTGAAATTCATATTGCCTATTTAAGATTGGTATATATCTGAGTATTTATAGCCCTATATTTATTGTGATACACATTTGTTTATGGATGGTTTTGCATGAGGCGAAGGAAATTACTAGGGGTAATAGTTTGTTTAGATTGTATAGTTCTAAGGAGTTTTTCAATTGATATATTGAGTATATTGAAGCTTCAAAAGTCTTGATAAAAACTACCAAACAGCTAAAATTATTTCTAAGAATATTTTTAAGTACTTAACGATTTAATGGAATCACAGAAAATGGAGATGTTATTGGATAGAAGTGCTGAAAATCATAGTAGTGGGTGTTACTAGAGAAAATCAATGGCGATGGAAGGAAAAGGAGCCTGGAATAGAAAAGCGAGAAACGGGGGTAGAATACTTATAAAAGGAAAAACAGAATAACGATAGAGAAAGATTAGAGAGGTTTCCGAAAACTCAAAGAGTTCTTACTTTTTTAGAAAAAATATTCTAAACAGGACAATGGGATCAAAGCTGTTGTTTTAATTTCTTCAAATTGGAAACAGAGAAGAAATACCTACTTCAAAGTAAATGTTCACAGAACGTGGGTGTTATTCCCATTAAACCCGAATCCTCTTAATAATGTTGTTTGTGTAACGTTTTGATTTAATTATTTACATAAAAGCTCATACAAGTATTGTTTTCTTAGCAGTGCTTTTTTCAAGTTTTTTTTTCTCTCTTCTCACATAATCTTAATTATCAGTGAATATGATTATAATAAAAAAAAAAAAAATGTATAATCTAAAAATAAAACATATTTATTCTGAAAAATAACACTATCTGCTATATTTCATGGAAGGGAGTATTAAGACTATAAAATATTTAAAAAAAATCATTTTATTGGTATTTACAACTGTATTAACAAAAATACATCAAGTAAATGTGATGTGTTATATAATACAATGACATGATATACATGTAGAGAAGCTTCCCATTGGAAGCACTCTAAAAATATTCTAAACTAGAAGGTCCCGGGGCCATTTCCTTTTCAGGCGCCTCGGAGGATTATCCGGAATTGATGAGGAAGAAAGGATTGAAACTAGTGGGTTAGAGTGCGAATGGAGTTTGTCATGAAAGGATTGATACCTGGTCCGGGCCAAATCAGTAACAAAGGGAACATTAAGGTCTTTATGGATAAGTTTATTCGTGACAAAGTAAGGAGCGTTGAGGATTTTACGAAGGATTTTGGATTGTAAGGATTGGATGCGGGAAGAATTTGATGGTTTAGTAGAGCCCCAAAGCTCTACTCCGTAAGTCCAGATTGGTCTTATAATAGTCATGTAGATGAGCCTTTAGTAGTTCAGAGGAACCTTTGACCGTTTGTCTAGTAAGTGTTGAAGCAGCCTAAAGCGGCGAGCAGTTTCTTGTCATTTTAGTCGTGTATGTGGATTCCAAGTTAGGCCTTTGTCAAGAAGAAGTCCTAAGTATCGGATCTGTTCAACAGGAGCTAGTTGAGTGTCATCAAAGGATACTGTAGGGCAGGAAGTCAAAGGTTTGTGTCGAAGGGTAAAGGTTATTTGATGGGATTTGTTGGAATTTATTTTTATTCTCCAGTTCTGACACCATACTTCTAGGTCTTTATGTGGGCTTGAAGGGTATTTGAGGCAACAAATTAATCTTTATGAATTGATAACACGCAGGTGTCATCAGCATACGTAGAAAGGAAAGTGTTAGGATGGGTTGGGATATCAGCTGTATATACTGTGTATAGAATGGGTCCTAGGATACTGCCTTGAGGAACACCAGCAGTCTGTGTGAAAAGGAATGAATAGGAACAATTGTAATTTATTTTGAACGATCTATCAGAGAGGTAGGATTGAAGAATCAGGAAATATGTGGGAGGAAGGAATGTACGGAGTTTTTACAACAGTCTTGGGTGCCAGACTCTATCAAAGGCTAAGACTATGAAAATACAATAAAATAAATATAAACAAATATGTAGCAATCTCTCTCTCGATATATATACATATATGTATATATATATATATATATATATATATATATATATATACACAAATATATAAAATGTTACCACGATTCTTGATTTCCGCAAAGTCTTTATAAGCCAATAGACGGGTTTCGATACGGTCTTTCCCGAAGATTTAAAAGTAAAATACATTGCAATTTAGCTTTTCTGTAACCAAGCCATCAAAAAATTATTCCTGATATATGAGTAGTAATACAGACAAATAATATACCGTTGGGAAGCACAATATTTTAGAAAAGTTAATATGCAATAAAAGAAATCGTACAAGTTAATATAAAGTGGTTGTGATCCGATTAACTTATAAAAATATGTTATTGGTAAAGAGGCTGGTTATAATAGTTAACCGTTGCCTCCCTCGTACACGATCCTGCAGGTTGTATTCTTCTATTTAGTAGGCAAGATTTTAGAAATAATTTTACTACCGAACTCTAAATAAGTTGCTAACATAAGTAGTAAGTTGTCATAAATCTATCAACTATAATTCTTATTAATTATTTAAAATTTAATACTATTTCAATCTAAACTAAATGGGATTCCTGTTCATTTGAAACATAAAATAGTAATAAACGCTATATGATAGGAACCTTTCTTTAGCTTTTGGAAACATACATCGCTATCAAGTTTTCTTTATATGGAAAAATTAAATTTTCTTTATCTATGCTTCACTTTAAAATAACAAACAAATAAACTGAAGTAGTTTTGATTTATGTTTTTATTTTCGCCGATGAACAATAGACGTCATAAAATAAACATATTTTCTTGCTAATGGCACTCTTCGCTACAATGGACTAAAAATCCCAAATCCCTTTTTTTTTCAATACAAATGATACATCATTCAAAATGCCCGCGTGTGAAGCAGGGGTGAATCCACTAGTTTATCAATAAAATGGAAAACACAAATCAACTTTGGAAAAGATTCCAATTTGATTGCTTACTATAGGAAATAAATTTTGTATAATTAACTTCAATAATTAGCCATGGTATCCTATATTTTAATTGGTCGCGGTCTCATTTCATTGCGTTTTTCCTATCCACATCTAGACACAACAGGCAGGTTCCGACAAGGGATTAGTCCCTCTTAGAAGCTGATCCTACCACTTACCAACCTGACCACTTACCGGCCATAAGGATCCCTTCCGGGTCCTAGAGACAGGATAATACATCACCTATTGTTCAGGGAGGACGGAGAGGAAACAGAACGGATTACTGAGTTGGGTCTACATCCCAACAGATGAGCCTAACTATTTATTAGGTCTAACTTCTCTTTATGTTACTCTCTATATGAATTAAATGCCGAAAGTCCATATCCATACATAACTCAGTAAAATAGATTCCGTGAATCCTTGCCTATAAAAACATGTCATGTAATTGTTTCCTCTGTTATCTGATCCCACTTTGACTACCCTTGCCAAGGAGTTAGGGACGAAATGGACATAAAAATTGAAACTTCTGATGTATTTTTTAAAAGATTTTTTTTTGGAACGTACTGTTTGGGTATTTATTCAATCTAGTTCAAGGGGCTTTATTCTTCTTATCGAAGAAAATATTTCCATGGTTCTTACCATTTCCAAACCTTAAAAAAATAGAAAACCTTCCTATATAACTGAGCTCCTCACCCTCCGTTCTGACATCCATTCGTTGAAAACCAGAACCCATTCAATTAATATTTATACTCCACTACATAGAACTGCGTCCTTTCACAAATCCTTCCTCATTGTTTTTGAATTCGCTACCTATCTCTATTTGTAGAATCACCTCTCTGTTATCTTCTACCACATCGACTACCCTTATCTGGTGTTGTAGGATTTAACGACGTACTGGTAATAGAAATTAAAACGTCTGATGAGTTTATTTGAAAGATTTATTTTTGGATCGCACAGACGTGACCATGTGTTTGGGTATTATACTGAGTCAAAGTGGCTTTATCCATGTGTTCGACAAAAATATTTTCATGGTTCTTACCTGTTCCGAACCTTAAAAAATAGAAAACCTTCCTATATAACTGAAGGGGTTACCTGTAGCATGGTGGTTAGCATAACAGCCTCCTATACCCAAGGTACCGGATTCAAAGCAGCACGTGGCTCAAGGATTTTATAATGGGTGTAAAAAATCCATATTAATGCCGTCCTTTGGAGGGGGCGTTAGAAGGTGGTCCCGAGCCTTGCGATAACATGTACTCGTTAAAGATCCCTATCGTAATTTAACCTGGAAAAGTTAGGACTCCTACTGTAGCATCGTCCGATTAGCCACAGCAGCATAAACAAATATATAACTGAGCTCTTAACCCTCCGTTCTGACATCCATTTGTCGAACACTAGAACCCAATCAATTAATATTTATTCTCCATAAGAAAGAACCACGTCCTTTCACAAATCCTTTCTCGTTTGCTCCTTATTATTTTTGAATTCGCTACCTATCTCTACGTGTAGAATCACCTTTCTGTTATCTTCTTCCAGATCGACTTCCCTTACTATTTATTGTGGGGACTTTACGACAAACTGAAAATAGAAATTAAAGCGTCTGCTGAATTTTTGCTAATGATTTCTTTTCGGAGCCCACTGACGTGACCATGTTTTTGGGTATAATACCGAGCACAAGTGGCTTTATCTTTCTGTTCATCGGAAATATTGCCATGGTTCTTACCTATTCCAAACCTTAAAAAATAGAAAAGCTTCCTACCTAACTGAACTCTTCACCCTCCGTTCTGATGATTTCTCTTACTGCAGAAAAACCCTGAACCCGGGACTAGATAAATATTGAGAGAGCACTAGAGTGGTAGATATGCTTAGGACTTGAATGAAGAAGCTGTCCATTGCCAGATCTCCAATTGTATATTCACTAAAGATCTCAGGGCCTCTACCGTTTTTACCTACAAAGTGTTATATGGATGGTTGGAGATAGGTAGACAATCGGTTTTATGTTCGAATGACTTTGGACTGGAAAGATGGAAGTTTCAATCTAATTCAGCTGTTCCCAACTGTTCAGGTTTATAAGGCTATTTTTTTTTTTTTACTCTCTCTTTATTATATATATATATATATATATATATATATATATATATATATATATTATTTTATTTTTCTCGTTATATGCCAACTCTGTACCACTAATATATCACTTAGTCTTTCATAGCTTCCTTTCTTCTTTTCCACATTTCCTTCACCCACACTGGAGTGCCGAGCCTTCCTCTCCTCCTACCACCTCTGTCCTTCACTCCTCTCTTCCACTATAAGAATACTCATTTGATCAATAATATTCCGGAATTTAAGTCTATCCATGCAAAACTCCTTTCTTATTTTCAGTTTGGCTGTTTCGCTTAATATCTGTTTCGGATAACCCTCTATATTCCTGAGTCCTAGAACCTAATCAAAGATTTTCTTATTTAATCTATTTTCGTCCTTTCTGACCATATGACCATCTCATTCTTCGCTTTCACACCGTTGTCTTCATATCTTCTATCTCCTTGTAGAATACTTGATTATTCCTCATTCTGTACACCCCCTCTACTTTCTTAGGGCCATATCTATTCCGTAAGATTTTTGTCCCTATTTTTAATAACTCCTCTATACTTGTGAACCAAATTGTTTCTGCACCGTACAATACCAGCTGTCTCACGACTGTGTTTCGCACCCCGCGACAAATTGTTTTTGTTGTAGACGTTTTTTGTAACGAATCTTAACCCATCTAATTTTCCCTCATTGATCCTCATCAATCCCCTCCATTCAAATTACCCCATCTATCCCCAAATATTCCTCCAAATACTTTAATTGGTTCACTGGTCTTCACTTTTCTATATTTTGTTTCTACCATTCTTCCAATCGTTTAATCATTCGTCATTATTTCAGTCTTATATTTTTATATTATATTTCTAACCCCGCTTTCATGACTATTTCCTGTAGATCTTCCATTTGTCTAATTACGACTTGTTTATTTTCTGCAATGAGAGACAGATCATCCGCGAACACACACTCACTTCCCCCCTCCTCCTTCCCCACCCATACACACATATATATATATATATATATATATATATATATATATATATATATATATATATACTATGCACAAACACACACACACACAATATATATATATATATTAATATATCATATATAGTAGAAGAATATATTATACTATAACATATTTACTGTAAAAGAATTATCTATTGATCCAAATTAATTAACAATAACAAATATGGTATGCCTATAAAGCCTGTATATTGAGCTCATTAAACATAGAATTATTAAGTTGTATATATAGCTGAGAGCAGAGATGAAGGCAAAACATTGCTTTCCACACAATTAAAGACGAAATGACTTTTATTCAACTTTATTCCATCTTGAAGTCATCAACGACCTTCTTAAGGCGGATATGAGAATATTTTCAAGTTTTAGCTCTTCGTTTTATGCGGACCTCTGACATAAAGTGAAGTAGTTATTTCTGTTGGTATTTATCATCGTCTGTACTCGTAAATTTATGACATTCTCATTGTTTTCCTGTATTTCAGTGTGTTCACAATAATATTTAGTTAAACATAGTTAGGCAAATAAAATTTAATAAATAAAAGATCGAGGAATGTTTAAATTAAGGAAATCTTGAATTTTCAATTTAATTAAAAATTTATTTTACCGAACAAATGTGCATATTGAAAAAATAAATTAAATTTGCTTGGTTCTTAGTTATTCTTCATTCACTTCTATGATTTAATTATTCATTTTAATGATATGTAAATATGTATTTACTTAAATAAAAGTGATAATAATAAGATATATCAAGTAAATTTGATCACTGATCATATGGGATTATTACTGGCGTGTGAAGAAACTACGTAGTAGTATAGTAGTAAAGTAGCACTTCAGTGTGTACGATTTTAATTATCTTAAACTTTCCAATGGTATGGTATCTTTAATCCATGAAAGATCTTGGGTTAAGTACATAAAGAGATTCGTACTGTTTATTGTCTAACTGTCGTGCAAGGTGATTAGGCTTGAGATCGTTCTCATACAATTTTTTCTTTGTCAATTTTTAGTTGCTCCTGTATAGAGGCTTGATGATCAACATGGGGGTCTACCTAACCCAGGGTCGACCCACGGTTGAAATAACGGAACGAAATAAAAAAAATATCATGCTACAGCCGAGATTCAAAATTAGGATCCAAAGAACAGTAGTCCAGTGCTCTAGTGATGTAAACTAAGTAAATAATTAATTTTTATGAAAGAAAGTGTTTAATATTGGGTCGTAAAATAAGCTTGCAGCGTTTTTCAATATTTAAATTTAATTCTTTCCTGTGTTTATAAAATAATGTTTACTCGGTGAATAACGTTTACATATTCTAAAAAGGGATTAGTTAAGATGATTTTAAGCTTCAGTTTTAACCGAGATTCCTTATCTTTAAGTGGTATTTTGCTTGCTCAAAATGAAAGAGAAAAAAATTCATTTACATCATTTGATTTTTTATTTCCGAAAAGAAAAATCCCGCTGCACATACTGTTAGCAAAATTTTTAGTGGGTATTGCGATGATGTCTTAGGAGAAAGACATAAAGAAACAAAATATCGTCAGTAAGTGGTTTGCTTTATGTAACGTAAATATGAAAATAAACAAGATAAAACCCATCCCAGACATGAAAATACCTCGATGGAAGGAATGTCACCCGACCATAGATAGAACAATGAACAGATATTCAAAAGGACATCCCATCCAGTGGAAATAAAGAATTCGTTCTTAGAACTACTAGAACGATATAACACTTTCAAAGTGATATACACTGACGCTTCTAAAATAAACACAAATTTCTATTTAATCTGCCAGAGGAATGTTTCGTCTACACAGAAGAAGCTACAACAGCTATCTTGAAGGCTCTTCATTGGGTAAAAAGTTCCGAAGCAAGAAATTGGGTCTTTTCCACAGACTCAAAGAGCGTTCTAGAAGCCATAGACAGTCCATATCGTATTAACTCCATAATACGGGAAATATTAAAAACAAGGTGAGAAGTGAAACAGAAAGGAGTGAAGGTAGTCTTCGCCTGGGTTCCAGCCCACTGCGGAATTTCGGGAAATGAAGAAGCGGACAGAGTTTGCTAACTTAGCAAGGCAAGGAGAAATACCAGATATAACGGTGGTAGAAGAAATCACAACGGAAGACTGGACAAACCATCTAAAGACGATTATCTTCCAGAACTGGGAGAGAGAGGGGAGCCTAAGTCGGTCAAATTTGTTTGAAATCAAACAAGATTGTAAAAATTTGGCCACTAGCTCAAAAAAGTCAAGAAGGGAAGAAACCATAATATGCCGACTTCGAATAGGTCACTGTGAATTCACTCATGGCTATCTCCTCGGAGGTCTGGAGGCTCCAACATGTGAACATTGCAACAATATGTTACAATCAGTTAAACATGTCCTACTGGAGTGTCCCCTATTTGCACCAAGTAGACGAAAATTAGACTTATCGGAGACTTTTGCGAAACTTTTATATGACAAAGAAGAATCAGCTCTGAAACTGTCCAAGTTCCTAAAAGAAACTTAATATTATAATAGAGTCTTATTTTCAAAACATACCAATGACCCTCTGGGGTAGAGGAAAATGGAACAAAAAAACTCTAACTTTATTTAAAACTTCTTAAATTGATTGTAACAATGGAGGTAAGTGTAATAATGGAAATAAAATTAATATTTCTATATGTCAAACCAAAATTAATTAAGCAGTGAATACTACTTACAAATAGGATGTATTGTGAAGGAAGTTTGTAATTAATATTCTATTTAATCTTCGGCCAAACAAATAAAGTTGTGTGTGTATTTTTTCCCATGTTTAATAAATCTTATAAAATAATATTATAAGTTAGTGAAAATTATTTCATTGCTCACTAAAAAAGTTCTGAAGAGCCCTATAGGGAAAAAAAGGTGAGAACTACTGAGCTGTGGCTGATAAGAATAATGTTGAGTATCTATCATAAAGTTTTAGCACTTCCACGAGGCTCTATGTGTTAAAATGTAGAATCGATCTTATGATTTCGCGCTCCTGTAATATATTTTCTTAGCTCATATTTTATTTTACAGGCCGATGACTGTATGATATGATTTATACCGAGTTCTCGAGGTGTATTCTTATTTTTTAGTAAAAAATTCAGGTACGCACAGCTTACAACTTTCACTTCTTAAAAAACGTTTTTAATAAAGTTGAGGTTGAAAGAAGAAATAAATTGAGATTCGATGAGAACATTTATTTTAGATATTCAATATAAGGGTCACCTAACATCCTTCTATACCCAAACCAAGATTGTAGACAGCTCCATTATTTTTTTAGGGAGTAAAAAATCCTTGATTATACCGTCCTTCGGAGGAGAGGTAAAACGGTGGTCTCAAGCCTGTAATAACAGGTACTCGTTCAAGATTCCTATTTTAGCTAACTAAATAAATAAAGCCATTTATTGCAAGAGAAAACAAAAATAAAAGTAAACTTCTTGATTAATTATAATCACAGATATATAAATAAAACACATGTTGCCTCCTGCAGAACACTCCTAATTGGGGGTGATTAACTTTCCTAGAGACCGATCCTACTGGGATGTGGCCTAACCTAATTAAACTTAGTATATATATATATGTTGTGGGGACGAAAAATATAAAACATACCCTTATATTAATGTCAATTTTTGTTTTGATTAGATATCTACAATGTTACAAGAACTAGGAAGATTTTCATAACATGGGAAGATTTTCCATGAGGTGGTCCTAGGATGTTTTAATGGGAGTAAAAAATCCTTAGTTACGCCGTCCTTCGGAGGGGACGTTAAAAGGTGGTCCCGAGCCTGTGCGATGTCAGGTACTCGTTAAAGATCCTTATCCTAATAAAACCTGGATAGGCAAAATTTAGGACTCCCACTGTAGCATAGTCCGATTAGCCATAGTAGCGCATAAAGTGACGTTAAATGAATAAACAAACAAACCTAACACATGTTTTCAGCCTAGAAGCTGACTTAAAATGACTGCAATACTAAAGTATTATCCAGGATAATATTTTACCTACAGTTTTATAATTAGGGAGGGATAGAGAATAAATTGTATAAAAATCATTAAAATAAAAAGTGTTGAGCTGCAAAATTAATAAAAATCGGACGATTTCAAATGGATTATACTCATACTTAGTTTCTGTTAAGCATGATGTTTGCAAAGTTTAATTTCGAACTAATGGAACACATCAAAAGCACATTTATGATTAGAAAATTAACAGGAGACACGCAAGGTAAAGCTCCACATGGAGATACATCAAAGCAGCAGGTATGCATCATACTTCATCTTGTTGTCCTTACCAGGAAAACCTCGACGTAAGCTCTTAGATTTGATGCTTCATGTCGACAAAGAGTTTTCCTTGATCATTCCTACGGTCTGACTAAAGTTTATAAATGCTAGCTATATACAACGACGAATCACAATACATTCATTAAACTAAAATTACATATATACAACATAAGAAACATATTAACCTAATTATATACTTAAACAGGTGTAAGAAAATATAGCAAACAAAATTAACCTAATTAAACAGTTTAAAGAATTGATAATTAAGAAATTAAATTTGGACAACGTACAAAACTGGTGTAAGAAATGGAAGTTAAAAATTAACCATGACAAGTCACTACATATTACATTTACACTTAGACGCGGAATCTGCCCTTCATTTTACATAGACAATCACCCTTTACTGCAAACAAATACAGTAACGTACTTAGGACTAATATTTGACAAAAGATTGACATGGGGCCCACACGTCAAGACAAAACGTAAAACGCTAAACTTTCGACTTAGACTATTATATTCAATATTACATGGACGTTCTAAATTATCCACTAGACAGAAACTTAATGTATACACTTATTTATTAAAACCAAAATGGTTTTATAAGTATGGTACGCTTGCCAAATATACGAACCCGCTAAAAAGACACATACAAAAAATACAAACCTTTCAAACGCAATTTTTAAGACTGGCAGTGAACTAACCACCATATTTGTCAAACGATACCCTTCATACTGACTTACGTATTCCAACTACAATAAACCACATTCGACTGACTTACAAACGATTTCATGACAAACTTAATGGAAATAGAAACAAACATGTACAAAACATGGCTACAACTGTTATACCATACATAACTCGGCGTAGGCTGAAAAGGAGTTGGATGAGGGATCTCCTAGCCTAAAAAAATAGTTTGTTTTTGAATGTCAGGAGGATGCACCACTGGGTACTGTCTCCTTCATGCCAATCCATGCTATGTTTATCAAATATAACTCATTTGCTGATTGTAACTTATACAGGTGCAAATAAAATATTAAGCTAAAAAAAAAAAAATAAATAAATTAAATGTTCCAATAATGGTTAAAGATATTCTATATTCACGTAAATGAAGTCCTGTTGAGTGTTGAAGAAATCAGCTGCAGGGTAGCTCTTCCTAGTTCCAAGGGGAACGATGAGAAGAAGAAGAAACACGTTTCAAACGTTCGGAGTTCGTTGAGAGGAAGCTCAGCCCCACCCCTCAGACGCTACCCCTTTTTTTAATTTTTTTATAGGCTTTAGATGTAACAGCAGCCTTTTCGATAAAATCAACGAACCAGAAGAGCCACTTAATACCAAATTTTTACTATTTTCACAAAAGCAGCTCTGGCGATTTTGATTAAATTCACTATATTGTGAAATTCAATGCCCTTTAATATGATGTAGGTTTCATTATGATTGAAATAGCCTAATAGGGCTTAAGTACCAGTATAAGTTTTGTTCCTCTGATGTCCCTTTAATTCTGTGGATTTGAAAGAATTAACCATATCTTCTAGTTGAGTAGATATATAATTTGAACTAATTTAAACAAAATATTTTTCAGACCTTTTTTTTTCTGAATACAAACATAGTAATATAGATGTAAAGTATATAGTTGGAAAGCTAAATATTTTAAAATAAATTTTATCTAATATACAACTTACGTAATGAAGATTCATGAAAAAATAATAACACTGTGATTTTTATAAAATTGTATTGTTAGATTAATCTAAAATAAATGTTTTATCGAAACTTGATGTAATTCATTAGCCGTTTTTCATTTATTAAAGAAAGTTGGAATTTATTTAAAAGTTCTTAAATTGATTTTACTAATGATAAAATAAGTTCGTGGCGTTTTTCAGTATTTTAATTTAAATCTCTCTGTGTTTATAAAATCATATTTAATTGGTGAATGATATTTACATATTCTGAAAAAATATTAGTTCATGCTTCAGTTTTAACCGAGATTCTTATCTTCAATGTTCATAACCCAAAATGGCAGAGAAAAAAAAATTAAGTCTTTACGAAGTGCAGAGAAATGTCATTAGAACGTGCAACCACACACAGGGGAATTCCTAACAGAGCAAGGAATATGACAAGGATGCAGCCTTAGCCCCCTCTTGTTTACGCTAGTGTTGAATACTGCTCTGAAGCTAGCAAACCAGGAAGAAACATGAAACATCTCGGATATAGGAACCTCCAGGGTGTTCAGCACACAGCACACAGCGTTCGCTGACGAGATGGTTGGTGTTTGGGAACAATGTTCACAATCTCCAGTTTAACCTGAAGATCCTTCAAGAGAAACACAAGGCCATAAATTTGGAAATAAATATCTCCAAAACTAAATTTATGATCGGTAAAAAGAGTGACCATGGGGACCGAATCGTCAGGCTGAAGAGAATCCGTTTGAAACAGGTTGCGGATTTTAAGTACCTGGGCCCCACCTCCATGAATACGGACGGATCAGCGGAAACATCGGAGAGAGGTCGAGAACGGCCGGAAGATGCTTTTACTCCCTTTGGAAAGGTTTTTTTTTTACAAGAAGGAAGTTTCAAAGCCCACTAAGAAGGTAGTCTTCAAAAACACATTCCTCCCTATTCTAACGTATGCAAGTGAGTCTTGGATCCTCACTACCAAACATAAGAGCTAAATCCAAGCTATGGAAATGTGTTATCATACAAAAATTCAGAGGAAAAAAAGAAGGGATAGTGTGGGAAACTCAACAATAAGAGCTAACCTGGAACTGAGACCAGCTGAAGATGTTATTAAGGAGAACCAGCTTAGGTGGTTCGACACATCTCGCGAATGACTGAAAACAGAATAGCCACCGCTACTCATGAGGCTAGAATCTAGAGAAGGAGACCGCAAGGAAGACCAAGGAAAACCTGGGAGGATGGAGTGAAGGAGGCCTTCAAGAAGAGAGGAAGCAGCTGGCACAGGATAGAGAAATTTGGGTCGGACTCTATAAGATAGCACCTCACACGAATAAAGAGGAATCGATTAAGTTTATTTTATTTATTTGACAACAAGTAATATACAAATACCTTTAGGCATATATTGTAACACTGATGGCCATTACAAAAAACCTTCTTCAGGATTCTTATGAATTCGTGAGCGAAGAAACCTCCCAGTGAAGGCACTCTTTGGCGTGGAAGATCTGCTAAAGAAGTAGGTCTCTGCTCCAGAGGCGTTTCAATCTCCTTGGTGGGTTTTGTGGTAGTGTATCAGTCAGTAATGTTTGTACCAGTAGGTTTGGATGTCCAGCGAGTGAGTCATGAAAATGTTTGTAATATTTTCTAATGATATCCGTTACGATTGGTATGTTGAGGTCTTTGTGTAATGATTTATTGGATACGTAAAAGGGACAGTGAGTGATGAAGCGGAGGAATTTAGATTGAAAGATTTGAATTGTCTGAAGTGTGATTTTTTGCATGAACCCCACACCTGAGTACCGTACGTCCATATAGGTTTAAGTAACATGTTGTATATAATAATTTTGTTGCTTAGTGATAGTTTGTTTTTATGGTGAAGAAATCGTCTTAGTATTGATAGTCGATGATTCAGTCTTTTTTTTAAGGTAGTTACGTGTGATTTCCATGTCAAGCGTCTATCCATTGTGAGTCCTAAGTATTTTGTTTCTGTTTGTTTGGGTAACTGAGCATTATAAAGTGTTAGTGGAGGACAATCAGAATGCCTAAGCGTGAATGTTACTTGACTTGATTTCTGTATGTTTATTTTAATACGCCATTTATCAAGCCAATCTTGAAGTAAATTTAAGTAAGTTTGAACATTGTGTGAGGCTATGGTCGGATCAGTACTTGTTGAGAGTATCACGGTGTCGTCTGCGTATGTTGCAAGTAATGTGTCGGGTGTTTGTTGTAAAATATGCTTCCTTGCGGAACTCCCGCACCAACTCGACAGTAGTCGGAATGTTTACCATCTTGGTCGACTACAAAAAACCTATCCTCAAGATACGACCTAATGATTAAATAATAAGTATGCGGTAAAATTGATTTGATTTTACTGAGGAGGCCATCATGCCCACCTTATCAAATGCCTGTGCGACGTCTAAAAATGCAGCTGTACAGAATTCTTTTTTTTCTAATGCCACAGCAATCGAATCAACAACTCTATGGCATTGTTGTATGGTCGAATGTGCAGGTCTAAAGCCAAATTAGTGGTTAGGAATTATGGATTTGGACTCTAAGAAAGGATATAGTCGTTTTAATAATATTTTTTCAAACATTTTGGAAAATAACGGTAATAAACTAATTGGTCTATATGAAGTGACTTGATCTAACGGTTTGTTTGGCTTTGGAATCATCTTTATAATTGAAAACTTCCATACTAGAGGAAAGTAAGTAAGTCGGAGGATAGAATTATAAATAGATGTTAGGAAGATTATGGCTTTCTTAGGAAGAAGTCGTACAATTTTAGGTGTGATTAGGTCAAAACTAGGAGCTTTTCTAAGAGGTAAGTTTTTAATGCAAAATTTTAAGTCCGAAGGAGTTATAGGTGGTGGAGGTAGAGAAAGAGGAAGAGAATAAGTGAGAATTTGTTGGATGTCTGAGCAGTGCTGTTGGTCTAGCAAGTCATCATGAGGATGAAATACTTCCGTAAGATGTGCAGCAAATAGGTCTGCCTTTTCTTTATCACTTCTAGCCCATGTGTTGTCAGGTTTACGGAGAGGGTTCTTTGTATGGTGATAATGTAGTGTCTTTCGTGTTTGTTGCCAGAGAGTATTGTTACTAGTCTGTAAGTTACTCAAATGTGTGTTGTAAGTGTCGTGTTTATATTGTTGTATAAGTTTTCTCAGTCTGTTAGTAAGTTGGTTAAGTAATCGTTTGTCACTAGGATAGCGAGATCTTTTCCATTGGTTAAGAGCCCGTCGTTTTTCGATCATTAGTGATCGTATTTCAGGGGGTAAATAATGTTTGTTATTGTCTGTATCAGGTTTATGTGCTGATTGCCAGGCAGCATTTTGTATAGTCTTAGTAAGTGTATCTACAGCATTGTCGATGTCTTCCTGAGTCTTTAAGGTAGTATTGAGGTTAATTTTATTGTTTATGACACTATGAAATTCACTGATTAATATTGGTCCAGGTGTTAACGTAGGCATGTGGGTTGTAGATAAGATGTGTCTAGAGAGAGAAAGCATAACTGCAGAATGGTCAGATGAAAGGTCATTGTCAATAGAGATGTGATGATGTGATATTTAGGCGAGAAGTGATAAAGAAGTCCAGTAGTTCTGGCTGTCGATTAATGTCTGTCGGCCAGTAAGTCGGTTCTGGTGGTAGAATGAAGTCACAGTCAAGGTTCAGACATGTATTAAGAAGAGCATTTCCTCTAGGGTTTTGAGTCCTATTGCCGAAACGAGGATGTTTGGCGTTAAAGTCCCGCCGCATAAAAATTTAGGCCCCAAAACAGTAAATACGTCAGTAAATATATCTTGTGAAAGTCTCTGTCTCGGAGGACAATAAGCACTGGCAATAGACATAGTTGTGTGGTCAATTTCGATTGAGATTGCTGATAATTGAAGTTCAGGTAAGGCTGTCATTTGTAGAGGATAGTGATACAATGTTCGTTTCACAACTACTGCCGAGCCACCACGGGCAGCTCCGCTTGGATGATCAGCACGGTACACTATATACCCCTGTATATAAAATCGTATGGTCCTCGTAAAGTGAGTTTCGGTTAACAGTGCTATGTCTATGTCATGTTCGTCAAGTATATGTCAAGTTCGTTTCTTCGGTGTAGGGCACCATTAGCATTCCAGAGGAGGAGTTTTAGTGAATGTTGATTAATATAATTAAGGGCTGACATTTGGAATAAATTTATTAACAAGCGTGGTGAGCAAAGTTATGAGTGGATTTATCATCAATTTAAATTCATTTAGAAAGGAATTGAAGTGTGAAGAGAAATCTTGAGTGGTAGACTGTGCATGAGGTGATGTGTTATTAGGTCTTGACTTAGATGAAGGCATGAATTGTGGTTGTGTGTGATGAAGTTTTGAAAAAGGTGGGGACATATTCGTAGATTGAGGTGATATGTGCTGCGGGCAGTGTATTGAGGTACTGTATACTGGGGTTTAGTGTGTTGAGGAGTTCTATTTTGGGGTGTAGTGTGGTGCAGAGGAGGTGAATGTTGATGTCTTACCAATTGAGGTATTGCGTAATGAGGTGTTGTGTTTTGAGAAATTGAATATTGTGTTGATGTTTAGTTGTAAGTAGGGTTATTACATACCGTCTGATGTTCTTCTGTTTCATGAGGAGGGTAAGTAAGTCTGTCTCCCACCTCTGGAAGTTGAACTTCTGTTACTTCTCGCCTCCAAGCGCCCTGGCTTCGCACGTTGAGTCTTCTTCTCTGTAATTCAAGATGTACGGTGCATCCCCTGTAGTTCGCTGGGTGAGCGCCACCGCACAACGCACAGACTGGGGGCTCTTCTCGTGGCTTCTGGCATCTATCACTGGGATGGTCTTGATCGCACTTCACACATCTTGGTATATGGCGGCAAAAGGCTCTGGTATGTTCGTATTGTTGGCACCTCATGCATTGCACAATCTCCCTTCTTTTATGAGGTTCCTCAATTTTAACCTTTGTGTAGGCTATATTCGTAATTTTGAATACTCGGAACAGTTCGGAGCAGGTTCGATGTTGACAAAAAAGAGTGGCAGAGGTTCTTTAGTTCTGGGGTGTAAAACATTTGTGATGCGACGGACGTTGAATCCTTGTCTCTCTACGTCATATTTAATCATCTCGTGGGGTGTAGTGTGATGAAGATTCCTAATTACGAATCGATAGGGTTTATCTTCTCTTGGTTGGTAAGTGTGGAAACTATAGCCTTTGTTCTCTAGATATCGTACACTGGCTCTATAGGCATCACTATTTTGTGTTTTTAAAGTAATAATATTTTTATTCGAAATAAATTCGAAATTGTTTTCTCCTATTAAACTAATGATGTCTCGGCAAAAGAGCTGGAAATTTTGTACGCCTTTAATTTTTATTGGAGGTGGCTTGTGAACAACTGGCGTTACATTCTTTTCGTCTTCTATTTCAGCGGATAGAGGTTCAAACATATTACTTACAGGTATGGCAGGGATACTCTTTAAAGTGGTCGACGTAGTGCTATTAGTAAATTGAGAATTAGTTATTTGTTGAGGAGTAGAACTAGAAATTGTTATACCAGAACTATTATTTACAATATTAATTGGAGTTGTTTCATTGTTTTCTGAAGCACGTTGGTTATTGAAATTGACATGTGTTTTTATTTGGTTAGTTTTCAATGATGAGGTTTTTATCTGGGAATCTTTGGAATTCATACTTTTCTTTTCAATAGGGCTATCTAGTTTTGAAACATTGGAGTTACTTCTTAACTTTCTCTTCAAAAGGGTAGAAACTACAGCTTCAGTAGATCCGTTACTTGTACCAGGCAATGCACGGTCTTCATGACGCAAGTGTCCTTTTTCACTTAAAAAAAAACAAAAAACAAACTCACCTGATTGTTTCAGGACACCACATTGCACAAATTCAGCAAATAACCAGTCAAAGAACAGAAAAATTAAAGATAAAATTTGTTGGCAACTTCACAATACAAGGGTTCAATCGATTAAGTAAGTAAGAAATATGTTACGTACAAAATTGTATGGTTGAATATAATACTCTAGTATTTTGATATAATTTTTTTTTATAAGATTTTGTATACCATTAACGTTGCATGCAATGTGTATATAATTCGAAATCGTCAGATCTTAAAAATAAAATATAAGGGATATAAAGTAAATTTTCAGTATGATATAGACGGGATAGGGGCTGGTGCATAAATACAGCTTAGCTAAGCCGAGCGCTGAAGTAGGCTGATACGTAAAGCCCCTTATCTAAGTCCATAGCCATTCACAACCCTCTTTCTTATTGATAACCAAGAAAATATCCTTTATCGCCTGATTTACATACATTTGTTTATTAACTCTCTACTAAGCTTTATCGATTTAGCTTTATCATGGTATGTATATTTCAAAGCACTAGGTCTCTGAAGATGGATAAATACTATTAGGGATAATAAAATTTATCTCTCTCGAAAATAGCTGTTATAAATTATTTAGGCAAATTTAAACTGGAATAATTAACAAGAATTACTGCGCAATAAAAAAAAAATAAAAAATTCGGTTTTACTTTGGGAGCGGCGAGGTCTAGTGGATAGAGCACTAGACTGCTGTGCTCCGGGTCCTGGGTTCGAATCTCGGCAGTGGCAGAATATTATTTATTCTGTTAATTCAGTCGGGAGGCGACCCTAGGGTATGGAGACCCTCCTGGGGCAGACCCAGCCTCTAAAATGTGGGTATCCTAAAAATTGGGAAAAAAACCTGGCGTCAGAGCGTGTTAAAGGCCTAATCACCTCTTTGCAAGGCCGTTAGCCAAGAAACATTCCGAATCTATCTATGTTTATTTTTTTTTTTTTTTTGGTTTATCTTAATAACATTTGGTTTCGTCTACTATATGAACTAATAGCTAAACTCTCAAAATCGAGGTGGTATTGATTAGAAGGTTTGACGAAGTTCAAATATAAGAATAAGGTGTCGTTAGATTTAACATTTTAAGGAAATGCAACTAATTAATCTCTGATTTCTTTATTTATTAAAGATAAATAAAGTCGACTTAAACATCATCAAATATATGTTTTCTGTTCGAAAGATTTCCTATTTCAGGACAAGTAATGAATCAGTAAAAAGTTTCTTTTAAAACTAGAATTATTTATTGGTATGTCTGGGTAACTTTAAAAAAGTTATACCTGTTTTTACTTTAATCAAAAGTAGATTATATTACTATCAACGGAGTTGAGCTATGGGGCTCTACTAAACCATCGAATTCCTCTCGTATCCAATCCTTACAAAATCCTTCGGAAAATCCTGAATGCTCCTTATTTTGTCACAAACAAACTCATTCATAAAGAACTTAATATTCCACATGTTGCTGACTTAGCCCCAACCAGATACCATTCCTTCCATGAAAAACTCCATTCCCACTATAATCCATTAGTTTCAATCCTTGCTTCCTCTTCGATCCATGATAATCCTCCGATGCGTTGGAAAGAAGATGACCACGGGACCTTCTAGTTTAGAATATTTTTAGAGTGCTGTCACTGGGTAGCTCATCATAATGTTTTCTTTCGAAAGATCCTAGTTTCAGAAAGTAATGATCATAAAGTTTCTTTAAACTAGAATTATTTATTGGTATGTCTGGGTAACTTTAAAAAAGTTATACCTGTTTTTACTTTAATCAAAAGTAGATTATATTACTATCAACGGAGTTGAGCTATGGGGCTCTACTAAACCATCGAATTCCTCTCGTATCCAATCCTTACAAAATCCTTCGGAAAATCCTGAATGCTCCTTATTTTGTCACAAACAAACTCATTCATAAAGAACTTAATATTCCACATGTTGCTGACTTAGCCCCAACCAGATACCATTCCTTCCATGAAAAACTCCATTCCCACTATAATCCATTAGTTTCAATCCTTGCTTCCTCTTCGATCCATGATAATCCTCCGATGCGTCTGGAAAGAAGATGACCACGGGACCTTCTAGTTTAGAATATTTTTAGAGTGCTGTCACTGGGTAGTGTCTCTAGATGTATTTCATGACAGTTTTATATATTACTATCACATTTACTTGATGTATTTTTATTTAATACAGTTGTAAATATCAATGAATATGTTAAAAAAAAAAAAAAATACAATCAATACATTTCTGCCAACGTGTTGGGAGCTTTTCCATACTCTCTAGAATTTTGAATCTTCAGTATCAATGAATTCAGAAAACTCATTATTTAAGGATCTTGGAGTGATTTTTATCTCTCTCTCTCTCTCTCTCTATATATATATATATATATATATATATATATATATATGTATATATTTTATATATGTTTTATTTATTAATTTAAACAGTTCTTTTGTTGAACCTTACAGATGAATCAAAGTTTTTATTTGAATTTTTTGATAGAAATACTACTGCTCCTTAGTGAGTAAAAAAATTGAAATATTAATTTTAAAATTAAATAAACTTATTTACAAATCACTTTCAAGTTAATTGTATCTAAGGAAAAAATATTTTGGAACGAAATAGTTTTGTTGAATCCTTATCGAGTCTAATCCTTATAATCCAAAATCCTCCGTAAAATTGTAATGCTCCTCACATGAAGAACTGTTATTTGAAGAAATCATGGAGTTCCAGTGGTATTTCTCGTAATAGGTGAATTATGTTCTTGAATTGCGCTTAAGTAAATGGTCTGATATTTATATATAGTGGTTTCAATAAGATATTTACAAACATCCTTGGTCCAGCCCAAAGTGGTAAAAAATTCAGGACTTAAGAATTTTCACGATATCATATAGGAAATTCTATACGGTTCATTCCTGGCAAAATATATTATTAATTTTCGTTTAACTGAATTAATTAAACGTAATGAATATTCCACTAATGCACTTCTCCTAAAAATGATGTTAACTTCTTGATTATTTGATAATCATGAACGGTGATCATTGGACGAGTCTGTTTAGGCGGAAGTTGGTAGTATCGGCATCGAACCTTCGGGTTCGGTAAGCCTATTAATATTATTATTATTATAGTTATAAGAGAAAAAGAACAATTGGAAAATAAAAAAAAAACAATATCCTTAATTAATTATTTTGATCATTAAATGAAAATTTCACGATAGCAGCGTGTCTGTTTGGAATTTCAGGTGTTAAATAATCAAATGATTGAATGAGAATAAAATGATGCATATTAATAGAGCTGGTAATAAAATAGTATTTAGAAACATATAAGAATAACAATACCAATAATTAAAACATTCAGGCAAAGTTTTTTATTTTATATTTATATTCTGTTCAATAGTTAATGCACTGGTAAAATGGCACTGTAATCGCCTAGAACTAAATGTTGAAAACAAGAACGGCTACAAAATGGAAAATAACAAGAAACGTGATTATTTGAAATAGCCAGGATTTGAGATACAAAACGGCTCCAGGTTTTACCGCTGTATATTTTAAAGGCTTGAGCAGGGATTTTAGGGAGGAGTTGTAATTTATCCTCAACATCCAATTAGGAAACAAACTTTCCAGAATAAAGCCGGCGATATATATTTCCTTTACTACGTTTCTAAATAAACCCAGGAGAGATCGTACAATAGTTTTATTCAATATGACGTAATGTCCTAATGATAGAACATACGAGTATATATTTTTGGTCATTTATATGTTATTGTTGAAAACTGGTGAATAGTTTATGTAATGGTAAATAGCTTGAAACCAGCATCTAAAATTGGTGCAATTCGAAAATGCTTTTTTATGGGCTCAAATAAAACGATGAAGGGAAAATCAAACATTAGGTTTAGTAGTTGGATTCTTGTTTTTTCTTATTTTTATAGAAATAAACTTTATTAAATAAACTCACAAGACACGTTAAACAATGATAAGCCCTGTAGTCATATGCATCATTAAGAAAATACCACTAAAAGTATATATTATATCAGTTACATTATCTGATTTTGTATTGAATAAAAAATATGTGTATAAAATGTGCAAGTTTCACAAAATAGAGGGATGGAAATTTACTACACCATCGAATTTTTTTGGTATCTAATTCTTACAATCCAAAATTTTTCATAATTTTATCAATGTTCCTTAACGAACTTTGTAACGAATGAACTCATTCATAAAGATCTTAATGTTTCTTTATGTTGCTGGTATGGATCCAACCGAGTTCCAGTCCTTCCATGACAAACTCCATTCCCACTCTAAGCCACTAGATTAAATCATTGCTTCTTCAATTCCTGAAAACCCTCAGAGGAGTCTGAAAATAAGATGGCACCGAGACTTTCTGGTTTAGGACATTTTTGGAGTGCAGCCTATAGATATTTTTTAAAGTATATCATGGAGTAGTTTGCACAAAAAACGTACAACCGATGAAGGACGAGACCACGCTCAAACACTAGATTTTTTTTTGGGTACCCATTTTTTAGATTTTCTAGCAGTGGGCTGCTGTACGATTAAATTAACTGAATAAATAGTTATTATTCCACAGCCGGCACCCGAAGAACAATAGTCTGGTGCTCTATTTACCCAATCACTCTATTTCTTTCATATGTCAGCCCTCCAACTGATAAAAACTGTTTAAAGCGTATCTTAGATTCACTAAAAGACCCTATGTACCAACAATATATATATTAAGAGAAAGGATTACAAAAAAAAAAGTTGGACTCCTAGTTTTTCAGGAAAAGCTACATTTAATGGTCTCCTGATAAGCCTAAAAAAGTCTCGCGAAATAGTTTGGGTGGCAAATTTGGTTAAATAGTTTGGAGTTCTACTAAATTAGGTAATTATACTCATAGATCAATGCTTGGGATGTTCCAGAAACTATTTCCCATAGCAGAAATAACTGTTGAAAGAACTGTATATGAATATATATTGATTGATCTTCTCATCATTGTCTTAAGTGTTCTTTTGGTTGAATATTTGTTCGGTGAATATTAGACCGCTCTACAAAAGAAGTCTTGGATACATTTTTTAAAAATTTATTTAATTTTCTGACATTGCAACGTTTCAGCCTCTAGGGCCATTTTTAAGCCTCTGTAATCAATTAAAAGTTTTTATGGCATTTATACATTTTTAACGTCTAATATCAACACATAATAAATTATTTGTAATAAATGCATTACCTACCATGCATATCCATGTTATATATCAATTCATTTCACCGCTTCATTAGCAGTGTCGTCGCATTTATTAAAAATAATTTATTATTTGTTGATATTAGATGTTAAAAATGTATAAATGCCATATATGCGCTGCATCCATTTCACTATTTGCATGACAAAGGCAGCAAAGTGGAGACCCTACCACTCCGATCCGATGCAAGTGTTTGGCGAGGTAGTCATGGCCAGTAATCATTCGAAACTGTGCAACAGCATCTTTTCTCTTCAAATCTAATGGTATTCTTTATTCTTCTATAAGGAGTTTGGCCCAGTGCTTGTTGATCGAACTGAGCCTTTGGGAGTCCGTTAGTGGAGCATGATGTGCCCTCTTAACTTCATCCCTAGCTCTACGATAGGAAATTCGATTGTCCAACTGTTCCGAAGCTGCACCTTCTTTTGCAAGCTTTCGGCTACTTCATTCCCATGGATACCACAGTGGCTGGGTACCCATTGGAAAACCACCTGTCTACCTTGTTGAAGCAGCTGTTCAATTTTTAATTGGCAGTTCACAACGTCAAGCATATTTACTTGATGTATTCCTATACATATGTAAATTATAATAAAAAAAAAAGAAAAAAAAAAAGAAGTTTGTTGGACTTCATTATTAAAGTACATCAGTGTGTAGATTCTGCAAAGGAGAAGATAAAACATCTTTTCTCATTTATCTGTTGGTGCGGTAGCTTTTTCAAGCTCAAGTTTGACTTTTTTGGAACTGACCAATTCAAGAGACCTGTGAAAAACGAGCTAATCAATCTCAACAGCCTTCATAAGTTTATGTTGGCTTTGGCGTACAATAGATATTTTAGGTCAATGTTCAGATATGCTATATAAAAAAAAAAAAAGTATGTAATCCTAAACATTTATTTCTTTATAATTTAAATCAGTGAATATGGACATTGTGTGTCCATATTACGTTTCTAAAGGTAGAATGTAGGATTGATATTAACTGGTATAACAGCAATATGTAGGGATCCAATTGCCTGTTAGTTAATTACATGTTAACAAAATATATATATATATATATATATATATATTTTGAGACAGATATGACGTCCAGAAAAAGGGTTTCTATTTCCTGCATCAGGAATTAAGGGAGTGGCTATTCCCACAGCAATATCACTCGGGATGAAAGCCAGCGGAGGGTGTGCTGTAGAAGACACTCAGGACCAGAATGTTCAAGATGAGCAAAGCCAGAACTCTAATAATTGTGTTTTACGGACGCCATTTTGTGGGGTATTATAGGGGTAAGTGGGTCTGAGTAGAGATTTCATCGTTCGCAGTGCTTCTGAGGAACTTCAGGAATCCTAAATTTACGTGGTACAATTCAGGTATAGGAATGTTGAATTGAAATTATGTAAACATTAGATTACACGATCAAATTAGTCAAATAGCAATGAATATAATCCTGAGGAGGTCATAATGGACATGCTTTACGGCATTAAGATACTTTGTACTTTGACTTATTACTCTAAATGGGTTCATAAATGATTAAAATTAAAAAAAACATTTTTATCATTCATAGATCTTTTTGCTTTCATGAATCAGGTTTATTATTGATTAATGCAGAAATGAATGGTACTATTTTTAAAAAAATATTGCAGGCATAAGCAGTATTATTTTTCGCAAATCTTCCTCAATGCTCCTTACATTTTCACGAATAAACTGATCCATAAAGACCTTAAAATTCCATATGCTGCTGACTTAGCCCGAACCAGATATCAATCCTTCCATGACAAACTCCACTCCCACTCTAGCCCACTAGGTTCTATCCATGCTTCCTCTTCCATTATTGACAATTCTCCGAGGCGTCTGAAAAGAAGATGGCCTCGAGACCTTTTAGTTTCGATTACCTATTTGAGTGCTGCTAATGGGCATTTTCTCTTCATGTCTTTTTCATGTATACTATCTTATAGCTAATTTACTTGATATATTTACTAATACAGTAGTAATTTTCAATAAATAATAATTTAAATTTTATTTTTCTCAAAAACCAACAGTAAATTTTTCAATTATAAAAATTAATCACTCAAAAACTAAAAATGATGGAGAGAGGGAGAGGGAAACGGGAGAGAAGGGAAAATGGGGTCACCTATAGTGTAATAGACATAACAGCCTTTTAAGTCCAATTAAATAAATTTTAACAAGGTTTGTCGGCAAAAGTCAAAAGGCATTTCCCAAATCCCTTGGATTGTTCGTGGGCTTGGGCTGTCTGTGGGTTGCCTCCCGCGGTACACATGGTACATTCTAGAACCCAGCTACTAGCCTTGACAAAGGCTGGACTTCCTATAGCAGCCCCGCCCGAGATGACGAGGCTGAGAAAGGAGATTCGAAGTGCAGTCTTATTCCATCCTCAAGAAGATGTGAGTCGGGTTCCATCTAGAAGAAGAGATGTCCGTCTGGGGTCAGAGAGAGAGCAGCTGGAGATCTGAGAGCCTAGAACGAACGCCTGAGACAATTTCCCCCTCCGCCAGCCGACAAAGTGTCAGAAGGTAATCTTTTATTGTAATATCGTTTGGCAAGGTCAACTATAAGAAATCCCTCAGTATTCTCAGGCATAGTTAAAATAAATTGTGCATGTATACCCTTAGTTAAGTTAAATAATAATGGCATTTATTGAAACTTGTTTACTTTAATCTTCTCCTGAAAGCCACTTATTATGATTGGTAAACACGATACCTTTGGAAAGGAAATCCAATGATTTCATTAAGTATAGTCTATATATCAATTAAAGATATCAAGTAAGCTAGTTTTTGAAGGTACCGCTGCCTTAGAAAAGCAGTCGGTCAAAAAATATAGCAAAAAGATGGATGGACATAATTTATGACTCTCACAATAGCTCTGGTAGATTAGCCACAGTAGCATTAAGTGACGTTAAATCACTAAAAAACTACAAAAAAAAAAAAGGTAAAAAATATGTCAATTTTAATTTTTTTTTTAGTGTTAGTTCGACGATTAAGTTTATTACATGTTCCACTTTGATTGTATTATACAAATAGGAATTGTATATTGATTTATATATTAGAGATTTCAAAGATTTAAATGTAAAACGCAATTTTACACAATAGGAAATTTTATTGTTGTTTTGTTAATATCCAGAAACAATATTGGTTCCAACGAATCATCATTAAACCACTTCTTCATTGAATATATTTAATAAATATATTACTTCGAATGCAATTTAAATAACACAATGGTTTAAACCTTTTACAATATTATTCTAAATATATTGGTGCGGAATAAAACGATGGTGTTTTAATTTTAGTAGAATATGACGAATGAGAAGCTTTTCGGATATATTAAATTCCCTGAAATCATAGGTAATATCAAGTTTTATTTAAAAAAAAGATATATGATGGATCAGTTATTTTAAAACGAATGTATTGTCATTTTGGTTTTGGATTTTCAATAATGAAACTTTGTAATAAAAAAAAAAAAAAAAATAGAAATTGTATTCAGATACAGGCCTATAAATCAGATATTTTTGAAAATTGACAAAAAAACACAACAACTATGCATCGAGTTTTAGGATCAGGTCACCGTGATGGAATAAAAAAATTGAAATCTTTCCTACATTTACACCCATAACACAGTTATTTTTTAAGATAGAGAAAAACATTGTAGAGAGTTTTATAATTTGTGATCCATGACCAATTACTTTTTTTTTATTTTTTATTTCTTCTATTGATATTTACAACTGTACAATTTACATAGTACAATAAGTAAATGTGCTAAAAACAGATAATTGGCTTGAAAAAGGCATGAGAAGAATCTACCCAGCGGTAGCACTTCAATGTTCATTTGTTCAGCAGGTCTGGAGGCCACTGGCTTTTCAGACGCCTCGGAGGATTATCGGGAATATATGTCGATGAGAGGATGCGGACAAGCGGGTTTGTATGGGCGGGTAATTTGGAATGAAAGGAGGTGTATCTTTTTTGAGCGATTTCTGTAACTATTGGGATATTCAGGTCTCTGTGGATGAGTTTGTTGGTAACAAAGTAAGGAGCGTCTAGGATTTGACGAAGGATTTTGGATTGCAATGATTAGATGCGGGAGGAATTAGATGGTTTAGTGGAGCCCCATAGCTCTATGCCATAAGTCCAGATAGGTCTAATAATGGTTGTGTAAATGAGTTTTTTGAAGTAAAGAGGGAATTTTGATCGTTTGTCAAGTAAGTGTTTTAATAGTCGATATCTACGAGCAGTTTCCTGTCGTTTAAGTATTGTATGAGGATTCCATGTAAGACGTTTTATGACCAATTACAAATAAGAAAAAATGAAGAAAAGAAAATTGAAATTTTACCTATATGTTAAATAACCATCCTCTCCTCAAAAACCTCCACCAATCCCAACACTGTTTCTCAATGACAATCCAATAAAGTTTCTCCAAACCGTTAAAAACCTAGAACTCACCCTCGATCAAACCTTATCCTGGAAAAACCACATCTTTGAAATCTCTCGTCGCACATTTTCCACCTTAAAACACCTAAATTACCTTCGTCATCTTCTTCCTTTAGAAACCCGTAGGCTTTTGGTTAGTTCCTTAATATTCCCCCACTTTGACTACTAGTGTGCGGTGTATGGGGTGTCTCTGGAGATCTTGAAACAAAACTAAAACGATTATTCAACTGCTTTATCCGCTTCATCTTTGGGATATCCAGGGATACCTCTGTAACCCGATTCTACGAAGAGTTAAAGTGGCTTTACCCTTCCTACCGTTGTAAGTACTTCCTGGCTTCCTTTCTCTTCCATGTTCTCCAATCCCGCCGTCCGTCTTACATAACAGATATGTTTCTTTTCAAATCCTCAGTCTACTCTCGCCACACTCGCTCACGGCCTTCGGACATGTATATGATGCCCCATCGACAGCAGCTTTCGACAGATCTTTCCTAATTCGATCTTCATCCTTATGGAACTCTATTCCTTCTTATATCCGTGACTCCAATACTCTTCCGACATTCAAATCTCGCCTGTTCAATTAATATCCTGTCCCTCCAATTTCCGAAGAATCCTAATTAGTTTTCTAATTTCAATTAAAATTAATAACAAAACAGATAGAAACGTTTATATACCTATTATATTTTATGTTATCTGGTGTTTTAAAAAATTATATTATTTATTTATTATTGTGTTATAATACTAATGTTTTGGTTTGATACTTTCTATTATGATTGATGCGAGAATATTTTGACCAAAACAATTAGTTGATTGAATGGAGTGTATATTTTCAGAATAATATAGGATAATGCGACAATAAGGATGGGTTAGGGACACGCAGGTTTAATTTGATGTAGCGTGACTGTCAACAGGACACTGAAACGGATTAGTGGGGTCTAACGACAAAACATGATTATAATAATATATATATATATATGTATGTTTAGTAATAATTGTAATATATGAAAACAGTAATTTAATCCGAATGGTTTATTTATGAATAAGAAATTGTGATTTAATCCTTATGATATTTTTCTATTTATCATGTTATGATTCTTGGTCTGAGTTTCCTGTGATGTAGTGGTTAGCTTAATAACCATCTAGGCCAAAGGTCACAGGTTTAAAACTTGCAGATGGCCCAAGGATTATTATGCCGTTCTTCGGAAGAGGCGTAATAAGGTGGTCCCGAGCCTGTTTGATGTAAGGTACTTGTTTATGATCCCTATCCTAAATAAACCTGGATTGGGAAAGTTCAGAGCTTCAACTTTAGCATAAAGCACTTGCTATGTATCGAGAATATTGGGAAGAATATAAATAATTTCGAATCATTTCAAATGGAGCAGTTTCCGGGCTACAAGCAAAAACGATTCTTAGAAGGCTATACAAAAAATAGACCCCTCCACTTGTACAGCAGGGATAGTACCTGGGGAGTCCTGACGGGAAGAGAAGCGGAAGTCAAACCGAGAAATCGGAAGTCGGAAGTTGGGGGTCAAGCCAGGGAAGAATTTTGCAGTCATGTCCAAAGGTACATTAATGTTATATCATGTGGTATATTTTAACCTCAGTATTTTCGATAATAACAATGCCTTACTGTACCAAGTTTTTATGTATGATAATATGTGTTATTCTGTAAATAAATGTATATGTTAAGTAAATTTCTTTATTACCCTTGATGCCACCGAACATAGTACACATTAGCCCACAAGAGTAGCATATAGGAACGTTAAATGAATAAACAAACAAAGAAAGATATTGATCGTTCAATATGAAGTTCGGTTATTCAGTAAAACGATTTGTAAACATTTTCATTCAAAATAATCAACTTGACTTTCTGTACATTTTCCCGAATGCGTTATCATATTTTAAATCTCAGAACTGAAAAAACCTTCAGAGATTTGTGGTGAAATAAAGACAGAAAATGTTTTTTTTTTGCATAACGTTTTCGAAAATTTTACCATTTATGAAGCTGACAAAATTATATAGATAAGATCGAAATAGGTTGGATAAAATCCTTTTGAATATGGTGGGTGTTAAAGGACTTCGTAAAACTGCTAGTTTACGAGTTTCTTGACTGCTAGTAAAAAAAAAAAAAAAAAAAAAAAAAAAAATACGACACAACAATTAAATTATATTTAATTAGAAGTTTATTTATATAATTAAACATCTTTTCAAACGTAGTGCGCTGCTCAAGGGCACTTCTCCGTTTATATTTTATGGTTTCACAAGTTGCTTCAGCGGCTGTGATTTTTTTTTTCAGTAATGCCTTAAAATTACAACAGTTTTGTAGGACACTCTCTCATTGAAGCAAATATCTAAAGTGGGGCTTTCTTTGAAGAAATCGAATTCCATAAAACAACGTTAGAGAATTATCGAAAGACATTATTAAATATTGGTAAGTATTAAATGACAATTAAAATATTTACGCTCCTTTTAAATTTTGAATGTGATGAAATATGAAGTATATAGTAAAGGGAAGTATTGCGATCGTGAAAATTTTCGAATATCAGTTTTAAACGGAAAGACACGTTTAAAGGTCCCCTGAGTCCAAATGAAAATCGCAAAAAAAAGATCTGTGTGTGTCCGTGTGTGGTAAATCCAGGGCGAAAACGAAAAGTTAGAGATACTTAGAAATAATCTATTTGCTGGTTTATAGATCACCATATTATATTATGGCAGAACAGAGTATACTGAATTTCATTTTGAAATGAAAATTATTTTTCTTCTAAAACAATGTGGCCCGTTAATTAAGAAGAATTGTATAATGAACAAAATAAGTGCAGTTCATCGTTTGTAAATAATTACACTATGTAAAATAATATAGAAATATAAATAATATAGAAATAAAGATACTTTTTCAATTGTCACTCATGAAGTAGCTATTTTGGTTTATTTATTTCATTCTAAGAATCTGATTTGTATTGGGTTGATGCAAAATTAATGCAGGTTTCCTCTATTGCAATATCTTAATTCCAATTGTGTAAACAAAGCTAATCCTAACATTGATCATTATTATACCAAAACAAAACCTTATCTAATACCCTCTCTTTCACCATGAATTTGTTTAGTAAAATCGTTTTGTTCAGTGTGTTCAAAGGTCTTGAATCGAAAATGTCAAAGTGCGATTTTCGTCAAATTTATTTTTACGAATTTAAATTAGGGCGCAGCGCTGCGCAAACGGCTCGTAATATTAATGAAGTGTGGGGTCAGGGGGCTATTAATGAGTGCACGGTGCAGCGTTGGTTCCAGAAGTTTCGCAGAGGAGATTTCGACCTCGAAGACAAGGAAGGTCGGGGCCGTCATCTTGCTCTGGACAACGACCAGCTGAGGTCAAAAGTGGAAGAAGACCCAACCAAAACCACACGAGAAATGGCTGCGGAATTCGGAACTCAAAAATTGCAACGTCTTTGCCCAGCATTGATGAATCGGAAGGGGCCGATCCTGCTCCACGATAACGCCAGACCACACGTTGCACAACCAACGCTTCGACGACTGCACGAGTTGGGCTACGAAGTTCTCCAACACCGCCTTATTCACCTGACCTCTCTCCTACAGACTTCCACTTTTTCAGGCATCCTGGACAACTTTTTGAGGGAGAAAAATTTTCAAAACCAGGACGACATTGAAAATTCTTTTCGTGATTTCATTGAGTCCAGGGATTCGGATTTTTTTTCTGGTGGAATAAGAAAGCTTGTTGAACGTTGGCAAAAGTGCATTGATTCAGATGGAAATTATTTTGATTAAATATATATGGTTAAAGTAAAGATATGGCGTATTTACAATACCTACTAAAAACCTGCATTAATTTTGCATCAACCCAATAAATATGCACATATTTTATAACCTCAATTAATTGTTACTTTCATTTACGTATATATGAAATGTCATTATAAATCGTATAATTTATAAAATCATATTTTAGATTCTCAGAAACTAAGTTATATACAATATTTTTTGGGATAAATTTAGGAAAATGCTGGCGTAGGTAAGTCGTTATGAGACTATATCAGAGTTTTCTCCACAATTTAACGAAGCGAGAGACATTTAATTTTTTTTTTTAAATAATGAAGCAGAAATATTGATAAGGGAAAAAGGGACACGTAGATTAAAAAAATATTGTAAATCATATATTTAATAATTTATAACCTTCCAAGTATCCGAATTTCGAAATTTTAGCTTTATTACTCCTTCCCCTCAGAAGAACTAGCTTATATTTATTGCTAATTAATTAAAATAGTCAGTTATATGAAATGATAATTAAAATCAATTTTATTGCAGTCATTACAGTCGTATTTTATACATTTATTACAGTCTCTAGGTCGCATTTGACCAGATGTCGCCCGCTGCTTCGCTCACGAATATTTTTTTTCATTTTATTATAACCTTGTTAAGAGTATTACCTTTACAGTAGGGTTAACTAAAATACATATAATAATTGTCGTATGTGGTAATGATGGAAGAAATAGTGACTGAAGAATAAATTAAGTGTTGATTGTAAAAATTGTATTTAGATTTTTGATGAGAAGTACTCAATCATTATGATAACCGTATTTGATATTTTTTATTCTAGGTCAAAATTACTTATTCCTTTGGTTTATTTATTTTTAAATATATGTTTTCTCTCCCTCCTGTATATTTTAAAATAATTAAGATTATAAATAATTAAGTATAATGTATTTTGTTATTTGTTTATTTGCTATATACACGTTATTGCACTGCAAACTTTGGAAAATTCGGCTTAACAAAGAGAAATCCTAAAACGGCACTTCCACTCTTCAACATCAAACCTGCCCTTTAGTATATCTTGAGAATATCCAAATATCGCAGACAGACACAATCAGATATCTCGGCTTGAAATTAGACAGA
Source organism: Piezodorus guildinii (assembly GCA_023052935.1). Classification (NCBI taxonomy): domain Eukaryota; kingdom Metazoa; phylum Arthropoda; class Insecta; order Hemiptera; family Pentatomidae; genus Piezodorus; species Piezodorus guildinii. The sequence continues at coordinate 86,716,826 of CM041298.1, forward strand.
AGAATGAAAGAGTGTACATACATCAAGAACAATTATACAAAAGAAAAATAACGTTAAACAAAAGGCTGAAACTTTTAAATTCACTTCTTTTTAAGTCGTTCAGAATTAAAAATTGAACAGAAATTGAACACTTCCACATACTTACTGAAACCCAGTAAAAATTTTTTTATAAATATGATAAATTCTCCATCATACGTCAGCAACAAAACTTTACACACAGACTTACACCATCGTATTCACTGGTTGTCCATGAAGTTAGCAGGTGTTAATAAAAACATTGGGGTTAAAATAAAATAAAAAATCATTGATTATTAATTAAGATAAAATTAATAATATAAGATTAAATAAAAAAAAAAATTATAGGTGGAATAGTCAGGAATCAGTCATTTTTTGAAAAGTTTTTAATTTTGCCAACGTTTCGGCCCAAGCTTGTGAGCCATCATCAGGGCTTTGAAACACTTAACCGGCTGGCGAAGGTGAAATCAGTCTTAGGTCCCCTTTCTTGGCATCATCCTCCAGCTGCTCTCAGAACCCCGACGGCCACTTCCTCTTCTTGTAGATGGAACCCCCCGACTCACTCTTCCTGAGGATAAAACTTGACTCATTAATGTTAAGTCAAGTTTATATTATAATGTTAAGTCTCATTAATGTTGAGTCAAGTTTTATCCTCAAGAAGAGTGAGTCGGGTTCCATCTACAAGAAGAGGAGGTGGCCGTCGGGGTTCTGAGAGCAGCTGGAGGATGATGCCAAGAAAGGGGACCTAAGACTGATTTCACCTTCGCCAGCCGGTTAAGTGTTTCAAAGCCCTGATGATGGCTCACAAGCTTGGGCCGAAACGTTGGCAAAATTAAAAACTTTTCAAAAAATGACTGATTCCTGACTATTCCACCTATAATAGTTTCTACAGTCGACTATACATCCTCAATAGAAAAAAAAATTAACTAATATAAAATACAAGGTTATTGTACCAATGAGTTGATGATAATGTTATCGTAAATATATAGTTCAACTTGTTTAGATAGATAAATAGAAAATAATTTTAATTCTGGGACTGGGTCCCTTTAGAATAACAGGTTTGTGCAGTTTAAATATACAATAGGTCTGGCCAACAGATAAGATGAACATGATTAACTACTGTTTACAATAATCGATGAATTTGTATACAACACAAAATAAATAAAATAAAACAATCTTAAGAAGCTAATTATGTTGAAAAAATGAGAAATATATGAGTTGATAACAGAATTCAAATAAAATAAAAAGGAAAAAAAATAAAATAAAATAAAAATAATACGTAACATTGTTCTAGTACTTAGTATTCTTAAAATAACATTAGCTCTTATATAATAAAGGATCTATATCTGACCAAGAATTAGTGAAAGATAAAACAATTAAAACATAAATAAAAATAAAAAATACAATTATAAGAAATGAAATCTTCTAATGACAATATAAAACACTTAACAAATACTGTAACGATTGAACCAAAGGAAAAATATATATATATAAATATATTGAATACAATCAAACTAAAATTATTTGATTGTCTGGCAGCGTCATTTTGAGATGCTAGAAGGTACTGGAAAAGAAGGAATTTAAATGTATAAAGGGAAGGGGCATGACGGATGTTTGATGGAAGGGAATTCCAGTAACTAGTGGAATGGGCCAGAAAGGAAGATTCGTATTTTTTTGTTCTGTGGGATGGGATATAAAGGTTGGATAAACGGGATCTAGTCTCTAGTGGGTAAATTTAGGGTTTGGACTGTAGGAGATTGTGGATATATGGAGGATGATGTGAATTGATGGTTTGGTATAGGAAGGATCCAAGGAAATATTGCCTACGGGTATGAGGAAAGAGCCATTTCTGGGAGACATAGTTTTAGTAGTTTAACAGGGATTCCATCAAAGCCTATGGAGTTTGTGTGAGATTTCATAATTGAGGTGATCAAGTAAAGTAAAGTTATTGTTTAAGTGACAATAGTCTTCCATAGTCTTCTTCAACATTTCAGTAAGTTATGTTCGAACGAATTGGGTGTGGTGAAAGTTTGTTGAATGCTAATGTTCAAACAATACCAGGCTTTCCACTTCTTAAATAGTAATTAGTCAAAAGTTGAGATTGAGCGCCCAATTTATATGTTGATTAGTATATAATTAGCATATTAACGTAAGTTATTTTCGAAATTATCCATCATCTTTTCATAACTGAATCCTTACACTGAGTTCTTTTCATACAATGAACTAAATAACGAGTTCCTTACTTATTGGAAGAATATTATACAATTGTGATACTCCACCTTTTTAATGTCAAAAGGGGGACTCCAAACGAAAAAAGAAATTCTCAGTAGCATCCACAGAACTGGAATATAAAATTGGATCCTGAATATAATTTCCTAGAATGTAATCCTTTTAGAGAGGAAGAAATGTTGCACAATTGGAAAAAAAAACTTGCACAATTCATGGATAAAATCATAATACGCACGTCTACATTTCCCACAAAATTTATTTTTAATTAAGTAGGTTTTATTTTGTATTTTGAGAGCTTTAATATACGTTTTCAGATAATTGTGATTATCCTGTCATTGATAAAGTTCATCAAATACGATATCTCGGCATTATTCTTGATGACCGATTAAGATGCGATGCTCAGGTATCTCATGTCTTAGCTCAACTAAGGAAATACTTTTATTTAGGTTTATTAAAGAAACCCCTTCAAGTGTGTTGGGTAAATGTCCACATAACATGCTTCTCGTTACCCACCGGCATAACCGCCTAAAGAAGGAGATAGCAGAACTTTTGGAAAGGAAAAAATACAAATGTTTTCAAGATGTGTTTTGCCTTGATACTGATGGGTCGACAAGATTTGTGGACATCTTGGCATTTAGGGCCATAGAAAAGGAAGCACTGATAGTATATCTCACTATGAGGTATGAAACAAATGACCGGGAAAAAGGCAAAGAAATTCAAAAGTAGAAAGGAAACATTTATGCGAAATGTATTCCATACCTGCAAGAAAAATTTCGTGAAGAGTTTGGCGAAAGAGAATTTACAGTCACGGTACTTTGGTTCGGAAGCAAGGGGACCATCCCAGAGAGGATAGGTATGGACTGGAAAGAAAACAGTTGCAAAACATAGCGGAGACCCTGGGAATCCTGCGTCACCACATATAGCGAGGCTCTACTTTCTACCTCTATTTTTTCTTTGAACTGTAATCCAACTGCTCCAACGATTCTTTATTAAACTAGATATATGGGCTTTAATATCATGCAGGTTTTCATTCTGATAGAAATAGTATGACTGGGCTTAAATGCCGATATTTTAAATTTTCTTCCTCTTAAGAACCTTTAATTTTGCAATAATACAACTAAAGGAGAAAAGTGCAAACATATTTTTTTATTCAATTTTTGTGTTCATGAACACAAGAATAGTAATATAGAAGTATAATATACCGTTGGATAGCTAAAGATTTTAGAAAAAATCCTGTCTAATACACGGAATTTTAAAGGTTAATGGAGAGTATGAAATTACTCTTACTTGATAAAACTAACTGATTGTTGTAGATAAAAATATAATAGACTAGCTGTTGCCCGCGACTTCGTCCGCATCAATTTCTATTGTGATCGGGATTTAGAAATTTTTTTTTCTTGGGTTACTGTTTCTAAAACTCAATATACAGTTTTCTATATCTTCAAAAATAACCGAGTTGTGGGCGTATTTATGGATTCAATTTCAACTTTTTTCTTTTATTTTTTCTCTTTTTTATAATTATTTGCTTGCTTCACATTCCGAAACTTAGTATTTCTGAACGCCAGTGCTCCCTATCCCTGCAGTCCTCCTCCGTCAAGCCTCTGGCCGCCACCCCCATCCTCACACGTTTTGTGGGGTCTTCCTCGCCTTCGCCTCTTCTGCGGGGAGTACTTTTTATGATTCATTATCATCATTACCGCGTCTCGTCCATCCTCATGATATGGCAGTACCACATGAGTCTCTTCTTTGATATTTAATTCAAGATGTTAATCTCAGCCTCTACTTTTTTCTTATATCCACATTTAGGACTCTTCGAAGCCGGGATATGTTGCAGGCTATTATGCAAAAGTCCTCTCCTTATAGACGATTTTAGCACTGTCAATTTGTCTACCCCATATAAAGTGGTCCCTAAGAGGCGGGAATGGTAAACATTTTTTTTCGTGAGAAGCTACTCCTGTTTGCTCCAAAGAACACCATTCAAGATACCTATGATCCTTCTACCATTTCCAATTTTATTTTCGATATGCCATTTTTTGCCATCGCTCTGAAATGATCTATAGTTATGCCAAGCTATTTAAAGATGTTGCTCTGTGGGATTTTTAAAAGAATACACTTTAAAGTACGTAAATGATATTTTTAGTTTTATTTTATTGGGCAGAAGAACATACTGATTTTCTCCGCAACCCGATCTTGACAACGCGACATATAGTTGACCGTGTGAAAAGCAGTCTTGACGTATATCGATTTCAACGTGTTTAAACTTTGTCTCAGTGATTTATTAATTGTTACAGCAAACGATAACAACGGGAAATTGAATTATTTTGAAATTAAAAGGTAAATTATTTACGATCATTGAGATGCGATGTTAATTTTCCCCACATTTTCCACTGATTCTTCACTCCTATTGGTCGCAGCGTGATGTTATAATAGCCTATAGCCTTCCTCAATAAATGGACTATCCAACTCAAAAAAGAATTTTCCAATTCAAACCAGTAGTTCCTGAGATTAGCGCGTTCAAACAAATAAACAAACAAACCCTATAGCTTTATAATATTATTATAGATTATTTAATAAAACACATGACAAGTACTTGGGGGAAATTATAGGTAGCAATGGATCAGGGAAAGAATGCATAAAAGATAAAATAACTAAACTGGAAAGAATAAGCTTCGCAACAAGCAATTTATATAATAAATGGAGCCTGTCAACAAACGCCAAGACAAGACAGTATAATACAGTCGTCAAACCAGTGATATTGTACGGAATGGAAACCGCTTCCCTACCCAGCCTTAGGAAAATGTTAGGGATAGAAAGAAGAATATTAAGAAGAATTTATGGCCTAAAAAAGACACCGGAAGGCTACAGGTTAAGATCTAATAAGGAAATATATAAAGAAATTAACGATTTGGAAACGGACATTAGAATAAAAAGACTAAGGTTCTATGGACATATGGTGAGGATGCACCCAAATAGATTAAAAAGAGAAATCTGCTATGAAATAATAGAATACATGAGTGCTGGAGGGTACATTGAACAGATGAAGGAAGGAACTAAGAAACTGAAAATAAGAGACCAAGACTGTTTCGACAGGGATAAATATGGGAGAAGAATAAAAGAAATTAAGGTCCTTGTGGGCGAGAGGTTTGCGAGGAAAGGAGTGGTGTGGACGGAAGAAAGAAGGAAAGAACAATCGGAAAGGAAAAAGAAGGGGTTTGAAAAGATATGAATATAATGGTAATCGCGTGGTCTATAAGACCCTTCCGTGAAAAAAAAAAACAAAAAAAAAAAACACATGATACTATTAAAATTCGAAATAATTGTTTCTTTGACAATCTATTTGTCTATTAAAAATCTGGTGCGGACAACACACGACTTTCACTTATCTCCATTTTTAAAATCAATGAAACAATTTTCAAAAACAGTTAGAGATAAAAATAAGTGAAACTATTAAGGAATTAATTAAATTAAATTTCTATAGAAATATGTGTTTTATTAAAAAATCTATTATATTATTATCTAAAATAATCAGTTAGTTTTATGTTCATTTCCTCACTCTGTATTAACTTTTAAAAGCTTGTGTATGAGATAATATTTTTTCTAAAATCTTTAGCTTTCCAACGGTATATCATACATGTATATTACTTATGTTCAAAAACGAAAAATTGCATTAAAAAATTATTTTTTCTGTTTTCTCCTTTAGTTGGGTATCTAATTTATTCAATTTATACATTTACCTGTTTTTCATCAGCGTTAACAAGATAATATAGTTTTTTTTATTGAATCAACAATATTAAAGGTACTTTAGGGGAAGAAAATATCGGCATTTAAGCCCTGTCAGACCATTTTAAACAGAATAAGACCTACATGATATTAAAGCCCATTAAATTTTAATCGATATAGCGAGTTTAATCAAAATCGTCGGAACCGTTTTTGAGAAAATCGAAAAAAAAGTGCAAAATGCATAGTGTAAAGTGCCTCTTCTGGTAAGCTCATTTTGATGAAAAAAGTTTTGTCACCTCTCGGGCGTATAGTTGTCTTAAATATGAAATTTCAGTTTTATAGGACTTACCGTTTCCGCCCGGGAGTTACCACACACACACACACACACACACAGACCTTTTTGCGGGACTTGGTTATTTGGACTCAGGGGACTGTAAAACGTGTATTTCCGTTGAAAACTGGAATTCGAAAATGTTCACGATCGCAATACTTCCCCTTACTATATATAGTAAGTGAAAGTAAAAACGTATTTAAAAATTCTTAAATTGATTTTAACAACGGAGGTATGTGAAAGTCGTGAGTTGCGCTCACCAGATTTTTTGTTTATTGGTTCCGTCATTTACTGTTCCTTACTGAATTGGTGTACTTTTATTGAAATGTCGCAGGTGAACTCTTTTCCCGCACTCTGGCTTGCCAAAGAGGGTATTGATTTCTGCTTTATGTAATTTGTTTTTAATAAAGAAGTAAGAGTGCTGCCAATGGGCAGTTTCTCTTCACGTTTATTTCATGTCTTTTATTAATCCTGCATATTTACTTGTTGTATTTTATACAGTTGTAAATTTCAATAAAAATATATTTTTAAAAGATAAAGGAAGGTTAACAGCTTAATCATGACCAAATACATATTAGTAGATGTAAAATGCCGGTTCTGGCGCAGGGCTCCGGAGCAAGATGGCGGCGCCCATGGTTTCCCGCCAAAACTGGCCTTTAGTGAACGATCGTTCGCGATCTACCTGTCGTTCGCGATCTAACCAATCCAATCTAACCTTATATTATTGGTTTTATTTATCGATTTAATATTCGATTTCTTTTAAAATATAAACAAAGGAACCTTGTCATCACTATACAATACCAAAAAAATTATACATATAAAAGTTTATTAGTAGATAAGAAATGGGGAAGCTGGTGCACCGATTCCTCCATCCCCTCCCCCGTCACTCTTAACCACCTATGACGTCATCCCGATATAACCTTAACCACCGTGGTTCGCGCCATCGACCTAACCTAAACCACCGGGCCACGCCCCTTTTTAGTCACGTGACCCTATATCAACCTAACCTAAACCAGTAGGCCACGCCCCTTTTTGGTCACGTGACCACTGTTTGAGGGTATTAAGTCTTTATAAAGCATGAGTCTACCCGGCGTCCATTTTCTTTTCCCTACGTTTTGAGCGTATTAAGTCTTTATAAAGCATGAGTCTACCCGGCGTCCATTTTCTTTTCCCTACGTTTTGGGCTAATTTAGTATTTATAAAGCATGAGTCTACCCGGACGCCATATTGGTATTATGACGTAACAATGTAAACAGCATGAGTCTACTCGGCCGCCATTTTGCCCCCCCCCCATTCTTCATTAGTTAACCAATCAGAGTGCCTAACTTGAGAGTTCCTCCCGGCTAGGTCCGATGGTCGAATTGTAATGTGTGCTTTTACGGAACCTCCCTTGCTGTTACATAACCTTACTATTGTTTACATTTTTTTAAACCTCCCTTACTGTTACATAACCTTCCCGTTGTTTACATTATCTGAAGCATCCCTTGCTGTTACATAACCTTCCCGTTGTTTACAATATCTGAAACCTCCCTTGCTGTTACATAACCTTCCCAATGTTTACATTTTCCGCAACCTTCTCAATGCTTACATTTATGAAACCTTCCAAACTGTTACATAACCTCCCCATTGTTTACATTTTCGGAAACCTCCCTTGCTGTTACAAAACCTTTCCAATGTTTACATTTTAGCTTCGTATGTGCTTACTTTATGTTCTGAAACTTCCTCTTTGTTTACAAATTCAGAAGCATGTTCAATAGGTATTAACATTTCCACTGTTTGTTTACTTTTATTTTCTCTTCACATAGTCGCAGAACATACCCCATTTCTAAAGAATCCGCAAGAGCGCAGCACCAGCTCTACTTTTTAATGTGCCCACCAGAGTCCATCTCTCCGGAATATTTTATGTTATCTTTCCAATAATATTTTATACTTTTTCAAGTAAGTTTTTTCAGCCGCCATTTTGTTTTATCACGCCACCGTTGCAATAATTTAAAAGGGTATGAACATGTACAAACAGGTTTGGATCATGTTTAAGCATGTTGATAATTGAAACGTAAACATGGACTTTGAACCCTCTTAACGGCTTCAATATAAACATCGTTATAGACCTTCTTAATACTATACAGCTTTGAACTTTGGTCCTTAACCCTACTATTTAAATAGCGATAAAAGGTTCCTTAAGCTCTTGGACCATGGACTTTGAACCTTCTTAGTGGCTTTAATATAAACATCGTTATAGGGCTTCTTAATCCTATACAGCTTTGAACTTTGATCCTTAATCCTACTATTTAAATAGCGATAAAAGGTTACTTAAGCTTAAACGTAAACATGGACTTTGAACCTTCCTGATGGCTTTAATATAAACATCGTTATAGACCTTCTTAATCCTATACAGCTTTGAACTTTGATCCTTAATCCTACAATTTAAGTAGCGATACTGGGTTCCTTAAGCTCTAAGACTTTTTCTCCTCTTAAGTATATATATAAATATAATGCAGACCTTGTACGTTTTATCTCTTAGTATAGTAAATCCCTAATGATTTAATCGTAACATCAATTTAAGACGTAAATATTAACTTTGTACAGATAATTTCTTAATATATAAATAAGCAATAATATAAAACTTTTACCTACTTCGGACGGAAATTTATTTGGTTTAAACATAATACTTTCAACATTTTTAATTGTTTTATCATATACTTAGACCATTTTGTACTATTTTTAAGCAATATTTACTTATAATTAACTATTTTGCTCTGCAATTACACTCACAACTGCCTTTACGATGTATTCGGGGCTGTTCGGCTACTCCCGGCCACCTTCGGTCTTCTACCTAACTTCGCTATAATCCGGAGTTCTATCTAAAGAAATAAACAATGATAACGTTAATTCCATCGAAACAACTTCCTTATCTTCTCTGCATCTCTTGCTAAAGTATAAACAGTGTTATATTCTAGTAAAATAATATAGTACATCGTAAACATTTTATTCATTTTAGTTAACAGCATTATTAGTAGACAAAGTTTTGTACCTTTTTTAGTTCGGCATTAAGCCTTAAGCCTCTTCACCCCGTCAAGGTAAAGGTACATCGAAGAGGTTTTTATTTTATTTTACAACGTGATTTTTACAATAAAGATGTGTACAAATTAAACGAAAAAATAAAGTTTATTGAAAATCAGAATTCATAAAATATAATTTCTAACACAAACAAGAATTAAACTAAATTTATGCTTATAAAAAAATAAAATCATCTCTTTTTTTTGGTAATGTATAATCACATTGAAATTTAATTTTTCACCTGATGGCATAAACGAAATATTTGCTGTTGAGGTGGTCGGCAAGGTGCGGCAATGACTATTTAATCTTCAATAAATTAACAACACCATATACTTTATCATTTTTTTTTTTCTTTATGTATTTGAAAGAGAAATATGAGCATCGAAATTATTCTGCAGGTTTATTCTATTCACCTCACATTCACTCACACATTCTAGTTTACAGGTGTTCAAACCATGCCATTGACCTTCATTCAGGGTTTATAGGTGTTCAAACCGTGACAGTGACCCCTTTCATTCATGGTGAATAGATTTAAACAATTTTTTATTTACCCATACAGATAAAACCTTTGTTTGATACTCTGTACATTTCTCTTTCGAGACATTATGCGATGGCTGCCTTGCTGAGATGGCTTTATTAATTTAAAGACCGCCAAAATATTCCAAATTCATTAGTGAACAAACATATTGCCACACCATGAACCATCATTTTTATTATTTGTTAGCTTAGTTTTTTTTTTCAGGCCAAAGACAAAAATGGTAAATTCGCGTTTTGTTTCTTATTATTACCAAAATAATCTTTATATTATTTCACTTCATTTAATTTATAATGACCATAGGCCAAAGTATTGATTCCATCTTCTAGTATGTGTCTTTTATTATCAAAAGGAGACAGAGAAACCTTATTTATTTCGGAACTAAAAATATTATGCAGCTTAGATTGTATCATCCTCATTGGCGTATGCATGATTTCCTTTTTAAATAATACATTTTCATAATCCTCAAAACTAATATATTGTTTTAATGAGGCTGTTTTTACGCCTTTAGCTCGCTTTTTTACATCGTTTTCTGTCATAATAGCGTACATTTTCGCTCTTAATCCCACATATTTTAAAATTATTTTTGAATTGAGCTCATCTTTAAACTTTCCTAACTTTTTTTTATTTTTATTCGAATAACATAAATGTGTTTCAGGATAGTCTGAGAAATCAAAATATTGATTCATTTTTTTCATATCTTCATAGACATCATCTGTTAAGACTCTATAGATAAAGGAATCTGTATCGGTATACATCATCCTCAAGTTTTTTCCAGTATATGTTTTCATCATTATGTCATAATGAAATTGATACATTACAGTTTTTGATAAGTCTAAAATGCACATTCCTATGTATATAGGTTTATTAAACAAGACTTTCGATTTTCCCATGTGAACAGCCACTAAGTTCTCATTGTAGATTGTACGGTCAATGAAATTCGGTTTAGCAACAAGTTTCATCAACTTTTTACTATCAGTTACTAGTTGAATATTCTGGCGGTTCCGGATATTTTCCATCGTTTTACCGAAAACTGCATTGTTAAGCAACTTATAAAAATCTTTTTCAAAATCGTTGGATGCTCCTTTCCTTAGCTCTGTGTTGTATTCTATATACGATCGTAGCCATGGTGCTTGGTTAAACTTTAGAACACGGTGAATTTTATCCAATTTTAGCCCATGCTGTAGACCTTGAATCAAATTTTTATAATGTAAGACGTAGCGATATCTTTTTCTAAAATGTGTTATTAATTTTTTTGAATTCGAATTTGCGCCCGGTGGTATTATCGCTTCAGGTAAGAACGGTAAATCATCATGTAAATGGTGAAGTTCTTGAGGATAACTGATGTCAATCTCAAAAATATATCCAATATCGTCATCATCCTTAATCTCGGATATGTTTATACGTTCCGGATTTTTAACCCATTCAAATCCTCCGTATGGTAAATACATGCTCATCGCTTGCCCATAAAGATTATTAGCGTCTAAATAAATTATATAACTCGATTCTTCGTTTGGATTAAAATTAGTCATGTACTTATTATTCGCTTCTGCATACCTGTGCGATACCTGACACAAACCTCCTCGAATACCATGTTCTATCATTAAAATCATATCATAATCCTGTAAGAGCTCTATGTTCATTTTTGTATATTTTAACATGGCGTCGAAGGTCAAACCGGGAACGGTAAAATAATGAGCTGGATCAAGTTTATGGGTCTTCATCATAACATCTCGGAAAGATTCGAAGACGTCACAAAGTAGAAGAACATCACTTTTAACGTATATATCAGCATATTCACCCAAAGATTTACATTTAAAGTGTTCCCATATGTTTTGAGCGTGTATGTAATCTTCTGCGCCGATATCGCTCACATTCAATTTATTGTAAAAAGCTTCAATTGGTGGTAACTCTGTTTCATTTAACTTTTCTTCATTATCTAAATAATCGTATGGAAACACACCTTTTCTGGTAACCAATGCTAATTGCTCATCTCTATAATATTTCGATGTTTCCTTAAATTTATCCAAAGAAAGAGATTTTACAAGATAGTCCAGGCTTCTCGGCATGAATCTGTAAGAATCTATAAACCTCAGTTTCAGTTTTCCAACATGCTTTGTGAAAGATATGTATTTTTCTTCACTATTCGGTATTACCTCAACTTCTCCAGGGGTATTTCCCAACTCTCTAACTATAAAATGTGCGTCATAATTGCTCAAATTGTGCATTATGACTGGTAAAAACGAGGGATTAACGCGTTTTAAATTACAATTATTACAAGAAGCTCCTAAGTAGGTTCCAGTTAGGTGGCAGTGGTCTCTAACTTTTATGTTGTTTTCTTTAAATTCGTCTTGACACATGTAGCATGTTTTAGCTTCAATCCAATCTCCCTCTTCCTGAGATGAGATCCGCATCGGTTTATTTACTTTGTAAATGTCTTGAATTTTTTTTGCAATATTTGTAATACACTCCATGAAGTGAGAAGCGGCATTGGCTCCCCTATAAACGTAGGGTTGGTTTATTGGAACATCAACTCCTTCGATTCCTTTAACATATACACAAAATGATATCGGATCGTGCCTCTGATATTTAGTCGTGTTCTTTGACAATTCGCTTATAGGAACTAATATCGATTCAAAGTCGGCATAGATCACAAACGGTACTTTGCTTTGTCGCTCCACATTTGAGAATCTGATAAAGTGATCTTTTATCGGTAGTTCTATTCTTACTGGTTTATTTTCTGAGCAATATATCTTATGTTCTTCAAGTTTCCTACAAACTTCTTTTCCAGAAACGTGGTTGAAATGTGTAAAACAGCGTTTACATATTGTTAATTTATGTTCATGCTGACTGATTTGATTCACGACCAACCTTTCAAAATTCTTTATGTAAACATAATGAGAAGTTTCATCATCAGACACGAGTAAAAGATCGCGGTGGTCTTTCAATTCTGTTTTACAGACTCTTAGAGGGTATATCTTATCTTTTTCATCGAGCCCATAGACATTGATGGAGATGTTATTTACCTTTTCAAAATTTCTTATCTCACTCAGCGAAGTTGGAAATGAAACGCAAGTAAAGTCATACACATGTTCTAAATTGTTATACTTAGTAACGCGTTGTGCATCCTTTTTTACAAATTTTGATAAAATTGAATACTTAAAACAGTACATATCATTATTCCGCACATTAATGCAAGCTTTCTTTGATTCTATAAAGGGGGGAGTGGAAGATACGTACAACCCCTTAGTGGCAAATACTTGTTAATTCTTAATCTGATCCCATCAACTCCACTCAGCTTCCATCCGCTTTTTTTAAATTGAGATTCCTCAGCTTCAGTTATGATTTTGTTAAAACTTTTATCGATAAATTTACTAAGATCGATACTTTTAAAGACACAATTGTTTCGTGTTTTAAATGCTTTATCCATCTGGTCGCCAACAGAATTTGAAAAAGTGCATTCCAATAGACAATTCACTTTTAAGGCACCATGTTCATTTAGTGAATCTCGAATTTTATACACTAAGATGTTCTTAACGCTATCCAGAAACGAGTTAATATCCATAGAATCGGACGATCTGATGAAGAATGATGCCAACCGATTCTGAAATGCTGTCTCATACTCAACAAGTCCCTGCTTGTCAGGTACGAGTGCTAAAACGGCACTCTTTTGTGGCTCAAATAATTTTAATTTTTTAATCAACGGTTCCTGGGTGCATACATTTTCATGTCTTTTACCGTTATAAATATTGGGAAAAACCCCTCCACACCTCGTGCAAGTATAAGTCAATTTACCTATACATGCTTTTTCATGTCTACGAAGGTTTTTCAGATACTCGTAGGTATTACCGCATAGGTAACATTTAAACTGATTCATTTTTAAGTATTAATTTAAAAATGTCTGAACCAAGATAAATGTAATAATGCACACAACTTACCTCTCGTGGACTAATGGGACAAAATCTTCTATAAAACTCAAATAATCGAAAAATATCAATCACACCAAAGAATTAAGAAATATTCTTTAAACTTAAATAGCAGCAACAGCAACAAATCAATGTGTTCTCTTTGAAGTCTGAAGCAAAAATGACAGAATATGGATATGACAGGTAACTCCTTAACTATCAATTGGTTACCCCCACCACCTCATATTTTACCCCCACCACCTCATATTTACCCCCCACCACCTCATATTTTACCCCCACCACCTCATATTTTACCCCCACCACCTCATATTTTACCCCCACCACCTCATATTTTACCCCCACCACCTCAGTTTTTATCCCCAACACTTCAGTTGTCATTGGATGTTACACTTAGTTAAGGTATAACATATAAACATTGAAACAACTTATAAATACATGAACCCCCAGAACTTCTATTTTTTCCGGAAATCTGAACCTCTCCGTATTTAGAATCCTTGATATTGCCAATATGTTTCCCATCTTGTTTTACCTTAACTAAGTGTAACATCCAATGACAACTGAAGTGTTGGGGATAAAAACTGAGGTGGTGGGGGTAAAATATGAGGTGGTGGGGGTAAAATATGAGGTGGTGGGGGTAAAATATGAGGTGGTGGGGGTAAAATATGAGGTGGTGGGGGGTAAATATGAGGTGGTGGGGGTAAAATATGAGGTGGTGGGGGTAACCAATTGATAGTTAAGGAGTTACCTGTCATATCCATATTCTGTCATTTTTGCTTCAGACTTCAAAGAGAACACATTGATTTGTTGCTGTTGCTGCTATTTAAGTTTAAAGAATATTTCTTAATTCTTTGGTGTGATTGATATTTTTCGATTATTTGAGTTTTATAGAAGATTTTGTCCCATTAGTCCACGAGAGGTAAGTTGTGTGACATTATTACATTTATCTTGGTTCAGACATTTTTAAATTAATACTTAAAAATGAATCAGTTTAAATGTTACCTATGCGGTAATACCTACGAGTATCTGAAAAACCTTCGTAGACATGAAAAAGCATGTATAGGTAAATTGACTTATACTTGTACGAGGTGTGGAGGGGTTTTTCCCAATATTTATAACGGTAAAAGACATGAAAATGTATGCACCCAGGAACCGTTGATTAAAAAATTAAAATTATTTGAGCCACAAAAGAGTGCCGTTTTAGCACTCGTACCTGACAAGCAGGGACTTGTTGAGTATGAGACAGCATTTCAGAATCGGTTGGCATCATTCTTCATCAGATCGTCCGATTCTATGGATATTAACTCGTTTCTGGATAGCGTTAAGAACATCTTAGTGTATAAAATTCGAGATTCACTAAATGAACATGGTGCCTTAAAAGTGAATTGTCTATTGGAATGCACTTTTTCAAATTCTGTTGGCGACCAGATGGATAAAGCATTTAAAACACGAAACAATTGTGTCTTTAAAAGTATCGATCTTAGTAAATTTATCGATAAAAGTTTTAACAAAATCATAACTGAAGCTGAGGAATCTCAATTTAAAAAAAGCGGATGGAAGCTGAGTGGAGTTGATGGGATCAGATTAAGAATTAACAAGTATTTGCCACTAAGGGGTTGTACGTATCTTCCACTCCCCCCTTTATAGAATCAAAGAAAGCTTGCATTAATGTGCGGAATAATGATATGTACTGTTTTAAGTATTCAATTTTATCAAAATTTGTAAAAAAGGATGCACAACGCGTTACTAAGTATAACAATTTAGAACATGTGTATGACTTTACTTGCGTTTCATTTCCAACTTCGCTGAGTGAGATAAGAAATTTTGAAAAGGTAAATAACATCTCCATCAATGTCTATGGGCTCGATGAAAAAGATAAGATATACCCTCTAAGAGTCTGTAAAACAGAATTGAAAGACCACCGCGATCTTTTACTCGTGTCTGATGATGAAACTTCTCATTATGTTTACATAAAGAATTTTGAAAGGTTGGTCGTGAATCAAATCAGTCAGCATGAACATAAATTAACAATATGTAAACGCTGTTTTACACATTTCAACCACGTTTCTGGAAAAGAAGTTTGTAGGAAACTTGAAGAACATAAGATATATTGCTCAGAAAATAAACCAGTAAGAATAGAACTACCGATAAAAGATCACTTTATCAGATTCTCAAATGTGGAGCGACAAAGCAAAGTACCGTTTGTGATCTATGCCGACTTTGAATCGATATTAGTTCCTATAAGCGAATTGTCAAAGAACACGACTAAATATCAGAGGCACGATCCGATATCATTTTGTGTATATGTTAAAGGAATCGAAGGAGTTGATGTTCCAATAAACCAACCCTACGTTTATAGGGGAGCCAATGCCGCTTCTCACTTCATGGAGTGTATTACAAATATTGCAAAAAAAATTCAAGACATTTACAAAGTAAATAAACCGATGCGGATCTCATCTCAGGAAGAGGGAGATTGGATTGAAGCTAAAACATGCTACATGTGTCAAGACGAATTTAAAGAAAACAACATAAAAGTTAGAGACCACTGCCACCTAACTGGAACCTACTTAGGAGCTTCTTGTAATAATTGTAATTTAAAACGCGTTAATCCCTCGTTTTTACCAGTCATAATGCACAATTTGAGCAATTATGACGCACATTTTATAGTTAGAGAGTTGGGAAATACCCCTGGAGAAGTTGAGGTAATACCGAATAGTGAAGAAAAATACATATCTTTCACAAAGCATGTTGGAAAACTGAAACTGAGGTTTATAGATTCTTACAGATTCATGCCGAGAAGCCTGGACTATCTTGTAAAATCTCTTTCTTTGGATAAATTTAAGGAAACATCGAAATATTATAGAGATGAGCAATTAGCATTGGTTACCAGAAAAGGTGTGTTTCCATACGATTATTTAGATAATGAAGAAAAGTTAAATGAAACAGAGTTACCACCAATTGAAGCTTTTTACAATAAATTGAATGTGAGCGATATCGGCGCAGAAGATTACATACACGCTCAAAACATATGGGAACACTTTAAATGTAAATCTTTGGGTGAATATGCTGATATATACGTTAAAAGTGATGTTCTTCTACTTTGTGACGTCTTCGAATCTTTCCGAGATGTTATGATGAAGACCCATAAACTTGATCCAGCTCATTATTTTACCGTTCCCGGTTTGACCTTCGACGCCATGTTAAAATATACAAAAATGAACATAGAGCTCTTACAGGATTATGATATGATTTTAATGATAGAACATGGTATTCGAGGAGGTTTGTGTCAGGTATCGCACAGGTATGCAGAAGCGAATAATAAGTACATGACTAATTTTAATCCAAACGAAGAATCGAGTTATATAATTTATTTAGACGCTAATAATCTTTATGGGCAAGCGATGAGCATGTATTTACCATACGGAGGATTTGAATGGGTTAAAAATCCGGAACGTATAAACATATCCGAGATTAAGGATGATGACGATATTGGATATATTTTTGAGATTGACATCAGTTATCCTCAAGAACTTCACCATTTACATGATGATTTACCGTTCTTACCTGAAGCGATAATACCACCGGGCGCAAATTCGAATTCAAAAAAATTAATAACACATTTTAGAAAAAGATATCGCTACGTCTTACATTATAAAAATTTGATTCAAGGTCTACAGCATGGGCTAAAATTGGATAAAATTCACCGTGTTCTAAAGTTTAACCAAGCACCATGGCTACGATCGTATATAGAATACAACACAGAGCTAAGGAAAGGAGCATCCAACGATTTTGAAAAAGATTTTTATAAGTTGCTTAACAATGCAGTTTTCGGTAAAACGATGGAAAATATCCGGAACCGCCAGAATATTCAACTAGTAACTGATAGTAAAAAGTTGATGAAACTTGTTGCTAAACCGAATTTCATTGACCGTACAATCTACAATGAGAACTTAGTGGCTGTTCACATGGGAAAATCGAAAGTCTTGTTTAATAAACCTATATACATAGGAATGTGCATTTTAGACTTATCAAAAACTGTAATGTATCAATTTCATTATGACATAATGATGAAAACATATACTGGAAAAAACTTGAGGATGATGTATACCGATACAGATTCCTTTATCTATAGAGTCTTAACAGATGATGTCTATGAAGATATGAAAAAAATGAATCAATATTTTGATTTCTCAGACTATCCTGAAACACATTTATGTTATTCGAATAAAAATAAAAAAAAGTTAGGAAAGTTTAAAGATGAGCTCAATTCAAAAATAATTTTAAAATATGTGGGATTAAGAGCGAAAATGTACGCTATTATGACAGAAAACGATGTAAAAAAGCGAGCTAAAGGCGTAAAAACAGCCTCATTAAAACAATATATTAGTTTTGAGGATTATGAAAATGTATTATTTAAAAAGGAAATCATGCATACGCCAATGAGGATGATACAATCTAAGCTGCATAATATTTTTAGTTCCGAAATAAATAAGGTTTCTCTGTCTCCTTTTGATAATAAAAGACACATACTAGAAGATGGAATCAATACTTTGGCCTATGGTCATTATAAATTAAATGAAGTGAAATAATATAAAGATTATTTTGGTAATAATAAGAAACAAAACGCGAATTTACCATTTTTGTCTTTGGCCTGAAAAAAAAAACTAAGCTAACAAATAATAAAAATGATGGTTCATGGTGTGGCAGTATGTTTGTTCACTAATGAATTTGGAATATTTTGGCGGTCTTTAAATTAATAAAGCCATCTCAGCAAGGCAGCCATAGCATAATGTCTCGAAAGAGAAATGTACAGAGTATCAAACAAAGGTTTTATCTGTATGGGTAAATAAAAAATTGTTTAAATCTATTCACCATGAATGAAAGGGGTCACTGTCACGGTTTGAACACCTATAAACCCTGAATGAAGGTCAATGGCATGGTTTGAACACCTGTAAACTAGAATGTGTGAGTGAATGTGAGGTGAATAGAATAAACCTGCAGAATAATTTCGATGCTCATATTTCTCTTTCAAATACATAAAGAAAAAAAAAAATGATAAAGTATATGGTGTTGTTAATTTATTGAAGATTAAATAGTCATTGCCGCACCTTGCCGACCACCTCAACAGCAAATATTTCGTTTATGCCATCAGGTGAAAAATTAAATTTCAATGTGATTATACATTACCAAAAAAAAGAGATGATTTTATTTTTTTATAAGCATAAATTTAGTTTAATTCTTGTTTGTGTTAGAAATTATATTTTATGAATTCTGATTTTCAATAAACTTTATTTTTTCGTTTAATTTGTACACATCTTTATTGTAAAAATCACGTTGTAAAATAAAATAAAAACCTCTTCGATGTACCTTTACCTTGACGGGGTGAAGAGGCTTAAGGCTTAATGCCGAACTAAAAAAGGTACAAAACTTTGTCTACTAATAATGCTGTTAACTAAAATGAATAAAATGTTTACGATGTACTATATTATTTTACTAGAATATAACACTGTTTATACTTTAGCAAGAGATGCAGAGAAGATAAGGAAGTTGTTTCGATGGAATTAACGTTATCATTGTTTATTTCTTTAGATAGAACTCCGGATTATAGCGAAGTTAGGTAGAAGACCGAAGGTGGCCGGGAGTAGCCGAACAGCCCCGAATACATCGTAAAGGCAGTTGTGAGTGTAATTGCAGAGCAAAATAGTTAATTATAAGTAAATATTGCTTAAAAATAGTACAAAATGGTCTAAGTATATGATAAAACAATTAAAAATGTTGAAAGTATTATGTTTAAACCAAATAAATTTCCGTCCGAAGTAGGTAAAAGTTTTATATTATTGCTTATTTATATATTAAGAAATTATCTGTACAAAGTTAATATTTACGTCTTAAATTGATGTTACGATTAAATCATTAGGGATTTACTATACTAAGAGATAAAACGTACAAGGTCTGCATTATATTTATATATATACTTAAGAGGAGAAAAAGTCTTAGAGCTTAAGGAACCCAGTATCGCTACTTAAATTGTAGGATTAAGGATCAAAGTTCAAAGCTGTATAGGATTAAGAAGGTCTATAACGATGTTTATATTAAAGCCATCAGGAAGGTTCAAAGTCCATGTTTACGTTTAAGCTTAAGTAACCTTTTATCGCTATTTAAATAGTAGGATTAAGGATCAAAGTTCAAAGCTGTATAGGATTAAGAAGCCCTATAACGATGTTTATATTAAAGCCACTAAGAAGGTTCAAAGTCCATGGTCCAAGAGCTTAAGGAACCTTTTATCGCTATTTAAATAGTAGGGTTAAGGACCAAAGTTCAAAGCTGTATAGTATTAAGAAGGTCTATAACGATGTTTATATTGAAGCCGTTAAGAGGGTTCAAAGTCCATGTTTACGTTTCAATTATCAACATGCTTAAACATGATCCAAACCTGTTTGTACATGTTCATACCCTTTTAAATTATTGCAACGGTGGCGTGATAAAACAAAATGGCGGCTGAAAAAACTTACTTGAAAAAGTATAAAATATTATTGGAAAGATAACATAAAATATTCCGGAGAGATGGACTCTGGTGGGCACATTAAAAAGTAGAGCTGGTGCTGCGCTCTTGCGGATTCTTTAGAAATGGGGTATGTTCTGCGACTATGTGAAGAGAAAATAAAAGTAAACAAACAGTGGAAATGTTAATACCTATTGAACATGCTTCTGAATTTGTAAACAAAGAGGAAGTTTCAGAACATAAAGTAAGCACATACGAAGCTAAAATGTAAACATTGGAAAGGTTTTGTAACAGCAAGGGAGGTTTCCGAAAATGTAAACAATGGGGAGGTTATGTAACAGTTTGGAAGGTTTCATAAATGTAAGCATTGAGAAGGTTGCGGAAAATGTAAACATTGGGAAGGTTATGTAACAGCAAGGGAGGTTTCAGATATTGTAAACAACGGGAAGGTTATGTAACAGCAAGGGATGCTTCAGATAATGTAAACAACGGGAAGGTTATGTAACAGTAAGGGAGGTTTAAAAAAATGTAAACAATAGTAAGGTTATGTAACAGCAAGGGAGGTTCCGTAAAAGCACACATTACAATTCGACCATCGGACCTAGCCGGGAGGAACTCTCAAGTTAGGCACTCTGATTGGTTAACTAATGAAGAATGGGGGGGGGCAAAATGGCGGCCGAGTAGACTCATGCTGTTTACATTGTTACGTCATAATACCAATATGGCGTCCGGGTAGACTCATGCTTTATAAATACTAAATTAGCCCAAAACGTAGGGAAAAGAAAATGGACGCCGGGTAGACTCATGCTTTATAAAGACTTAATACGCTCAAAACGTAGGGAAAAGAAAATGGACGCCGGGTAGACTCATGCTTTATAAAGACTTAATACCCTCAAACAGTGGTCACGTGACCAAAAAGGGGCGTGGCCTACTGGTTTAGGTTAGGTTGATATAGGGTCACGTGACTAAAAAGGGGCGTGGCCCGGTGGTTTAGGTTAGGTCGATGGCGCGAACCACGGTGGTTAAGGTTATATCGGGATGACGTCATAGGTGGTTAAGAGTGACGGGGGAGGGGATGGAGGAATCGGTGCACCAGCTTCCCCATTTCTTATCTACTAATAAACTTTTATATGTATAATTTTTTTGGTATTGTATAGTGATGACAAGGTTCCTTTGTTTATATTTTAAAAGAAATCGAATATTAAATCGATAAATAAAACCAATAATATAAGGTTAGATTGGATTGGTTAGATCGCGAACGACAGGTAGATCGCGAACGATCGTTCACTAAAGGCCAGTTTTGGCGGGAAACCATGGGCGCCGCCATCTTGCTCCGGAGCCCTGCGCCAGAACCGGCATTTTACATCTACTCATATTCCTACGCTTTAAAATAGGAAACGAAGAAATATTACGCCATAAAATATATATTAATAAGATCTGGTGAAATTCCTTCCTTATATCGTTTTAATGGTCTGATGATTGAACCCTGTCATTTTTGTTACATCAGTCAATGCGTAGAGTAATTCGATTAAACTGATAGCCAGATTAATCTAAATTATAACCCCTTCAGTGTGTATCTAAGGCTTGCAAAGTCAAAGTGTAGCTTTAAAACTAACAACGCTGAGGTAAAGTTTAAAATTAAGGTTGTACACTGACGTTGATCAACACAGGTCGGTCATATACTTTTGCATAAAAAACTAAACAATAGAGTTTCTTTTCATTCTACTTGAGAAACTCCATTGTATTTTTTCATATTTAGATAAGCATTCAAAACTTCCATACAATTATTTAATCTTTTCAAAATTTATTTACATCTTATCGCATTTTTGGAATCAACGCCACTCCATTTTCAAGACTTATGTAATTTTTGTCTATTAATACATAAATTTTAATAGCTTCCTTGTACATGTGAACTTAGTGAGGCAATAGAAATGAAGTTGGCATGTAGCAGTAAGCTATTAAATTCTATGTATGAATAGAAAAGAAAAACTTAACAATCTGAAAAATGGGTAAAAAAACCCCGAAACGTCAATAAGATGTAAATCAATTTTGAATAAGTAATGTTATAGAAGTGGTGAATGCTATTTTTAAATACGAACTAAACAATTAATTTTTTCTCTTCATATTTTCCATTCACTGCTGTTAGAAGCTAGCTGACAATAAGGAAATATGCTACATTACACGTAAGCAGCAGACATCATATAGTTCATTAATAGGAAATGAAAGGTTTAGACCTCAGCAACACCCCAATTAGAATTTAATTTAGAGGTCTCTCATCCAGCTTCTTTTCAAACTTCTTCTCACAGCAATTTCAGTTATTGGCATGCAATTTATAAGTCTATTATCTATTTACTATTAAACCTACTTATTCCCTCCAACCTGCTTTCATTACGAGATCTTTCGTAATTCGCTTCATTTTGGAATTCCTTACCCACGTCCATTCGTACATCCCAATACTTAACTTCCTTCAAGCATAAACTATTTATCCATCTCCTTGAATATCAGTCTATCGCGCCTTTATAATTTTTGACTAATCACACTCTCTCTTTTATTTTAATTTTAATTATTTAATGTTTTAGTTCATTTTATTTCTTGTATTAATTATAAGGTTGCAATATTACCTTGTACATATACATGCGTGTGTTTAAGTGTATGTATGTATTTTTGTATTCTTAATATACATTATAATTTGTTATTTTTAAATGATGTATATTTTAAAGACGTAATAGCCAGAAGATTATGATTTATTATTTATTTATATTATTCTTAGGGGACTAGTTATACCAGAACAAAAATTTTTTTCATTTAATTTCATAAAAAATTCTCCTCTTTCTCTCCCATCCTGTCCTTGGACAACAGAGCAGCTTATAAGTCACATTTTAGTTTTATTAAACAAGAACATAATTGACAATTTGGCCAATGACATTGGAAATCTCCACTGTCAGTTGAAAACAAACTGATTTATAAGACCATTCTGAAACCTATAATAGACTTAAATTGTAGGTTACAGCTAAATTCCATAAAGTTCTTTAAAAAACAAACCCATAAAGACATTAATGTTCCATATGTTACTCATTTGGCCCGAACCAGGTACCATTCTTTTCATGACAAACTCTATCCCCACTCTAAACCATTAGCTTCAATATTTGCTTTCACTACGATCTCTGAAAATCATCCAATGCTTCTGAAAAGAAGATGTCTTCGGGACCTTCTGGTTCAGAATAGTTTTTGTGGAGCTGGCAATGGGTAGCTTCCGTACATGTGTACATTAACTTAGTTTATTATTGTCTTACATTTACTTAATGCTTACATGTAAAGTGCCTGAAAAATGCAGAAACTAGTGTATTCAAACAGGTAGTCCACACGTCGCTAAGGACTTTAGATGTAAATGTAAGGACAATAAGACCCTTCCCGAACATGGAAATACCTCAATGGAAGAGCCGCAGACCAATCGTTGACAAAAAAAGTCAAGATACTCAAAGAAATGTCCACTGGAAGTACAAAATTGTTTCCTGGAACTGTTAGAGAGTTATAACAGATTCACTGTCACATACACTGACGCTTTGAAAATTGAAATTAGTGTAGGTTGTTCAGTAAATATCAAACAGCACCAATTCCTTTTCAGCTTACCATAAGAATGTTCTGTTTTCAGTGTAGGACAGCCATGGACAGCCATCCTAAAGCCTCTCCATTGGCTTGCTGGATCAGAAACAAAAAAATCTGGTGCGGGCAACACACGACTTTCACTTACCTCCATTTTTAAAATCAATGAAAGATTTTTCAAATACACTTAAAGATGAAAACACGTGAAAATATTAACGAATTAATTAAATTAAATTTATATTGAATCATGTGTTTTATTAAAAAACCTATTTTATTATTATCTAAAATAATTAGTTCTATCTGCTTTTCATTAATCTTTATTAACTTTTACAAGCTCTTGTGTATTAGATAATATTTTTTTTCTAAAATCTTTCGCTTTCCAACGGAATATTATAAGTGTATAGTACTGTTGCTATGTTCAAAATAAAAAAAAAATTGCATTAAAAACATATTTTTGCAGTTTTCTCCTTTAGTTGTTTTTTTAAATTTGTACAACTTACATATTTATCTGTTATTTATCAATGCTAACAAGATAATTTGGTTATTTTTATAGAATATACAAAATAAAAGGTACTTTAGGGGAAGAAAATTTAAAATATCGGCATTTAAGCCCTGTCAGACCATTTTAATCAGAAGGAAACCTACATGACGTTTATGCCTATTAAATTTTACATCGATATAGCGAGTTAAATCAAAATGGTCAGAACCGTTTTTGAGAAAATCGAAAAAAGGTGCAAAATGCATGGTATAAAGTGGCTCTTCGGGTAAGCTCATTTTGATGAAAAAGGTTTCGTAACGCCTCGGGCGTAATAACAGTCTGAAATATGAAATTTCAGTTTCATAGGACTTACCGTTTTTAACCGGGAGTTACCACACACACACACACACACCACACACACACACACACACACACACACACACACACACTCACACACACACACACACACACACTCACACACACACACACACACACACACACACACTCACACACAGACCTTTTTGCGGGACTTGGTTATTTGGACTCAGGAGGCCCTAAAATGTGTATTTCCTTTGAAAACTGGAATTCGAAAATTTTCACGATCGCAATACTTTAGTAAAAACTGGATCATTGAAACAGACTCTAGCAGTGTATTGTAAGCTCTTGAAAATATGTGGTAATAATTCCATCATTAGGGAAATATTGAAAGCTTAGTGAGAAGTGGAAAATAAATGCATCATTGTAGTCTTCACCCGGGTTCCAGCACATTGTGTTATCACAGGCAACGAAGAAGCAGACAGAGCCGCCAGCTTGGCCAGACAAGGCAACAGATCTGAAAGCATGGTACTGGGTGAACTCACAACAGAAGATTGGATCAGCCAATTAAAGAAAAATCTCTTCAAAAACTGGGAAAAAATGTGGAGAACAAGGCAATATAAACTGTTAGATGTAAAAAGAGAAGAAAATTTTATGCCGGCTTCGTATTGAACACTGTCAGTTTAGCCACAGTTACCTTTTTAGAAATCTTCATGCACTTATCTGCGAATATTGTAAAACGTTCCACAAACTGTCCAACATCTATTACTAGAGTGTTCAGTATTCGAATCAACAAGACAAAAAATTAAATTGACAGGAACCTCCTAAAAGATGTGTTGAATGATGATCAAGACAGAGTAAAAAAACTATTTAGCTATTTAAAAGAAATTAAATATTACAAGCAAACCTAGTAAGTTTATATTTCCTTGGATCTTTCCTATACCAAACCATTAATTCACAACACCCTCCATATATCTACAATCTCCTACAGTTCAAACCCTCAATTCACCCACTAGAGACTAGATCCCGTTTTTCCAACCTTTATATCACTTCCCACAGAACAAAAAAATACGAATGCTCCTTTCTGGCCCGTTCTACTAGTTTCTGGAATTCCCTTCCATCAAACATCCGCCATGCTCCTTCCCTTTCTACATTTAAATTCCTTCTTTTCCAGCACCTTCTAACATCCCGAAATGACGCTGCCTGACATATATTTTAAATATGAAATATATTTTTATATAATTTTTTTCCTTTGGTTCAATCTTTACAGTATTTGTTTAGTATTTTATATCGTTATTTTTTTTTCTAGAAGATTTCATTTCTTATATTTGTATTTTTTTTTTATGTTTTAATGGTATTATCTTTCATTAATTCTTGGTCTAATATAGATCCTTTATTATTTCAGGGTTAATGTTATTTTAAGAATACTAAGTATTAAATAAATAAATAAATAAATTCTTTATTATTCTGGGACAAGTCCCTTTAGAATAACATCTACATAATATGTAAATTGGACTTAGGAGTCTTAGAGAAATTAATTATTTATAAACAATTTGACTAGAACTAACAGAAAACAGACATATGCAAATATGTTGAAAATAGAATAAAATAGAGTCAATTACAATTTTATTCTGACTGGATGGTCATGAGATGAATGAATAAGCGGGATTTGAATACAGGAAGAGAGTTGGAGTGACGGATAGAAAGAGGAATAGAATTCCATAGGATTGAGGATCGGATAAGGAACGATCTGTCAAAATGTGCAGATTGGTGGGCCGTTGTGTATAAATCTGAAGGCCTAGAGCGTGTACAGCGGGAATGGACAGAGGATTTGAATTGTAAAAGGTTGAAAATGTATGATGGACGCCGGGATTGAATAACTTGGTATAGGAATGATGCAAGGAAATACTTCCGACGATTGGAAGGATAAAGCCACTTCAACTCGCTATAAAATTCGGAGACGGAGGTGTATCTCGGGACCCCGAAGATAAATCGAACAAAGCAATTAATGAGGCGTTTTATTTTTACTTCGAGATCCCCAGAAACACAACCGTATACGGTACAGCAGTAGTTTAGAGCTTCCGGGTTTCGTACGGGAATAGGTGACGAAGGGAATTCAGTCGCTTTAAGGTATAAAAGGTGCGGCGGGAAATTTCGGAAATATGGTTCTTGAAAGAGAGGGTTTGATCAAAGGTTACTCCCAGATTCCTGACGGTCGGATAAAACTTAATAGGGTTACCATTTAGGAAGAGGGTTGGGATATGTGGAACAGTTTTCAAGAAGTGATGGGATCCTATTACAATGGCCTTTGTTTTTTCAATATTTAGTTTTAGTTTGTTGACTACAGCCCAGTGACTTATTCGATCTAAGTCCTCTTGTAGTCTTTTTGTTGCTGGTAATAGGTCGGGAGGTGGGAAGGAAAGGTAAATTTGAAAATCGTCTGCATAGAGGTGGTATTTAGCGTGATTAATATGGAGAGGCAGGTCATTAATATAAATAGCAAATAGGGTAGGAGATAGAGACGACCCCTGTGGGACACCGCAGGAAAGGGGCAAGGTTGAGGATGGGGGCTGGTCTGGCACTACTACGTACTGAGAACGATCGGAGAGAAAGGATTGAAACCAGCGCAAAGCACTGTTGGATACTGGAAGATTTTGGAGTTTGGTAAGAAGGATGCTATGGTCAACGGTGTCAAACGCCTTTGAGAAATCGAGAAGGATAAGAATTGTTATTTGTTGGCGATCAATGGCAGTTTGGAGGTCTTGTGTTATTTTAAGGAGAGCGGATTGGGTAGAATAACCAGATCGAAAACCGGATTGGAGAGGACTAAGAAGGGAGTTTTCTTCTAGGAAATTTGAGAGTTGGGTTTGAACAAGGCGTTCGAGCGGTTTTGAAAGATTGGAGAGAAGAGAAATAGGACGGAAATCTTGCGGTGAGGTAGGATTTGGAACTTTATTTAGTGGTCGGACGAGGGCAGTTTTCCAGGAAGAAGGAAAAATTGAATTTTGTAGAGAGAAATTATATATATGATAGAGTATGGGTATGAGGGATGGGAGGCTGGAATTTATTAATTTTACAGGGATATTGTCAGGTCCATAGTCATTGGTATGGGATTTTGAGATTGTAGCAAGCAGCTCGTCGTATGAAACATGAGAAAAAAAGAAACTGTCAGGATTAAACCTTCGGTAAGTAATGTCAGGAGCTATTGAGGAATTAGAAGCTGAGGAGATGTAATGATTATTGAGTTCGTCAGGCGTGATTTGGAAAGAACTAAGGTTATTGGATTCAGGAAGGACAATTTACGAAGAATTTTCCATTTAGATCTAGAATCGGGAGCTTCGGAAAGGACAGAATGGATATGGAGAGATTTAGCACGTCGTACTGCGGATTGGGTTTCGTTTCGAAGTCTCTTGAAAGACGCATAATCATCTTGCTGACGAGTACGTCGAAATTTGCGTCTTGCCGCTTCTCTTCTTTTCATCATTGTCTTTATTTCTGGGGTCAGCCAAGGTGCAGTAGGACGGCGTAAGGTTCTGGTTTTTAACGGAGCATGGGTGTCTAATATGGATCGTAGGTTTGAGGTGAGAAAGGAGACCTTAAGATCAATGGAGTTGTAGGAGTATAGATAGTCCCAGTGGATGGAGTCAAGATCAGGTTGAAGGGATTCATGGGAAAGAAGGTCCAAATTACGATATGATATAATTTTTGGTGTAAAGGATTTGACAGGTAGGTTATATGCGATATGGATAGGGTCGTGTGATGAAAGAAACGGAACGGGGTGCTGTGAGGAGGAAATAATTTTTGTAGGAGAATCAGAAATATGGAGGTCTAACCAGGTATCTGAGTGTTGTGTGTGGTGGGTAGGATAGTAAGGAACAAGATAAAGATTGAGGGAGTATATTAGATCTGTAAGGAAGGATTTGTCACTGGACTCAGATAACATATTAGTATTGAAGTCACCAGAAATAATTATATTGTTATATGCTGAGACCAGTTGGACAAGAGAGGATTGGAAGAGGTCATCAAATGGAACACGGGGAGGTCGGTAGATAATGGCGTATAGCAAGGGTGAGGAGATGGTTGAAATTTCAACAAACATATATTCTATGTGAGGTAAGGGATTATGAGGAGATATTAATAGGATTTTGGCTTTCAGGCTATCATGAATATACAGCCCGACTCCACCTCCCCTGCGATCAGATCGGTCATGTCTGAGAAAGGAGTAATTTGGAAGGGAAACCTGAGAGGAGGGGATAAATGGTTTTAACCATGTTTCGGATACGGCTACTATGTGATAAAAATTGTCAAGGAAATATAGTTGGAATTCATCATAGTGGGCTAGGAGAGATTGTGCGTTGATGTGACAGGAAGTTAGGATATTAGTCATAATGTAAGGGTTGAGGGGAAAGACTGAAAAGAGGATTAGGGTTGAAGGTAGGGATATAATAGTTTTTCATCCAGCACTCTATTTTACATTGAGAAAAAGTGGAACTGTAAATTACAGATATGTTTTTTAAGCCAATACAAAGTATATATATATATATATATATACACACACACACACACACATACATACACACATACACATACATATATATATATAAATAAAATAAAAACAATTAAAAGAAATACTAAGAAGAAAATAATACTGGATATTTAACAAACATATCCCAGTTTCTATTAAATGTGAATAACCACTGATGAAGCATAATAATAGATAGAAATGAAATTTGGTCCAGATATACAGATATATCTTCAAAATAAAGTAAATAAATACAATATCTTCTATCCAAAAAAAATAAAGTATTTTCCATTTTAAAATAAAATTTCTCAAACAATAAAAAATAATATAATAAAGGAAAAAATAAATAAATAAAAACCATTAAAAGAAACAGTGAGGAGAAAAAAAAAATACTGGATATTTAACAAACATATCCCAGTTTCTATTAAATGAGAATAACCACTGATGAAGCATAATAATAGATAAAAATGAAATTTGGTCCAGATATACAGATATATCTTCAAAATAAAGTAAATAAATAAAAGATCTTCTATCCAAAAAAATAAAGTATATTCTATTTTAAAATAAATTTCTCAAACAATAAAAAATAATATAATAAAGGAAAAAATAAATAAATAAAAACCATTAAAAGAAACAGTGAGAAGAAAAAAAATACTGGATATTTAACAAACATATCCCAGTTTCTATTAAATGAGAATAACCACTGATGAAGCATAATAATAGATAAAAATGAAATTTGGTCCAGATATACAGATATATCTTCAAAATAAAGTAAATAAATAAAAGATCTTCTATCCAAAAAAATAAAGTATTTTCCATTTTAAAATAAAATTTCTCAAACAATAAAAAATAATTTAATAAAGGAAAAAATAAATAAATAAAAACCATTAAAAGAAACAGTGAGAAGAAAAAAAAATACTGGATATTTAACAAACATATCCCAGTTTCTATTAAATGAGAATAACCACTGATGAAGCATAATAATAGATAGAAATGAAATTTGGTCCAGATATACAGATATATCTTCAAAATAAAGTAAATAAATAAAATATCTTCCATCCAAAAAAAATAATAATAATATAGTATTTTCTAATTTAAAAGTAAAGTTTCTCAAATAATCAAAAAATAATAATAAAAAAAAGAAAACATAAAATAAAAACAATTAGAAGAAACAGTAAGAAGAGAAAAATATTGGATATTAACAAAAATATCATAGTTTCTTTTAAATGATAATAACCATTGATAAAATATAAATAGATGAAAATGAGAATTGGTCCAGATATACAGATATATCTTCAATATAAAGTAAATAAATAAAATATCTTCCATCGAAAAAAATAAAATATTTTCCATTTTTAAATAGAATTGCTTAAATAATGAAAAAATAATATTAAAAAATAAAATGACATTCTTCTATTTAAAAAAAAAATAGATACCTACATTGTTATTAATTATACTGATTAGAAAATAAACAAATACTAAGAATTCAAAATAAAAAAGTAAAATATTTACAATTATAAAAATATATACACATATATGCTTACACATACACACATATACGTAAGCACACATATGCATAGTAATAAAAAAATGATAATTTAGATGAGAAAATCTGAATTTAGAATAAACGTTATTTAAAAAAAAATAAAATGCAGACTTATAACACGTTTGTAATTCGATTAGAAGAAAAAAATGGAGTATATATATTACAGAGATAGGAAGATTAAAGATATAAAACGACCAAATTAACAAACTAAAATATATGCCTTTTAAATAACGAAAAAAAATAAACACAAATAATAATTCTTTCTTAAGTGAATAAAATAAAAGTCTTTCAAAATATTGGAAACTTGAAAAGAATTTTCAGATAAACTCATCCAAGTCTGAGGGTTTGTTTATAATCACCGCTGGGCAACCATCTGACTTCCGGCACCTGACCCGGCCCCCACTAAACCACACATACTTAATATTGGCGGAAACCTTTTTCTGCCTGGCCAGCCAGTATAAGTGCCTGTTGGTGGCTGTCATTGCCTCGCTCACGTAGACGCGATGACTGTCGTTTTCATTCCATCCGAGGTGGCGCGTCGAAAAATCCCTTTTCACTTTTCTCTGTCTCACCAAGTCCTCTTTCACCGTCCGTCTGATGAAGCGAGCAATGATGGTCCCCGGGGTCCCAGGTTCCTTAGGCCTGAGGCGTACCGCGTGGTCCAGGTCTCCAGGGCTGAGCTGGACGCCCAGGCCCGCGCCGATGCTTAGTACAGTTCCCACGACGGTCTCACCCGGTCTTTCAGGGATTCCTCTGATTTCTATTGTATTGCTTAACTGATTTTGTTCAGCACTATTTACACGTCCTTCAAGATCGACTATTTTTTTTTTTCAATGTTTGGTTTTCCAGTGTCAGTTTTTCAACCTGATTTTTTTGATGTTCTAGAAGACCTTCAATTTTTTGCAATCTTTCCATATTTTCGAAAGATAATTCTGAATGTTTTTCAAGCGTTTCCTTGATATCTTTTAATTCATCTATTGCTTGAAGTTTAGCCTTCATTCCTTTAATCTCTTCCGTCAGCGCCCTCAGCAGGTCCATCACGGAACTGGGCTCAGTATCTGGTGATGCCTGCGATGACGACTCACAGTCGGTGCACACCCATTTTTTATGACCTTCTTGGTCCGCGGATTCTATTTTAATACATTTGGTGTGAAATACGTTTAGACAAATCGTACACGCCAAACGTAATTTGTCGTCTCGGCCGGCTGATTTGTTGCAAATTTTACAATTGACCATTTTGAATTTTTCTATAAGTTTTACGTAAAAGAATAATAAAATATTAAACGTAATAATAATAATTAACTGAGTGTATTTACGTAAAGCCTGCTAGTATTAGCGCAAGTAAACAGAACTATCCCCACTACCACTACACAATAACTCTGACTTCGTGAACACTTTACGAGTTTTTATTGCTATATTTATATGTAATAGCAACTATAGTTAATTATAATGTTACCTGGTTCAGTAAGTCGATAGTTAAGAAGAAATTTCACTGAAAACGTCCAAAATTTTCTGTTGAAATAAACAAAATAACAGGAGACACAACTAAGCACCTTATTCCACCAGAGATACTCTAAGACTGATTAGTACAATGTTACTAATTATTTTTGTTTTATTTAATTTTTTTTTTTTTTGTTTCTTTTTTAATTTGGATTCTGTTATCAACTCATATATTTTTTTCTAACATAAATTAGCTTCTGAAGATTGTTTTTATTTTATTTATTTTGTGTTGTATACAAATTAATCAATTATTGTAAATATTAGTTAATCATGTTTATCTTGTCTGTTGGCCAGACATATTGTATATTCAAACTGTACAAAGCTGTTATTCTAAAGGGACCCAGTCCCAGAATAAAAATTATTTTCTATCTATCTATCTAAGTTACAGTTGCTAATGACCCTATAGTGTAGAGGCAAATAACACAATTTAAAAAAAAATACAGTATTACATTTTAATAAATATATTAAAAAAAAGGTCACGGATTCGAGGCAAGAAGTTGTAGAAGATGATATATCTTGTTAAATCAGATTAGGTTCGTTCTGTGGTCTCACTAAGCGTTTATAAAGTGGATACCCTTATTGGTTGACATGAATCTCAATCAAAATCAGGTGTTGGCCAATAAAAAGGGTAGATTTTTTTAAAAACTATTATTTTGAAACCAATATGACTAAAAATAATTAAAAATTTAAGAAT
The DNA here is from genome assembly GCA_023052935.1 of Piezodorus guildinii. Classification (NCBI taxonomy): domain Eukaryota; kingdom Metazoa; phylum Arthropoda; class Insecta; order Hemiptera; family Pentatomidae; genus Piezodorus; species Piezodorus guildinii. The sequence goes on from CM041298.1 coordinate 86,749,796, forward strand.
GGCTCACAAAAATTGGCAACTATAAACTACTGAAGAGGTCCATATAGTATCATAAAATCAAGAGTTACATTTAAAGGTTTATTTTCCGTTTGTTTTGTTTTTGTGAAAAATCCTCAAATATTTTTTCCTCTCTGGGCGAGGAGAAACATAGATTTATCGTAATCCAGCGGAGTATTGATAGTAGGTATCAGATGCGATGTATAAAACATGAGATAATAAAACAGCGAAAAATACGATGATTTTGGAATGGAAAATATTCAGTCATGTCTTTATCCATCTATTCATATTTTATCATTAAAAAAAACAAAACATATTCTAATCTCTTTGAAATCAGACATCTCTTCTTAATTGTGTAATTTTTATTTATAATTAAAAAACATCAAGTACTAACTATTAAAAAAAGGTCATAAATACAAACAACTGAGTGGCGGTATATAAGTTTCACGAAGAAAAGTGAAAGTAATGTGTTGGATTTGTCTTAGTTAAGTCGAATTCTCTGAAGTTGGCACCTGTCATGAAGTTTTCTTAGGCGATGTATCAGTTTTGGAGATATTTTGTGAATAAATAACATGGGGTTTAGCTATAGCTTGCAATGTTTATTATGCGTATAGATTTTTTTTAAATTTATAATTCCTAGTGAAATATTCCTGATTTGAGCCGAACAACATTAAATATGGAACATTAACGTATTTAATGATAATCATAATTATTTATTTATTTTGGGACAAGTCCCTTCAGAATAATATAACAGAAAATAAAAAGTGGATTTAAGAATGGAGTCTGAGAGTAAAATAATTGAAAACACTTTAATTGAACTTAACGAAAACGAAATAACTCAAAAGATAAATTGTAGTAAAAATGTACATACAACATAAAAAAAGAATTATGTTAACATGATAACAGAAAAATAAGATATAATAAAAATAAAATAAGATTAAAACAAAGAAGTAAAAATATACAGTTAAAAATAATAGAAAAAAAAGAAAATTACAATGAATTAAATTGAAGGCTGATGTCTACTTCACCACTATTTTATTGAAAAAATTCGCGCTACGTTTCGGCTACAATGCCATCTTCAGGTGCAGTGGAACAATTTAGATTTAATGTGAGTAGCTGCTTTCAAGTCAAAGCCTCATGTCATAGTGGTGAAATAGACATCAGCCTCCAATTTTATTCATAGAAATTTGACCTTTACCTAAAAGAATCTACACCTTATAGAAAATTACAATTGTTCAGAATGTATGCAAAATAATATATAATTTATTCTTACATTTTTGAAATATAATCGTTTCAAATAATATTTGCTCTTGTACTTGGGATGTACCCAAGAAAATGAAAAATTTAATAAATAAATAAACGCATCAGTCTGCTTTGTTTGTCGATTTTTGCTAAAATTAGCCTCTACTTGCGATTATTTGGGGATAGAATTGATAGGAAATGGCTGAATAGACGGGATTTAAACGTTAAATGAGTTTGGGAGTCCGTATATTGGAAAGGATGGAGTTCCAGAGGGATGCGGATCGGATTAAGAACGATCTATCGATGGGACGTTATATACAGATCAGAAGGCCTCGAGCGGGTGTTACTGGAACGAACGGAGGATTTGAATTTAAGGAGATCCGAGATGTTAAACGGCACCGGGATAGTAAATCTCGGTAGAGGAAGAATGCCAGGAGGTACTTACGACGGAAGGAAGGGTAAAGCCACTTCAACTCTTCGTAAAATCGGTTGATAGAGAAGGTATTTATGGATGAGTTGTTTAAAAAACTTGAGATTACAGAATTTAGCTGTTTCCCATAATTGAAGTCCTGTGGTGCAGAAAGGTTTCAGAATCGTCTTGTAAATTGGTAGTTTGTTTTCAACTGACAGTGGAGATTAAAATTTTATATCATTGGCCGTATTTTCAGTTAGGTTCTTGCCTAAGATTGGTATGTTCAATTCTGTAGAATTAAAATGAAAAGAATTAAGAGAAAAATAGAAGAATTTTCAGAGACTTGAAGTGATAGTAATTCTCAAATGAAAAAGTTTGAAGAGCTAAGAAAAATATATGAATAAAACCTGAATAAGTTATTTAAACCTATTTTATTTTATATAAGAGCTATAAAAAGGTGAAAACATTTTATTTATTTTTTAAACTATATGCAATAAACGTTAACAGATATGTTGATACAGATTCTGCTTTTAGGATCTGAATACCAAATGCAATTTACGCTTTACAAGCGCCTTTTCTGTGGTGAACGGTTTTTTTCCCTTCCGTATTTAATAGGATATGTATATGAAGCACGTAAAATACCCATTTTCGAAGAATTTCTCTTATTTTTAGTTGATTTTAAACACGCATCCAAAAATGTAAAATTCTGGCGCAGGCAAAAAACTACTTTCACTTACCTGGACTTTTAAAATCAAATTATGAACTAATAAATAAATTTAAATATGAATAAAAGTTTTATATATATATATATATATATATATATATATATATATATAATTTAAATAAAAAGTTTACTTAGTTTTGTTGGAAACATATGATTTAGATTGAATAAATATAACAATACTAGCTGTTGCCCGGGACTTCGTCTGCGTCAATTTCTATTATTATGATCGCTATTAAAATTTTTTAAAAGAATATATTTTAAAGTAGTTCTGCGTAAATTACATTTTTAGTTTTATTTTCTTGTGGCAGAAGAACATACTGATTCTCGCTTCCGATTCCTACGCAAAAGATAAATTGAATCATTTTAAAATTAAAAGGTAAATCATTGGGATACGAGTTAATTTTCCCCGTTTTTTCCAGGTTATTCACTGATTCTTCAATCCTATTGTTCACACTGTGATGTTATGTAGCCTAAAGCCTTCCTCGATTAATAGATTATCCAACACAAAAAGAATTTTCAATTAGAACCGTAGTTTCTGAGATTAACTTGTTCAAACAAACAAACGAACTCTTCAGCTTTATAATATTAGTAGGTATAGATTAAATTGTTACGTATAATAATCAGTAATAAGTTTACTCTCCATTACCTTTTAAAACTTTGGATATAAAGTAATATTTTTTTCCAAAATCTTTCTCTTTTGCAATGATATCTCACTGTTCTTAATATCAAAAAACCAAAAAATTGCATAAACAAATATTTTTGCTCTCTTCTCTTTCAGTTTGTCATCAAATCTGTTCAACTTGTATATTTAGCAATTTTTTATCAATGGTAATAAGATGATATGGTTAATCTTTTGAAATGCACTAAATTAAAGGTACTTCAGAGGAATAAAAATACAAAAACGAAATGCATAGGCTCTTCTGGTTCGTAGATTTTGATTAAAGAAATGCTGTAACTTATCAGTCATATACTCGACTAAAATATGAAGCTTCAGTTTTATATCTACTTATTGTTTTCGAGCTTGACTTAAACACAAGGGCAGTCGAACACACATAGACTTTTTGCAGGACTAAGTCATTTGGACTCAAGCGACCCTAAAACTTGTATTTATGTTGAAAACTGAAATTCGAAAAATTTCACGCTCGCAATACTTTCTCTTATTACTATATATTTCATATATAGGTAACTGAAAGTAAAAATCATGCCATAAGCAGTCAGAAGTCCAAAATTTAAATTATATTTATTCAAATTTAATAACTACGAATTTAAAAAGTAATAACTGAGAAGAGTGATAAATCGCGTTCCTGACAACCCGATTCTCGAAACGTGGTGATTTAGGAACAAACAGTGAATGCGACAAGTCACCTACCATATTTGATCTTCCAAACTAAGTAAAACAAACCTTTATGTGTATGCATAAAAAAAAAAAAAAAAATTGATTCATATAATGGTTTTGAAAATTTGGAGAGGGCAACGCGTGACTTCCACTTACCTCGGTTGCCTAAAATAAATTTAAGAACTATTAAAAAAAAAAAAAAGTTTAAAAAAATTAAAGAATTATATTTAGGTATGTATAATGAACAATTAGGTGTATGCCCTATTCGTCTCTTTACATTATCTTACACAACTTTTTATTCAAAATGAAATTTATTTATAAAATATTTTGCTTTCCAGCGGTGTATTATACGTCTATTATTAATATTCTTATGTTAGAAAGACAAAATTAAAAAAAAAAAAACATATGCTTGCTCTTTTCTCCTTAAGTTGCTTATTAAAGTCGTTAGAATTGTAAATTTTGCCGTTTTAATGAATGCTAAAAAGATAAAATGTTATCGTTTTCCGTATCTACTAATTTAAGGGTAATTTTGATTTAAAAAAATCAAAATTTCTGCATTTAAGACCTGTCAGACTATTTCAATCGGAATGAACCACACACGAAATTAAAGCCCATTTCATTTTACATAGATGTAACGAGTTTAATGAAGATCGTTAAAGCAGTTTTCCTGTGGATCGTAAAATGGTATCCGGTGTACCGCTTTATGTGAAAAATTTTGTGACATCAAGTGTATAGTTGTCTTAAATACGATATTTAATTTTGTACACAGACCTTTTTACAGGACTTGATTATTAGGACTTAAGAGACCCTAAAACGTTTATTTCCGTTAATTACTGACGTTCAAAAATCTTCACGATCGCAATACTTTCCCTTACTATGTATTTCGTATGTGAAAGTGAAAAGGAAGTTATGCTGCCTGTATTGGAAGAAAATATCAAAGAAACATTGACGATATTATATTGAAAAAATCTGGTGCGGGGAACTAACGACTTTCACATACCTCGACTGTTAAAATCAATTTAAAAACTATAAATATACTTAAATTTAAGAAATATTTTAAGTTGATTTAGATATAACGTGCATTCATTTTCGTTGGAAACATATGATTTAGATTATATAATATAACTACATTAAATTGTTAATTAGTAATAAGTTTATTCCCCGTTCGTCACTTTATACAAGTCTAAAAATGCGGTACGTATTTTCCATTTTACCCAACCTTTTGTACGTACTTTCTTATTTACCTGCCTTTATTCCATATTACCAAATTGTACCTAGTTTCCATTCGCCTACAACACAGTACGTATCTCCACTGTACTCCATTTTTCAATGTTTTTTATTTCATGTACTTTTTCTTATATATTTGTATATTATCTGTAGTCATTATCTGATCTGTATAGCCCTCTCAATATTATACCTTTGCCATTGTAATTTAATTAATTGATTTCTTTACACATCTAGTTTCTTTTATGTTTATGTAATATTGACATTCCTTAACGCAATAGTTTTTAAAATAGTATATTTAATCTTATTTTAAATGTATCTTTTTAGACCTGATAATGACCGACAATGGGGGTTGGCAAACAATAAATAGTTGAAACAATTTAGATGTTTCATTTAATGACCGCCACCCTGACTGATTCCTTCCAGTAATTGAGACGTTGATTTCCAAAAGGTACTATATCCATTCTAGGAAATTTTACAAGAAGCGCCAAAATCTTTCGTTATTATATTATTAAACCAGCTAATTTGATTCTTTTCGCATTAGAATATAGGATTGTTTTTTTACTTTATTAATAAAACCATATTAAAGTTATGAAATGAAATGTTTTAGTATGATTTAGAACGAAACTTTTTTTTATTTTTTTTTTTTTATTTTATTTAATGAGCAATATTACAATCTGTCCAATTCAGGACATTTTTAATAGTGATAACGTACAACATTCATACTACATTCACACGATATATACAAAACAATAAATTTATATAATAATAATAATAAAATATACATATATACAAAATAAAATCAATAAAAATATTTACAATAGTCACTCATACCTATATACAATTCACAAGCATACAGCACGTGAGTGGAGAATCTAGCCAATGCTAGAACTCCAATATACATGTTACAAGAGGTCACGAGGCCACTGCCGTTTCAACCTTCTAGGTGGGTTGTATGGGTGAGTGGAGCTGGATAGGGATTGAGCTAGAGGATTAGGATGATGAATGAGATTCTGGTGGAATTTGGAAAATTTGGATGGAATCAGGTCTGAAATAAAAGGAACATTAAGGTCGTGGTGCAAGGTATAGTTGGAAACATAATAAGGAGCATTTACTATTGTACGGAGGACTTTGGATTGAAAGGATTGAATGCGTTTGATGTTAGTACGTTTAGCTGTCCCCCACAGTTCAAGTCCGTAGGTCCAGATGGGCTTCAGTATTGTCCTGTAGATTAATAATTTGTTGTTAACTGTAAGTTCAGATTTTCTGTTGAGTAGTCGGTATAACTGTCCGAATCGTCGGTTGAGTTCTTGTCTTTTAAGTCTTGTATGTGGGTTCCAAGTCAATCTTTTGTCTAACAGTAAGCCAAGATACCGGACTGTATCTGAAGGAGGAATTGGAATGGAATTGAAGTAAACTGGCGGACAGGAGTTTCGTCAAAGAGTGAAGGTTACGTGTTTGCATTTGGCTTCGTTCACCTTTATGCGCCAAGCATTACACCAGTCTTCGATAAGAGAAAGGTGTCTCTGAAGGTTTAAGGATGCTGTTTCAGGATTGGAACTGGATGATAGGATGGCGGTGTCGTCTGCAAAAGTTGCCAGAAAGGTATCAGGATGTGTAGGAATATCAGCAGTGTAAAGAATGTAGAGGACGGGTCTCAAGACGCTGCCTTGAGGAACACCGGCCTCAACGGGATAAAGATTAGAAAATTCTACACCACAGCGAACGCGGAAGGAACGGTTTGAGAGGTAGGATCGGAGAATGAGGTATAGAGACTGGGGTAAATGGGTTTTCAGCTTGAAGAGTAATCCAGTGTGCCATACCCGGTCAAATGCTTGCGCAATGTCCAGAAACGCACCAGAACAATACTCTTTGCATTCAAGAGCTGAGGAAATATGGTCTACAACTCTGAGCCCCTGTTGAACTGTGGAATGGTGAGGACGGAATCCAAAGTGATGGGAAGGAAGATTTTGAGATTCTAGTATGGGTAGGATACGTTTAAGAAGAAGCCTTTCGATGATTTTTGAGAGGATGGGGAGTAGACTAATAGGCCTGTAGGATGAAGTGTTGTTGGAAGATTTGCCTGGTTTTAGAAAAAGAATGATAGTGGAATGTTTCCATAACAGAGGAAAATAGGTGGTGCGTAGGATGCAGTTGTAAATATAAGTAAGGAATATAATAGCTTTCTGCGGAAGTTGTCGGAGGATCTGGGGAGTAAGGAGATCGTGTCCAGGAGATTTACGGAGGGTAAGTTTTTGGAGAAGATATTTGACCTCAGAGGGATTAATAGCTTTAGGAGGTAGGGAAAGTGGAATTGGTGACAAAAGAATGTCTTGCACTGTTGCGGTGTGATTGGCTTGGGATTCCGGGTGAGGAGTGAAAACTTTGGAGAGGTGTGTGGCGAATTCCTCGGCTTTATCTTCATCAGATGCAGCCCAGGAGTCATCACCACGTCGGAGAGGATGGGAAACTTGATGGTATTTTAGGATCTTTTTCGTGACATTCCACAGGGAATTATCACGAGCTGATAGAGAGGAGAGGTAGGAATTAAAGGACTGGGAACGGAAGGTCGCCAACTCCCTCTTCAATTGTCTACAATAGAAGTTATAGGAGCGGCGATCTGTTGGGTGTCGGGTGCGCTGCCATAATGATCTTTCTCGGCGTTTGGTATGGATGAGGTCTATAATATGTTGTGGAAAATGATTTTGGTGAGGATTTATATTGGGGTGTTTAGGAGAGGAGGCAGTCCAGACCGCTTGTTGGATGGCGGTGGTAAAGGAATAGGGTAATTATGGTAAAGGAATATAGGAATTATCTAGGTCATCTGGGGTTTTGAGGGTTACTCTGAGGTCAATATTATCGGTCAGGATTTGGCGGAAAAGGTTCCAGTTAACAGGGCCTCGGATGAATGATGGTGGAATGGGTTCTGGAATTGGAGTGAGAGATACTTTTAGGATCAGTGGACTATGGTCTGAGGATAGTTCATCAAGGCGAGTTACAGACAAGTTGAGGGAGCCTAATCCGCTGTGGATAAAGAAGTCGAGGATGTCAGGATTGCGGTTAGGATCGGTTGGCCAGTAGGTAGGGGAGTCAGAAGGCAGGATATTAAAATTTCGGGAGTTGAGTGCAGACAGCGAATTTCGTCCCCGAGAATTCGTGGTTCTGGAACCCCACTGCTGATGCTTGGCGTTTAAGTCTGCACCCAGAATGAAACGATTTCCTAAGGAATCCAGGAAGGATACAAATTCGGAATAGGAAATGGAATGTTTAGGAGGGCAGTATGCAGATGTGAGGGTTACCGGAAAGATTACTATGGCTGTGGTTTGTAGGAAATCATAGGTGGGAAGTGGGAGTAAATGATGAGAGAGGGATTGGTGGACAATGATAGCAGAACCGGCATGGGCTTTGCCGTCTGGGTGGTCAGTACGATATGTCATGTATTGCTGTATTTTGAAGTACTGTTTAGTCGTTAGTCTTGTTTCAGTTATAAGTGCAACATCGATTGTTTTGTCTTTCAACAACGCTGTCAGTTCGTCAGTATGATTTCTAACACCATTCGCATTCCAAAGGAGAATGTATAAGGAGTCAGGTGAAGTCATTTAAGGATTTTTCAAGGCAGGGATTAGATTTGATACTAGATTTGTAAGGAGTGATATAAGCGGCATAACAAGAGTTGATTTCGGAGATGAACGATGTCATTAGACTGGTAAGATCTGTGACGTTTGATGGTGGAGGGATATGAGAAATTTGATGTTGAGGAGTTTTTTGAAGATTAGGTAAACTTTGAGGGATAGATTGTTGTACAATAGATTGAGAATGTTGAAGAAAAGGTTGTTCCGGCAGTGCCTCGACTTCATGACTCTGGCTTCCACCTCCAAGCAAGTGGGCAAATGACACATTAGAATTTACAAGTTTAGATGGTTGTCTTCTGCTTCTGATTGGTATAGCTGTTTTATTCGGATCCTGAGGTTTTTGGTATCTGGTTCTGAGTTTCTTTTAGATTTCGCATCCCTTGTAGTTAGCCGGGTGGTCCTTGAGGCACAGGGCACATACAGCGGGTGTTGATCTTGATCCTGTACATTCTTCTGATTTATGCTGTTCACCGCATTTCACACAGCGCGGTACGTGATGGCAATAACTTTTGGTATGGCCATATGTCTGACAGTTATGACACTGAACTATTTCCCTCTTTGTGTACGGTTTTTCAACTTTTACACGCGTATAGTACAGTCTACTGAGGTCATAGATTTTTTCGACTCCTGCTGATGGTTCCAAGTCCACGAAGAATAGAGGCAGTGGACTTTTATCTTTTAGAACGTTGGTGACTTGCCTCACTTGGAATCCTAATTCTGTCAGTTCTTCTTTGATAGCTTCAACGGGTGTTGAGGAATGCAGGTTTCTGATTACGACCCTTAATGCTCTCTCCTGGCGCAGCTGATAAGTATGAAAGTCAGCTTTGGTCTCAGTCAGATATTTTACAATCTTTCTGTAGGTTTCAGCAGTAGTCGGAGATATTTTAGTATCATTGGTTCTACTTATACAATAATAACTATTAGGATCAGTTACTTTGTTTAAATGCGCACACATCAGTTTAAAATTTTTAATATTTTTAACAAATATTGGTGGAGGTAGTGGTTCCCTGGGTATAGGAGAAGATTCCATGGTTTCTTTTTCATTTTGGAGGATCTCAAATGGATTCGGTGTAGAAAACGGGGATTCATCAGTTATTCCTTGTGATGATGTGCTGGGCTGTGGTTCAGATCCTAATGAGGTAGCTGACGCGGTCGCTGATAGAATTATTTTTTTATTTTGTTCACGGCGGGGTCTCTGTTTTGTAGGAGACGAGTTAGAACCTGCAGATCTAGATCTTTTACTTGCAGACTTTGAGGACATGACTTGATGAAAATATCTCATTGATTAAGAAAATAATAATAATAAATAAATAATGAGATAAGAATTAAAGATAAAAGAAAGATAAGTTAACGAAAAGTAAGCCCGAGCTTGCCGAGCTAGCGGCAATCAGCTGATCAGTGACCCTCCTTTCACTTTTTCGTGATTGTACAAAGTAAATTATAACTTTGCTTACCTAAATTTCTCCAATATTCACTGCCGTAGTATTCCTGAGGTCTAGTGATCTTCTCCAGACTGAATTCAAGCGAATTCCTACTGAAAAAAGCAAAAATCTGAGAGATGATGTAACGTATGACTGTTATCATCGAGCGCATCAGCTGATCTATTATTCAGAACGAAACTAAATGTGTAATTAGTATCTTAAGAAATTAATATTATTTCTAAATCGCGTTATTAAAGGATTTGAGTGTTCATTAGATACAATCGAATTTAAGATTTAGATAAAACTAAATGAGGAGAATATAAATAATTAAAAATACCAATTTCGTAAAAGATGTCCTTTAGTACCTTTTGGAAATCAACGTCTCAATTCTCAACGGTCAACTAATTATATCCACATGGATTAACATTAATCAAAATCGTTATAGCCTTTTTCGGGAAAACCGAAAAAAGGTGAAAATTCATGGTATAAAGCTGCTCTTCCGGTAAGCCGAATTTGGTGAAAAAGTTGGTGTAACATCGTGTATAGTTGTCTTTAATATGAAATTTAAGTTTCGTACTCTTCACGCGGCTTAGTTACTTGGACTCAGGAGACCCTAAAACGTGGCCTACACGATCACAATACTTACTATATATTTCATATAAATAAGTAAGGGAAAGCAAAAAGGAAGTTATGCTGCATAGATTGGAATAAGAAAATAAAGGAATATTAAATATATTATATTGAAATTATTATCGTATTATAGTCTGAATCAGTAATTGATTTGTCTTGCTAATATATATTCCATTGGTTCAAAGGGTTTGATATATGTTTCATAGGTTCATGGAATCTGCTTGTAAGCCCCTTAGTCCTCAAGTTCCATCAAAGGAATCTACATTAGACCATGAGTGCTGTGTGATTGAGTTTGTTAGCATGTAAATGATAGTGATATTCGAGATAGCTATGGACAGTCCTGAAATTTCTCGTTTCAGGGTACTCTGAAAAAATAATAAAACAGTGGGAAAAGCAACTGTTAATTATTAAAAGTATGGAGGGGAATACAAAAGGCAATTTTAGGTTGTAAGGTTAGAGGTAGGCTTATGAATAACTGGGATCCAGTGGCAATTACATGAATATATTCATAGCTTGCTCCCACGCCGTCCTAACTGCTAATCGCTCTTCCTCGGGGTTTTCGGGTGCTTTAAATAATAAGTTTCATATCAGGAAAATGTCATATAATATGGCAGTATCATAAATAGTTATATAGGGTAAACATAGTTCGAGGAGATGATTAAATAATGGTTCAGTACCTCGACGAAGGGGACAAAGCAGTTTGTTATGTCCTAGCATACCTTCTTCCTGCTTTATAAGATTTATTTACAGTCTTCCCAGAGGATTAAATGAAAGGAAAAACTTCTTTATTATCCTGGGACTAGAGTCCTTTCAAAATAAAATATAAATACAAATTTGATGATCGGAACGATGTGTTCATAGCTTTCAACAACAAATAGCTAAACTAAAAAAAATTGGTGCGGGCAACACACGATTTTAACTTACTTCGACTGTTAAAATCATTTAAAAAACTATTAAATATACTTAAATTTGAAAAATATTCTAAGTTGATTTTAATAAAACGTTTATTCATTTTCGTTGGAAACATGTGACTTAACATATTATAAACATATTATATAAAGTTTAAGTCGCTCACCTGTAATATTTATTTAACTAAGTACTATGTAACATTGTTAAATTTTTGCTTTTAATGCCTCCTTATGATTTTAAAATTTGTTATTTAATAGTTTTAAAGTTTTGTTATCAATTGACACCTAATTTATAAATTTTTAAACCACTCACTTCATTATAGTAATTTTTAATGTGATGGTAAATTGCTTAATAAAATTTTGTAGACTTCTGAAGATGGGAGAATATCCCGAAACGTCATGAAATAAAAGAATGAGTATTAATGGAAGGATTATTCAGCCCAAAATCAACCTTAATAATTAAATGAGCTCTTCCTTGTTTAGAATATATTGATATAATCTCTTAAAGTCTTGTTTTGATACCCACATGCGGTCCTAGTATAAATATTGTGTATTGGTATTAATGTTCTTAAGATAATTTTTTTTCCTAAGTATTTTTTTAATTTCCCTTAACTATATATGAAATATATAGTAAGGGAAAGTACTGCGATCGTGAAAATTTTCGAATTCCAGTTTTCGATGGAAATACACATTTTAGGGTCTCCTGTGTCCAAATGAGCAAGTCCCGCATAAAGGTCTTTGTGTGTGAAAAGTAGTATGAAACTGAAAATTCATATTTAAAATAACTATACGCTCGAGATGTTACAGAAACATTTTTTTATTAAAATCAGCAAACCTGAAGAGCCACTTTATACCATGCGTTTTGCACCTTTTTGCGATTTTCTCAAAAACGGCTCTAACGATTTTGATTAAACTCGATATATCGATGTAAAATTCTATGGGCTTTAATATCGTTTTATCGTTAAATGTCAATATTTTAAATTTTCTTCCTCTCAACTATAAACTACCTTTAATTTAACCATATCATCATAATGAAATTGCTGAAGGACGGCTAAATATACAAGTTAGACGAATTTGATGACCAACTAAATGAGAAAACAGTAAAACATTTTTTAATGTAAATTTTTTTTTAATAATAAAAACCGTAATATGGAAGAAAAATATACCCTTGGAAAGAGAATATTTTAGAAAAACTATTATCTGATACGCAAAGTTGTAAAAGGTAATGTTACGTGATGAAGAGAGCATAAACTTATAACAGATTATTATACGTAACAATTTAATATAGTTATATTATTTATTCTAAACCATATGTTTTCAACTAAACTGAATACACTTTTTACTTAAGTTAAATTAATACTGTTTTCATGATATTTAATTTTATGTAAGAGTTCTTAGATTGATTTTAACAGCCGAGGTAATTAAAAGTCGTGTGAATTTTTTTTTTAGTTTAATTTTCTATTATTTACCTTAAACAGTTGAATGAAATCTGACAATACTCATTTCCTTTGAGACTAACAGATTACTATTCCATTGAATACAAATATTATTAAAAAAACAAAACAGAAAAACTAAACATATTAACGGGCCAATATGATAAGAAATATTAATCTTTTCTTTGTAAATATGTTTATAAATTTCACGGGTGAGGCTTCATTTCGGTTAACTACGGCCTTAAACAAGTTTTGCCTTTATGAAGTTTTGGCAAACAAAGTAACCAAGGGGCCAGTGTGTTCATCAGTGTCAATTTTGGGTAATGGAGTTGAGTAAATAGGTTAGGGCTTGACTTAACCACAACTTTTCCCCATCATCCTTTGAGCAAAGAAATTAAGTCAATGAATGGAAAAGTAACCGGTTTTGCAAAATGAAGAAAATATATTCATTTTTAAAAAGTAAGTATGAAAGAAGACTTTAAAAAATCTTGTGGGAACAATACACTACTTTCACCTACTTTCACTTACCTGTTTCGTTGAAATCAAGAACATCTGAAATCTGAATAAGATTAAAATGGAAAAGTTATTAAGTTTTTTTATTGATATATTTATTTTTCATGTCCTGTCTGAACTATGTCTTAGAGAAATCGGTCAAGTCCTTTACGCGTGATGCGATCACCAAGGAAACGGGGGATAAATCCTTATATGTGTTGATAAAGAGTATACCCAAGTAACGTTTATATTTTTTTCTTTCATAAGATGCTCCTCATAACAAACATCAAAATAAAAAATATCGCAAAAAGGAGGTAAAAGGTATATATATGTGTGTATATATTACTATTACCTTTAAAATATTAAAACAAAAAAAGCCGTCTACCAAAGGAAATTTTCTTTTTTTTTTTCCATAAGATCTTTCTCCTGACTGATATAAACATAACAAAAAAAGAATTAGAGAAATCGGTCAAGCCGCTCACGCATGATGCGATGACCAAGGGAAAAGGCGATTCATTTATATATATATATATATATATATATATATATATATATATATAATATATATATATATATATATTATAGGTGGAATAGTCAGGAATCAGTCATTTTTAAAAAGTTTTTAATTTTGCCAACGTTTCGGCTCAAGCTTGTGAGCCATCATCAGGGCTACAAACATCAGAACAAAAGAGATACATATTAATATCATAATGAAAATTTTCTTCTGAATGTAGTGACAATGATAACATTTGAAATAAAACAGAAAATATACCAACATACTTAAATATTATAGATACAGATAATGATAATATGATACATAATCTGATGATGATAAGCATAACAAATTTTACAGAACTTTAGACTTTAATATAAAAGTAAAAAAAAAAAACATATATATATAAACGTACCATTACTGAGCCATGTCCAAGCATAAACTGAGGAAAACCATAAACATAGGTAGTATGGGGAGGGGTTCGTGTAAAAACCCTGAAGGTTTTCCCCTCTAAGTGTAAATACTACAGCTTATCTTTGTTTTTAAAAAGTTTTACAAAATTATATAATGGAAAAAACAAAATAATATATCCGTATGTACAATAAGGTTGAACATTTTTAACAGAAAATTATAAACACTAGAATCTGAGGTATTTAAAAGATCATGAGGTATATAATAAAAAACAAAATAAAATAAATAAATAACAAAAACAAGAACCAGAGGTGTTGTAAACAAAAAGATAAATATACAGTAAATAAATAAAATATACATTACACAAGCAATTTGTACAATAAAGTGATAGAGTTATAATTTAAGGAGACGGAAGATGTTAGCATACGAGGGAGAAATTATCTCTTTGTCAGTTTTATGATTTACGGGAACTCGATCTTTTTCCATATGGATATATATAGCTTCGGAGAGGAGTCGCTTTTTGTAGTTAGGTACGGTGGCTAGGATTTCAGGATTATCAAAATCAAAATGATGGTCAAGGGATATAGCGTGCTCGGATAATTTTGAGGAAAATGGGTTACGGGTAGATATTGTGTATTTGTGCTGATAAATTCTTTTTTTGAGATAGTTTTTGGTCTCGCCTATGTAACATGAATTACAATTTGGGGAAGAGCAGGGAATACGATAAACTAAATTTGATTTTTGTAGGAAAGGGATGGGATCTTTTAGTTTTGAATATAGATTCTTTAATTTGTTACTATGTTTTAAAACTAAGCGGAGATGGGGAAAGCTAGAGGATAAGACTTTTTTAATTTTTTGAGATAGAGATGGGATGTATGGAATGGATCTGTACTGGGGAACTATGGCGGTTTGTGGAGAGTGTGCGGGGATGGAGTGAGGGTTTGAAGAAGTTTTAATGAGGTTCTTGATTAATTGGTCAGGAAAATTATTAGATTTTAGGATTTTTGTTAGTCGGGTTAAATTATCTTGGTGAAATTTTGTATCGGAAAGTGTTAAGGAACGGTGTATGAGGTTTTTGGCTACACTGATTTTCTGGTGATGTGGGTGTAAGGAAAAATAATTAAGGAGACGGCCAGAATAAGTAGGTTTGGTGTACCAGTTAGTGGATAGTGAATTATCGGAATTTCTTATGATAAAGAGGTCGAGGAACGGAAGTGAGTTATTGTTTTCTGTTTCAATGGTAAATTGGAGTCGAGGATGGTATGAGTTGAAAGAAGTCAAGATATTAGGGATGGCTTTGGGGTTGAGGATCAGGAAAAGGTCATCAACATATTTTTTAATGAAAAAAATATCTGCGGAAAAGTTAGGTATAACGGTGTCAAGAAGGTGATTGAGGACGATGTTGGAGAGATCAGGAGCAAGACAGTTTCCCATGGCTAAACCCGAAATTTGTTTATAAAATTTCTCTTGGAAACATAGGTAGCCAGAGTTACAGCACAGAGAGAGGGATTCAAGGTATGAGGATTGGTTGAGGGAGGTATGTGGTTCTAAGGTCAGCCAATTTTCATCGATTATTTTAAGAGCACGGTCAGTAGGGATGTTGGTAAAAAGGTTTACAGCATCTAGGGAGGCTAAAATGAAATTTTGAGGAATAGTTAGGGATTTCAGTTCTTCAAGGAGTTGCTGTGAATTTTGGATGTCATATGGGTTATTTTGGCTGAGTTTTTGTAAGGGAGAAAGAAGGAATGAACTGAGTTTTGAGGATGGTGAGTTGATATTTGAAATTATGGGACGTAATGGGTTTCCTGGTTTATGGATTTTAGGTAAGCCGTAACATCGGGGAGCAACTGAATTATAGGAGATGAGGTTTTTGTAGGTAGAGAGAGTGATCTGTTTGGATTCGTGGAGATATTTTAAATGCTGGTTAAATTTAGTGGTGAGAGAGGATGTAGGATCGCGTTTGGTAGGAAGGTATGTGGTTTTGTCAGAAAGAAGGAAATTTAGTTTTTCATCGTATTCTGCCCGGTCCATGATAACGGTTTTGTTTCCTTTATCTGCACGGGTGACTATTATATGGTTATTGGTTTTGAGAAAGGATCGGGTAGAGGATAGGTCCTTAGTAAATTGAGGTGAAAATGGAGAAGGGTTAGACGGAGGGTTTTGTAAGTAATTGGTAATAATATTAGAGGTTCGGGTACGGGAAATCATTCGTTTTTCATCGTCAGGAATCAAAAGAGTGTCCTGATGGATGAATTCAAGGTCGGTTATAAGAGATGGTATTAGTTTTTTTGAATTTGTAAAAGGGATATTGAAATTTGGACCTAAGCTGAGAATATTATTGACATGTTGAGGGAGTTTAACGGAGGAGATGTTGTGAACCCAATCAGGATCTCCGGAAGGATATATCTTATTCGCGTTAAAGTTTTCTTTAAGTTGTTTAAATTTATTTGCTAATATACTTTTTTTCTTTGATTTATGAGAAATATAGATATTATTAATGCAAGAGTTTAGTGAGGAAATATCGTCAGTAGAGAGAATGGAATAAAAGGAGTTAAATAAATAATTAATTTTCTTTTTTACTGCTTGAATGAGGAAAATCGTTTCTTTGATATGTAGGTTAAGGAGTGATTTTTTAAGACGGAATTGGATGCTTTCAAGTTTTGAGAGAAATTTTTTGTTAACATTAAAGTTGTTGAAATTGTTGGAAATGAAGGGGGGGAATAAAGAATGAGAGCGGCATTTTAGAAGGAATATGAGCGACTCCTCTTTGTTGGCTAACTGTTTATAAAGATGGGAAATACGGTTAAGAAAAGGTTTTTTATCAGGATATTTTGATTTTAGAATTACAAACGAGTTTACCTCAGTTCTAATGTTATTTTCTGATGTCGCTGTTATTGTTGCTGGAGATGAAGTAACAGTAACTGATGAATCGGCGTCCGGATGTTGTGAAGGTGACACTGGTGATGAACATGTAGTGGTAGGTTTATAAGATGAAGAGTACATATCTCAGATGTGATGGTTTCTGAAGTTTGCGATGATGAAGTTGAGGTCCCAAGTAGAGTGAATTATATTGAGGGTGTATAGTCGACTGTAGAAACTAATTATAGGTGGAATAGTCAGGAATCAGTCATTTTTAAAAAGTTTTTAATTTTGCCAACGTTTCGGCTCAAGCTTGTGAGCCATCATCAGGGCTACAAACATCAGAACAAAAGAGATACATATTAATATCATAATGAAAATTTTCTTCTGAATGTAGTGACAATGATAACATTTGAAATAAAACAGAAAATATACCAACATACTTAAATATTATAGATACAGATAATGATAATATGATACATAATCTGATGATGATAAGCATAACAAATTTTACAGAACTTTAGACTTTAATATAAAAGTAAAAAAAAAAAAAACATATATATATAAACGTACCATTACTGAGCCATGTCCAAGCATAAACTGAGGAAAACCATAAACATAGGTAGTATGGGGAGGGGTTCGTGTAAAAACCCTGAAGGTTTTCCCCTCTAAGTGTAAATACTACAGCTTATCTTTGTTTTTAAAAAGTTTTACAAAATTATATAATGGAAAAAACAAAATAATATATCCGTATGTACAATAAGGTTGAACATTTTTAAACAGAAAATTATAAACACTAGAATCTGAGGTATTTAAAAGATCATGAGGTATATAATAAAAAACAAAATAAAATAAATAAATAACAAAAACAAGAACCAGAGGTGTTGTAAACAAAAAGATAAATATACAGTAAATAAATAAAATATACATTACACAAGCAATTTGTACAATAAAGTGATAGAGTTATAATTTAAGGAGACGGAAGATGTTAGCATACGAGGGAGAAATTATCTCTTTGTCAGTTTTATGATTTACGGGAACTCGATCTTTTTCCATATGGATATATATAGCTTCGGAGAGGAGTCGCTTTTTGTAGTTAGGTACGGTGGCTAGGATTTCAGGATTATCAAAATCAAAATGATGGTCAAGGGATATAGCGTGCTCGGATAATTTTGAGGAAAATGGGTTACGGGTAGATATTGTGTATTTGTGCTGATAAATTCTTTTTTTGAGATAGTTTTTGGTCTCGCCTATGTAACATGAATTACAATTTGGGGAAGAGCAGGGAATACGATAAACTAAATTTGATTTTTGTAGGAAAGGGATGGGATCTTTTAGTTTTGAATATAGATTCTTTAATTTGTTACTATGTTTTAAAACTAAGCGGAGATGGGGAAAGCTAGAGGATAAGACTTTTTTAATTTTTTGAGATAGAGATGGGATGTATGGAATGGATCTGTACTGGGGAACTATGGCGGTTTGTGGAGAGTGTGCGGGGATGGAGTGAGGGTTTGAAGAAGTTTTAATGAGGTTCTTGATTAATTGGTCAGGAAAATTATTAGATTTTAGGATTTTTGTTAGTCGGGTTAAATTATCTTGGTGAAATTTTGTATCGGAAAGTGTTAAGGAACGGTGTATGAGGTTTTTGGCTACACTGATTTTCTGGTGATGTGGGTGTAAGGAAAAAATATTAAGGAGACGGCCAGAATAAGTAGGTTTGGTGTACCAGTTAGTGGATAGTGAATTATCGGAATTTTCTTATGATAAAGAGGTCGAGGAACGGAAGTGAGTTATTGTTTTCTGTTTCAATGGTAAATTGGAGTCGAGGATGGTATGAGTTGAAAGAAGTCAAGATATTAGGGATGGCTTTGGGGTTGAGGATCAGGAAAAGGTCATCAACATATTTTTTAATGAAAAAAATATCTGCGGAAAAGTTAGGTATAACGGTGTCAAGAAGGTGATTGAGGACGATGTTGGAGAGATCAGGAGCAAGACAGTTTCCCATGGCTAAACCCGAAATTTGTTTATAAAATTTCTCTTGGAAACATAGGTAGCCAGAGTTACAGCACAGAGAGAGGGATTCAAGGTATGAGGATTGGTTGAGGGAGGTATGTGGTTCTAAGGTCAGCCAATTTTCATCGATTATTTTAAGAGCACGGTCAGTAGGGATGTTGGTAAAAAGGTTTACAGCATCTAGGGAGGCTAAAATGAAATTTTGAGGAATAGTTAGGGATTTCAGTTCTTCAAGGAGTTGCTGTGAATTTTGGATGTCATATGGGTTATTTTGGCTGAGTTTTTGTAAGGGAGAAAGAAGGAATGAACTGAGTTTTGAGGATGGTGAGTTGATATTTGAAATTATGGGACGTAATGGGTTTCCTGGTTTATGGATTTTAGGTAAGCCGTAACATCGGGGAGCAACTGAATTATAGGAGATGAGGTTTTTGTAGGTAGAGAGAGTGATCTGTTTGGATTCGTGGAGATATTTTAAATGCTGGTTAAATTTAGTGGTGAGAGAGGATGTAGGATCGCGTTTGGTAGGAAGGTATGTGGTTTTGTCAGAAAGAAGGAAATTTTAGTTTTTCATCGTATTCTGCCCGGTCCATGATAACGGTTTTTGTTTCCTTTATCTGCACGGGTGACTATTATATGGTTATTGGTTTGAGAAAGGATCGGGTAGAGGATAGGTCCTTAGTAAATTGAGGTGAAAATGGAGAAGGGTTAGACGGAGGGTTTTGTAAGTAATTGGTAATAATATTAGAGGTTTCGGGTACGGGAAATCATTCGTTTTTCATCGTCAGGAATCAAAAGAGTGTCCTGATGGATGAATTCAAGGTCGGTTATAAGAGATGTATTAGTTTTTTTGAATTTGTAAAAGGGATATTGAAATTTGGACCTAAGCTGAGAATATTATTGACATGTTGAGGGAGTTTAACGGAGGAGATGTTGTGAACCCAATCAGGATCT
Organism: Piezodorus guildinii; assembly: GCA_023052935.1. Lineage (NCBI taxonomy): Eukaryota > Metazoa > Arthropoda > Insecta > Hemiptera > Pentatomidae > Piezodorus > Piezodorus guildinii. The sequence continues at coordinate 86,769,974 of CM041298.1, forward strand.
CCGGAAGGATATATCTTATTCGCGTTAAAGTTTTCTTTAAGTTGTTTAAATTTATTTGCTAATATACTTTTTTTCTTTGATTTATGAGAAATATAGATATTATTAATGCAAGAGTTTAGTGAGGAAATATCGTCAGTAGAGAGAATGGAATAAAAGGAGTTAAATAAATAATTAATTTTCTTTTTTACTGCTTGAATGAGGAAAATCGTTTCTTTGATATGTAGGTTAAGGAGTGATTTTTTAAGACGGAATTGGATGCTTTCAAGTTTTGAGAGAAATTTTTTGTTAACATTAAAGTTGTTGAAATTGTTGGAAATGAAGGGGGGGAATAAAGAATGAGAGCGGCATTTTAGAAGGAATATGAGCGACTCCTCTTTGTTGGCTAACTGTTTATAAAGATGGGAAATACGGTTAAGAAAAGGTTTTTTATCAGGATATTTTGATTTTAGAATTACAAACGAGTTTACCTCAGTTCTAATGTTATTTTCTGATGTCGCTGTTATTGTTGCTGGAGATGAAGTAACAGTAACTGATGAATCGGCGTCCGGATGTTGTGAAGGTGACACTGGTGATGAACATGTAGTGGTAGGTTTATAAGATGAAGAGTACATATCTCAGATGTGATGGTTTCTGAAGTTTGCGATGATGAAGTTGAGGTCCCAAGTAGAGTGAATTATATTGAGGGTGTATAGTCGACTGTAGAAACTATTATAGGTGGAATAGTCAGGAATCAGTCATTTTTAAAAAGTTTTTAATTTTGCCAACGTTTCGGCTCAAGCTTGTGAGCCATCATCAGGGCTACAAACATCAGAACAAAAGAGATACATATTAATATCATAATGAAAATTTTCTTCTGAATGTAGTGACAATGATAACATTTGAAATAAAACAGAAAATATACCAACATACTTAAATATTATAGATACAGATAATGATAATATGATACATAATCTGATGATGATAAGCATAACAAATTTTACAGAACTTTAGACTTTAATATAAAAGTAAAAAAAAAAAAAACATATATATATAAACGTACCATTACTGAGCCATGTCCAAGCATAAACTGAGGAAAACCATAAACATAGGTAGTATGGGGAGGGGTTCGTGTAAAAACCCTGAAGGTTTTCCCCTCTAAGTGTAAATACTACAGCTTATCTTTGTTTTTAAAAAGTTTTACAAAATTATATAATGGAAAAAACAAAATAATATATCCGTATGTACAATAAGGTTGAACATTTTTAACAGAAAATTATAAACACTAGAATCTGAGGTATTTAAAAGATCATGAGGTATATAATAAAAAACAAAATAAAATAAATAAATAACAAAAACAAGAACCAGAGGTGTTGTAAACAAAAAGATAAATATACAGTAAATAAATAAAATATACATTACACAAGCAATTTGTACAATAAAGTGATAGAGTTATAATTTAAGGAGACGGAAGATGTTAGCATACGAGGGAGAAATTATCTCTTTGTCAGTTTTATGATTTACGGGAACTCGATCTTTTTCCATATGGATATATATAGCTTCGGAGAGGAGTCGCTTTTTGTAGTTAGGTACGGTGGCTAGGATTTCAGGATTATCAAAATCAAAATGATGGTCAAGGGATATAGCGTGCTCGGATAATTTTGAGGAAAATGGGTTACGGGTAGATATTGTGTATTTGTGCTGATAAATTCTTTTTTTGAGATAGTTTTTGGTCTCGCCTATGTAACATGAATTACAATTTGGGGAAGAGCAGGGAATACGATAAACTAAATTTGATTTTTGTAGGAAAGGGATGGGATCTTTTAGTTTTGAATATAGATTCTTTAATTTGTTACTATGTTTTAAAAACTAAGCGGAGATGGGGAAAGCTAGAGGATAAGACTTTTTTAATTTTTTGAGATAGAGATGGGATGTATGGAATGGATCTGTACTGGGGAACTATGGCGGTTTGTGGAGAGTGTGCGGGGATGGAGTGAGGGTTTGAAGAAGTTTTAATGAGGTTCTTGATTAATTGGTCAGGAAAATTATTAGATTTTAGGATTTTTGTTAGTCGGGTTAAATTATCTTGGTGAAATTTTGTATCGGAAAGTGTTAAGGAACGGTGTATGAGGTTTTTGGCTACACTGATTTTCTGGTGATGTGGGTGTAAGGAAAAATAATTAAGGAGACGGCCAGAATAAGTAGGTTTGGTGTACCAGTTAGTGGATAGTGAATTATCGGAATTTCTTATGATAAAGAGGTCGAGGAACGGAAGTGAGTTATTGTTTTCTGTTTCAATGGTAAATTGGAGTCGAGGATGGTATGAGTTGAAAGAAGTCAAGATATTAGGGATGGCTTTGGGGTTGAGGATCAGGAAAAGGTCATCAACATATTTTTTAATGAAAAAAATATCTGCGGAAAAGTTAGGTATAACGGTGTCAAGAAGGTGATTGAGGACGATGTTGGAGAGATCAGGAGCAAGACAGTTTCCCATGGCTAAACCCGAAATTTGTTTATAAATTCTTTATTCCCCCCCTTCATTTCCAACAATTTCAACAACTTTAATGTTAACAAAAAATTTCTCTCAAAACTTGAAAGCATCCAATTCCGTCTTAAAAAATCACTCCTTAACCTACATATCAAAGAAACGATTTTCCTCATTCAAGCAGTAAAAAAGAAAATTAATTATTTATTTAACTCCTTTTATTCCATTCTCTCTACTGACGATATTTCCTCACTAAACTCTTGCATTAATAATATCTATATTTCTCATAAATCAAAGAAAAAAAGTATATTAGCAAATAAATTTAAACAACTTAAAGAAAACTTTAACGCGAATAAGATATATCCTTCCGGAGATCCTGATTGGGTTCACAACATCTCCTCCGTTAAACTCCCTCAACATGTCAATAATATTCTCAGCTTAGGTCCAAATTTCAATATCCCTTTTACAAATTCAAAAAAACTAATACCATCTCTTATAACCGACCTTGAATTCATCCATCAGGACACTCTTTTGATTCCTGACGATGAAAAACGAATGATTTCCCGTACCCGAACCTCTAATATTATTACCAATTACTTACAAAACCCTCCGTCTAACCCTTCTCCATTTTCACCTCAATTTACTAAGGACCTATCCTCTACCCGATCCTTTCTCAAAACCAATAACCATATAATAGTCACCCGTGCAGATAAAGGAAACAAAACCGTTATCATGGACCGGGCAGAATACGATGAAAAACTAAATTTCCTTCTTTCTGACAAAACCACATACCTTCCTACCAAACGCGATCCTACATCCTCTCTCACCACTAAATTTAACCAGCATTTAAAATATCTCCACGAATCCAAACAGATCACTCTCTCTACCTACAAAAACCTCATCTCCTATAATTCAGTTGCTCCCCGATGTTAAGGCTTACCTAAAATCCATAAACCAGGAAACCCATTACGTCCCATAATTTCAAATATCAACTCACCATCCTCAAAACTCAGTTCATTCCTTCTTTCTCCCTTACAAAAACTCAGCCAAAATAACCCATATGACATCCAAAATTCACAGCAACTCCTTGAAGAACTGAAATCCCTAACTATTCCTCAAAATTTCATTTTAGCCTCCCTAGATGCTGTAAACCTTTTTACCAACATCCCTACTGACCGTGCTCTTAAAATAATCGATGAAAATTGGCTGACCTTAGAACCACATACCTCCCTCAACCAATCCTCATACCTTGAATCCCTCTCTCTGTGCTGTAACTCTGGCTACCTATGTTTCCAAGAGAAATTTTATAAACAAATTTCGGGTTTAGCCATGGGAAACTGTCTTGCTCCTGATCTCTCCAACATCGTCCTCAATCACCTTCTTGACACCGTTATACCTAACTTTTCCGCAGATATTTTTTTCATTAAAAAATATGTTGATGACCTTTTCCTGATCCTCAACCCCAAAGCCATCCCTAATATCTTGACTTCTTTCAATCTAAATTCGATCCATTTTACCATTGAAAGAAAACAATAACTCACTTCCCGTTCCCGCTACGCCCTTTATCATGAAAAGTTCCGATAATCCTAATCCACTAATGTACACAAACTACTTATCTGGCCGTCTCCTTAATTATTTTTCCTTACACACATCACAAAACTCATGTAGCCAAACCTCATAACCGTTCCTTACACTTTTCCGATAAAATTTTCCCAACAAGCTAAATTTAAACCGACTAATCATAAAATCCTATAATTAATATTTTCCTACAATTAATCAAACTCATTTTAAATTTCTTCAACCTACTCCATCCGCAACACTCTCACAAAACCCCCATAGTTCCGAGTAAGATCATTACATAATCTACGATCTCTATACCAAAAAATTGAAAAAAGTCATAACCTCATAGCTTTTCCATCTCCGCTTGTTTTATAAACATAAGTAACAAATTAAAGAATCTATATTCAAACTTAAAAGAATCCATCCCTTTCTACAAAAATCAAATTTGTTATGTATCCTGCCTTACCCCAAATTGTAATCAGGTTACATTAGCGGACCAAAAGCATCTCAAATAAAAGATTTTATCAGCAACAATTAACAATATCTATCGTAAACCCATTTTTCACAAAAATTATCAGCACGCTTTTCCTTGTAACATACATTTTGATTTTAATATATGAAATCTTAGCACTGTAACCTACAGTAAAAAGCGATATTCCAGTTATATATATCCATTATGACTAAGATCGAGTTCGAAATCTAAAACTGACAAAGATAATTTCTTCTCGTATGCTAACATCTTCTATCCTTAAAAATATTATAAACTAACACTTATGTACAAAATGCATTGTAAGGTATATTTTAATTAATATTACTGTAATTTTTCTTTTTGTTTACAAACTTGGTTTTAGGTTTTTGTTATTTAATATTTATTTGTTTATGAATTATAAACTCAATGAACCCCATTTTAAATACCTCAATTTCTAGTTGTTTATAAATTTCTTGTTAAAAATGTTTCACCCTTATCTTTACATAGGGATATTATTATTGTTGGTTTTTTCATTATAAAAATTTTGAAATTTTTAAAAAAAGATAAGCTGTAAGTATTTAAAACTTTGAGGGGAAAACTTCAGGGTATTTTACACAACCTTCCCATACTACCTGTGTTGAATGGTTTTCTAATTTATAAGCTTAGACATGGAAGTCGTATGTACGTTTTTTATATATGTTTTTTTTTTACTTTGTTAATTAATGTCTAAAGTATCTGTAAAGTTTTAGCTTATCATCACAGATTATGAAATCGATAATCATTATTTGTATCTATAAATATAAGTATGTTTATATTTCTGTTTTATTTCAAATGTTATCATTGTCACACATTCAAAGAAAATTGTCATAGAGAAATAAGTATCATTTTGTTTCTATGTATTGTAGCCTGATGAATGTCACAAGATGACGAAACGTTGGAAAATTAATTTTTTTTTTATAAGACTATTCCTGACTATTCCACCTATAAATAGTTTTAAGTCGTAACACCCTCAATATATAATAAAGATATATATATATATATATATATATATATATATATATATATATAAGTTTGTGTTGTTCTTAGGTTTCAGTCAATGAATAAACAATTTTATCTATGCGACGTTTCGAGAATTTATTGTTCTCATAATCATGCCTTAACAGTGGAAAAAAAACCAAAAAAAAAAACAAAAAAAAAACAGAACATTAATATTATTATACAATAATTAATATATGATGTTATTGTTAGAGATATAAAAAAGAGTACATTGAACAATGAATAATCATACAGTAGGTACATAGATATTTTAAATTAGGATTTACATTAAAGATATTATTATAAAATTACTTACAATTTTGGACAAAATAGTGTCTTAATTAGGCATGATTAGCCTACAAGCTTTGAAAGAACACTGAAAAAGTAAAAAAGGAATAGTTCAAGTATGGAAGATTTTCCAGGAATTTATGATGACGTCAGGTGTCTGGGAGCAAATAAATTTTCAATTACATTAAAAAAAATCGGTTCAAATCCTACTTATAAATTAATGACAGACACCAATAAAGCCTTGAGTACAATAAAAAAACTTAAATACATAGACATCAAAACGTATCAGAAACTCATCACGAATTCCCCAACATCCCCTAAATTATATTCAGTTATAAAAAACCACAAACCGGGAAACCCAGTGAGACCCATAGTATCATTTACTAATTCCCCTACATACGAAATTTCCAAATATTTAGCCAATATTTTAAAATATCTGTCAACTAACAAATATAATGTTAAAGATTCTTTTGAATTCCACGGAAAAATTACCCAAATCCATGTGCCCACAGGTTATAAACTAATTTCATTAGACGCCTCCTCTCTATTTACTAATATTTGTATTCTGAAAATTAAAGAAATAATTGAAAAGAAGTGGAACAAAATCGAAACACACACAACCATCCCCAAAAACCAATTTTTGAAACTCCTCACCCTCTCTACGGATAGAGGATATTTCCAATTTAATGATAACTTTTATGTTCAAAAGTATGGCTGCCCCATGGGATCCCCTATTGCTCCAATTCTGGCAGACATTTACTTAGAAGAATTACTCGATACAGTTATTTCCAAAATTCCATTCAATATTCCGTTTTTATTTAAATTTGTAGATGACATCATAACCGCAATACCCACAGAAAATAATGAAGAAGATATTATATTAACTGAATTTAACAAATATTCACACAGACTGACATTTACGATTGAACATGAAACTAACAATAATTTACCATTTTTAGACATACTCTTAATTCACAAACAAAACGGGGAAATAGAAACCAAGTGGTGGCAAAAGCCTATTCATTCCGGTAGATACATCCACTATAAAAGTCAATGTCCTAATAGGTATAAAATCAACACAGCAAAAAATTTAATAGATCGAGCGAGAAAATTAACCTAAAAAAAATACCGAAAAATTGCGGAAAATAAAGTAGTTGACCTCCTTTTAGAAAATGGTTATCCTACACAAACTCATATGTAAACTACTAAAACAGATACCAACGTCACAAAAACAACAGCACAATGAGAACAGCACCAAAATATATTACACTATCCCATACATACCCACACTTTCCGAAAAACTTGCAAAAGCACTTAACATTAACAGAAATAATAGTGATTCTGCCATTACGTACAAAAATATAAATACTTTATCAAAATTATTTACAAAAACTAAAGATTCCGACAAATTAGACGTTCAATCAAATGTAGTATACGAAATACCTTGTGAAGACAAATGCGGAAAGTCTTATTTTGGAACATCTGAACAATATTTAAAAAGGAGAGTATACCAACACAAATATAGCTGCACTTCAATTAAAAAAGACCCAAATAAACCTGACCAAACTGCCCTCCCTACTCATTTCAGAAAAACGGGACATTCATTCAAATTTCACTCACCGAAAATAATTCATTATGAAAAAAACAGCTTCAAACGAAATTTTAAAGAAATGATTACCATAGAGAAATATAAAAATCGCGCCATAAATAAAAAATCGGATGTCCAAAACCTAAATGCATGTTACTCAAATTTGATAAACACATATTAAAATTTTAAAAAATAAAATAAACGTCTTAATAATAATACGAAATAAAACGAAAACAACTCAACAGTAGGAGGGAGAATACCCCAGACACCTGACTTCATCATAAATTCCTGGAAAATCTTCCATACTTGAACTATTACTTTTTTATTTTTTCAGTGTTCTTTCAAAGCTTGTAGGCTAAACATGCCTAATTAAGACACTATTTTGTCCAAAATTGTAAGTAATTTTATAATAATATCTTTAATGTAAATCCTAATTTAAAATATCTATGTACCTACTGTATGATTATTCATTGTTCAATGTACTCTTTTTTATATCTCTAACAATAACATCATATATTAATTATTGTATAATAATATTAATGTTCTGTTTTTTTTTGGGTTTTTTTTCCACTGTTAAGGCATGATTATGAGAACAATAAATTCTCGAAACGTCGCATAGATAAAATTGTTTATTCATTGACTGAAACCTAAGAACAACACAAACTTAAATTATCAACAGTCGAGAACTGATCAAACAATATATATATATATATATATATATATATATTATATATATATATAATAATATAATTAACTATGAAGACAAAATTTATTCTCTTAAGTAAGTCAGCAAAGAATTACATCAAACCTGTGCTTTAGGTGCTATGTCCAAGGTCGCGGGTTCAAACTTGGCAGGCAGGTGGCCCCAGGATTTTTTAATGGGAGTACAACATAAGGAGTTATGCCGTACCTCGGATGGGATGTAAAAAGGTGGTCCGGAGCCTGTACGATGTCAAATACTCCGAAATGATCCCTATCCTAATTAAACCTGGATAGGCAAAATTATCCAGGGTAGCATCGTCCAATTAGACATAGTAAAATAAAGTGACGTTAAATGAATAAACAAACAATTAACAGTTCCAAAAATGTTAATTCACAACGTAGATTATATTTTCTTGTCAACTAGGTAACCATTAAGCTAATTGACTAATGCCAACACATTACATGCGGGCATAGTGACTAATTGTTTTGAGTTGCGGGGGGTGAAAATTACAGCTTAAAATGTCACAATTTCCCCCATTAAACTTCTCATTAGTAGCAGTACTATCTAACAGTTTAAATTAAAACTCTGAGTCACATTGTAATGTTCGAAACAACAACGAAATTTTGAAAAAAAACTTAATGAACATTTCATTTATTTAATCATTAAAATACATAATAAACTTTTATAGATTAATACATGTGAGGTATAATATAATTAATGCGTATTCTCTGGTGCTACTCGCAGTAATGATGAGACTGACCGACCCTACGAGTACCATAGAACCTACGAGGTTGTTTTTTTAATTTATCGAAGCTTTTAAACAAGCAATAACGTAATATTTGACATATCATAATAGCTACATTCGGCCAAGATACAAAATTAATGAGGAACAACTAACATAAATTAAAAGAAATATTTAGAACAACAAAAAAAAACAAAAAACAAATTCTTTTGGTGACAATATAATTAAATAACATTTATTGCTAATGATTAAACTAAAAAATAATTAAAAAAAAAAAAGGCGAAATAACTTAAACTAAAAATATTTACTACAACCTAACTAAGACTGAACAGTACCGCACCGTTTTGAGAAACGAGAAGGTACATAAAAAGAATGTGGAAGGGGAGGGTGCACGATGGATGTTTGGAGTGAGAGAATTCCAAAAAGGCTGCTGGAACGGACTAGAAACGAACGTTCATATGTTTTGGTTCTATGGTAAGAAGTATAAAGGTTTATAAATACTAGTTAGAGATATAAATGTAACAATAGGAATAATCATTATGTGAAACAATATTTTTTTTAGTAAAAAAGTTATGACAGCATCACAGGAAATTTTGAGTTTAATAAGAATTATCTTGTTTGAACTAGTATAACTACACAGGTTCTCCTATTTACACTATTTTGTGAGGCATGTTTATTTAGATTCGGAGGTTCTTAAAACGTATATCTGAAATGTTTCGAAATTTTAAAGGTCATAATATTAGTTTTATGTAACTTCCCATGTGAAAAATATAGTAATGAAAAGTATTGCGATCGTGAAAATTTCCTAATTCGAATTTTCACCTAAAATACCCTATGTAGGGTCGACTGAGTTCTTATGGGCAAGTCTTGCAAAAAGGTCTACGCGCGTTTGTATGTGTAAGTCCAAAACAACAAGATATGTGAAACTTAAATTTCATATTTTAAAAAGGTATATGTGATAGATATTACTGAAATAATAAGTGCTTTAGTGCATCCTGAGATCGAATCTCGCAAAAAGGTTAGTGATTGTGAAATCATTGTCTCAAAAATGGAACTCTATATTTTATATGTGTGTATGTGTGATATGATATATCGCTATAAATTTTGCACCTTTTCATGATTTTCTCAAAAACGGTTTTAACGATTTTGTTTCAACTCTCTATACCATATAAAATTGGGTAGGTTTTAACTTTTTTGAAAGAGCCTGACAGGATTAAAAAAAAAACCTATTTTTTAAACTTCTTCCTCTAAAGTATCTTTAATTTTGTTAATGAAAAATTTTATTTTTTTTAAAATGATTTAAAGAAGATAAGTAAATGAAACCCGTGTGTTGTGAGCATCTGATTTTTACTTTCACTTACTTTATATAGTAAGGGAAAGTATTACGATCGTGAAAATTTTCGAATTCCAGTTTTCAACAGAAATACACGTTTTAGGGTCCCCTGAGTCCAAATGGCCAAGTCCCGCAAAAAGGTCTGTGTGTGTGTGTGTGTGGTAACTCCCGGGCGGAAACAGTAAGTCCTATAAAACCGAAATTTCATATTTAAGACTAATATACGCTCGATACGTTACAAAACTTTGTTCATCAAAGTGATCTTACCAGAAGAGCCACTTTACACCATGCATTTAGCACATTTTTTCGATTTTATCTAAAACTGTTCCAATGATTTTGATTAAACTCGCTATATTGATGTAAAATTAAATGGGCTTTAATATCATGTAGGTTTCATTTTGATTAAAATGGTCTGACAGGGCTTAAATGCCGATATTTTATATTTTCTTCCCCTAAAGTACCTTTAATTTTGTAGATTCAATAAAAATAACTATATTATCTAGTTAACGCTGATGAAAAACAGGTAAATATATAAATTGAACAAAAATTCGATACCCAACTAAAGAAGGAAACAGAAAACATATTTTTTTAATGCAATTTTTCGTTTTTGAACATAAGAACAGTAATATACATGTATGATATACCGTTGGAAAGCTAAAGATTTTAGAAAAAAAATATTATGTCATACACAACCTTTTAAAAGTTAATAGAGAGTGATAAAAAGCCGATAAAACTATAAAACTTCTATTTTAGATAATAATATAATAGATTTTTTAATAAAACACATGTTTCAATAGAAATTCAATTTAATTAATTACAAAAATATAGTTTCACGTATTTTTATCTCTAACTGTATTTGAAAATTCTTTCATTGACTTTAAAAATGAAGGTATGTGAAAGTCGTGTGTTGCCCGCACCAGATTTTTTTTTTACAATATGAATGAGAGCATATTTTTATTAATTATAAATTTCCAAAGTACAAAACAATAATTTCTTTAACTGATGCTGGCTGTTTTAATTAAAGAAGGCAGCCTCTAACGATTCTAGTGATCTGAATACATTATTGGAATAATTAATCTTCATCCATTTCCTGAAGCAGAAGGGGATTATTACGCAATTAATTGGGATTGACATCCCTGGGGATTACATCAATTAGGTTTTACAGGGAGTGTGAATTACAATTTGGGTAATCGACTGTTCCAGTATACTTATAGTTGATTTACATTTTAATATAATATAATTATGATAACTTTTACTAACTAATGAATACATTAAATAACTTATTGTTTTAAATTATTCTTATTGTTATTTGTCTATCGGTTATAGAAATTATAATACTTGTTATGGTGACTCTGTTGTTATTTTAGAAAAAATATAATACAAAATGACCGAACAAGCTCATGATTTACACTAAGAAGTCCGGGTGGAGTTTAAGAAAAAATAATCTGGTGCGGTAAAGGTACTTTAGGGAAAGAAAATTTAAAATATCGGCATTTAAGCCTTGTCAGACCATTTTAATCAGAATAAAACCTACAAGATATTAATTCCCATTAAAGTTTACATCGATATAGAAAGTTTAATCAAAATCGTCTGAACCATTAACGAGAAAATCGAAAAAAGGTCCAAAATGCATAGTATAAAGTGCCTCTTCTGGTAAGCTCATTTTGATGAAAAAAGTTTTGTCACGTCTCGGGCGTATAGTTGTCTTAAATATGAAATTTCAGTTTCATAGGTCTTACCGTTTCCGCCCGGGAGTTACTACACACACACACACACACACACACACACACACACACACTCAGACACACATACACACACAGACCTTTTTGCGGGACTAGGTTATTTGGACTCAGGGGACCCTAAAACGTGTATTTCCAGTTAGTTGAAAACTGGAATTCGAAAATTTTCACGATCGCAATACTTCCCCTTACTATATATAGTAAGTGAAAGTAAAAAATAATAGTCTGAGGTATTTATTGCTTTTCCAGCGTTTCTAACCACAAGGTGGGTTGTCGTCAGAGTTAAAAATAGAAAGATATAAATAATATAAATAGAATACAACACATTTAAGAAAAAAAAATGGTTGTAATAAGTAATACCTATATATATTTTTTTAATGTTCTTTAGCCGCCTCTAACCTTCAGGGGCAATGGTGTGATCAAAATAATTATAATCGGTGATAAAACCTTGCAATCTTTATGAATTCCATTAGGATGGCCATTTTTTGTGCTTCATCTTGAATTATTTCCTTCATAGTTTTCCCTAGCCTAACATTTATCTGAGATTGCTTTAAGTCTGGCCATTTTGTTTGATCCTCTTTCTTCCTCTGACTGCCCCACACTTCGTCTCTATATGGTGGTATTTATATGGTGTGCACTCAGTTACTAAATTTGAAGAAATTGACACTTCTTTATAAGAAGTAGTAGTGAAAAATATTCACATAAAAATCATAAAAACATTCGATTATCAGCTAAAGAATAAAAAAGAGAAATATTTTCTGAAATTCAAGCTGCAAATTTAGAATTTTTCAGTTCAAAAATAATACAGATCTATAAGATAAAGTTGGATAGCTCAAGATTTTAGAAAAATGATTATGTAATAAACCAAGCACAAGCACTATCTTGTAGCACCAACTGCAAGTCATAGCGCGTCGGACGGCGCAATCCCCACCCTTCCACTCCTTCCAGCCGCCTCATTTGAGATGCATACATTTAATAAAATAAGAGAATTTAAACCGGAACTAAACAAATTAAAGTTCTAAACAAAGTTTAAAAATTTGTATCAGTTTAGAATTTTCTTCATTTATTAATTCGTACCTGTCTGCAGTATTGTGACAACCAGGAAATGTGATTAAAAAAAAATGAACAAAATAATGACATGTCAGGCATGAGGAAGGACAGTACACAGCAGCACGTCTTCTCGTCAGCTTTTTTTTTTTAATATATGTTGTCCATCATTTTTTAAATGATTTTATGTTTTTGAGTATTTTATGTTGTATTCATGAGCCTATTTTTATTTGATTAGGGGCCAAAGATCATAGCTTTAGTTAGCTGAGCGAGGTCTTGGAGAAGGCTTAAAAGGGGTTGGATAAGATTATTCAACCCTCTTATTATTTGCGAAATTTGTGATGAATTTTCACCTGAAGACGACTTCTAAGAAATTTCCCTCCTCACACAGGAGCCTTATGTTTCGTTGGGGGAGACGATGGCTGGAGTGGTGGTTCCGATTGCTGGAGTGTTGGCCTCTGTTGTCGAGTCGGAGCTCTCAGATGCTGAAATTGTAATTCTATGCGTGTAGCATTATTCTGAGCTGGTGGCTGGATTGATGTTTTTTTGAGGAAGATCCGTAAATACCTCTAAATTCGATTGTTGGGAATGAGGTCGTTCAGAGCTGTATGTTCGTGAAGCTTCAGTAATTGGCACCCACGGTAGTTTGCTGGATGTCCTTGGTAGTTGGTGCATGTCGCTGGTGTTGCTCTTGCCTTCGTACAAGTTGTGATGTTCTGGTTTAGACCACATTTCACACAACCTAGAGAGTGGTCACAGTATGACTTCGAGTGACCGTACTGCTAGCATCTAATACACTGTGCTATAAACTCTGGGTTCTTCTACTTTAATTTTTTTGTATGAAATATGGATTGAATTTTTAAAATTTTAGATTTGGAGATATCATTAAAAAACATAGGGAGTGGGTTTTTTTAGCCGAGAAATCATATTGCTTAGATTCACTACTTTATAGACATATTTTTCGATATATTTTTTAATTTCTGAAATTGGTGATGTGTGTTGCAGGTTTTTTAACGACTATCCTGTGTTCTTCTTCTTCGAGAAGTTGATATGTGTGATAATAAGTTCTGAATGCTTAAGTTTGGCTACTAGTTTTTCTTATAAATCTGATGTGGAGGGGTGAACTTTTATTGTACTTTGAGGTAAAAGAATTCGGAGATGATTATTTTCTAAAAATGGGACAAAAGCTTTGTAGTCTTGGTTCACGGTCCAATATACCGTGAATGTATATTGGAGGTGTGGGTATAGTGGAGGGCATTTATTGGGTTGTTTCACATGAAATGTCCGTTTTTATAGTTTCTGAAATACATGAAGGATTTAGCAGGTCTCTGTTGTTTTCTTCCGAATGTTTACATATTTAAAGTAAACAGTGTCTAATCCTCTACCTTTGTATTATAAACATTAAATTCCCAATCAATTACTCACTTTTTAGTATACCTCCAAATATGAACATGGAAACACGCGATTTTCGAGTAATATTTTTGTACCAGTTCGAACTCTGCCATTCAGCAGCTGATGCCGCTGGAAATATTTGCAAGGCATTTGGGTAAGGGAGTGTTAAAGAACGGACCATTCGCCGTTGGTTTGCTAAGTTTTTAGCTGGAGATACCGTCTTGGAAAACTTGAACCGAGGAAGACCTCCGTCCGTAATAGACAACGATGTTCTCAAACATACAGTAGAAGGAAATCCCTACCAAACAGTTAAAGGACTCTAAGCACAACTAAATGCAAGTGTATCTACCGTTTCCAGACATTTAAAGTGTATTGGGAAAGTAAAAAAGCTCGATACTTGGGTAGCTCATGATCTCACTGAGCAGCAAGACCCCATGTTTCAAAACATACCGTGCAAAAATTGAAAGAACTGGGCTATGAAGTTCTTCCGGACCCACCATATTTTCCCGACTTGTCTCCAACAGATTACAACCTGTTCAGGAATTCAGACAACTTCGTCAAAGGAAACTTTTTGAAAATGATGATCAAGTGGAAAATGCGTTTTCAGATTTTGTTTCACGTCAAAGCTCAGAGTTTTTCAGTTCGGGGATAAAAAAGTTGGTGTCACGTTGGGAAAAATGTTTAGAAAAAGAAGGTAAATACTTCCAATAAAATTATCTAATTTTCATATCGTATTTTTAATAAAAATCCTTTACCTTGAAAACGGACATTTCATGTGACACAACCCAATATATTGGAGGTAAATTGTCCAACGGAGCAAAAGTGTTACTCGTATGGATATAACGTTCTCTGCAACTTTTATTTGTCTACGTGGGGCTCTGGATTCAGTTGGATCTTGGAATTAAAATTTAGTTTTGATAATATATCACAAACCATGTAGTACTGAAATGAAAATCACTTAACTTAAGCAACCGATTTTATAAAATTTTTAACAGATGAATTTTACTCATATAAACTCTTTTAAGAAAATATAAGCGGTTACTAATAAAACCGAGGTTTTATCGGATAAAGAGTTCTTGGAACACCTTATAGTTGATTGAAAGCACCCAAAGGGCAAAAAGTTGGCTATTACGGAATATAGACAGCAAAGGAATAAAAACGAAGCGGGAAAGTTGAAAAGTCAGTAAATTTGATAAATATCTCAACGTGTTACTTGGAGAGAAGAAATATTTACTATTTGCTTTAAGAAAAATTTCTCCCTCTAAGGTCTGGGTGTACGTGACCGACATCGCCAAAGGCAAAAGGGTGCGTAAGTCTTTCCTTTGGTCAACTGTCAGATCCTTTCCGACTTATCCAACCTTGTCCCTTCAGCGTAACTATTTCTGTTCTCAGCTTGAATCAATACCACTCATTCTCCTCTAGATATAAGGCAATTGTAAAATTATATATTTATATATATATATATATATATTCGAAATAAAAATTTAACATTTTCTACCTCAAATCAAATCTTTTCAACGATAGATTCATTATTAACCGTTGAGATAGTAATTATTTACACATCTCGTAGATGCGCTCGATGATAACAGTCATACGTTACATCATCTCTCAGATTTTTGCTTTTTTCAGTAGGAATTCGCTTGAATTCAGTCTGGAGAACATCACTAGACCTCAGGAATACTACGGCAGTGAATATTGGAGAAATTTCGGTAAGCAAAGTTATAATTTACTTTGTACAATCACGAAAAAGTGAAAGGAGGGTCACTGATCAGCTGATTGCCGCTAGCTCGGTAAGCTCGGGCTTGCTTTTCTTTTACTTATCTTTCTTTTATCTTTAATTCTTATCTCATTATTTATTTATTATTATTATTATTTTCTTAATCAATGAGATATTTTCATCAAGTCATGTCCTCAAAGTCTGCAAGTAAAAGATCTAGATCTGCGGGTTCAAACTCGTCTCCCACCACAAAACAGAGACCCCGCCGTGAACGAAATAAAAAAAATGATGCCACCAGCGACCGCGTCAGCTACCTCATTAGGATCTGAACCACAGCCCAGCACATCATCACAAGGAATAACTGATGATTCCCCGTTTTTTACACCGAATCCATTTCAGATCCTCCAAAATGAAAAAGAAACCATGGAATCTTCTCCTATACCCAAGGAACCACTACCTCCACCAATATTTGTTAAAAATATTAAAAAATTTAAACTGATGTGTGCGCATTTAAACAAAGTAACTGATCCTAATAGTTATTATTGTATAAATAAAACCAATGATACTAAAATATCTCCGACTACTGCTGAAACCTACAGAAAGATTGTAAAATATCTGACTGAGACCAAAGCTGACTTTTATCAGCTGCGCCAGGAGAGAGCATTAAGGGTCGTAATTAGAAACCTACATTCCTCAACACCCGTTGAAGCTATCAAAGAAGAGCTGACAGAATTAGGATTCCAAGTGAGGCAAGTCACCAACGTTCTAAAAGATAAAAGACCACTGCCTCTATTCTTCGTGGACTTGGAACCATCAGCAGGAGTCGAAAATATCTATGACCTCAGTAGACTGTACTATACCTGTGTAAAAGTTGAAAAACCTTACACAAAGAAAGAAATAGTGCAGTGCCATAACTGTCAGGCATATGGTCATACCAAAAGTTATTGCCATCACATACCACGCTGTGTGAAATGCGGTGAACAGCATAAAACAGAAGAATGTACAAGATCAAGATCAACACCCGCTGTATGTGCTCTGTGCCTCAAGGACCACCCGGCTAACTACAAGGGATGTGAAATCTACAAGAAACTCAGAACCAGATACCAAAAACCTCAGGATCCGAATGAAACAGCTGTACCAACCAGAAGCAGAAGAGAACCATCTAAACTTGTAAATTCTAACGTGTCATTTGCTCACTTGCTTGGAGGTGGTAACCAGAATCATGAAGTCGAGGCACTGCCGGAACAACATTTTCCTCAACATTCTCAATCTATTGTACAAGAATCTATCCCTCAAAGTTTACCTAATCTTCAAAAAACTCCTCAACATCAAATTTCTCATATCCCTCCACCATTAAACGTCACAGATCTTACCAGTCTAATGACATCGTTCATCTCCGAAATCAAATCTCTTGTTATGCCGCTTATATCACTCCTTACAAATCTAGTATCGAATCTAATCCCTGCCTTGAAAAATCCTTAAATGACTTCACCTAACTCCTTATCCATTCTCCTTTGGAATGCGAATGGTGTTAGAAATCATACTGACGAACTGACAGCGTTGTTGCAAGACAAAACAATCGATGTTGCACTTAAAACAAGCCACAGCCATAGTAATCAAGACTTTTTCCTTTCCGGTAACCCTCACATCTGCATATTGCCCTCCTAAACATTCCATTTCCAATACCGAATTTGTATCCTTCCTGGATTCCTTAGGAAATCGTTTCATTCTGGGTGCAGCCAAGCATCAGCAGTGGGGTTCCAGAACCACGAATTCTCGGGGACTAAATTTGCTGTCTGCACTCAACTCCCGAAATTTTAATATCCTGCCTCCTGACTCCCCTACCTACTGGCCAACCGATCCTAACCGCAATCCTGACATCCTCGACTTCTTTATCCACAGCGGATTAGGCTCCCTCAACTTGTCTGTAACTCGCCTTGATGAACTATCCTCAGACCATAGTCCACTGATCCTAAAAGTATCTCTCACTCCAATTCCAAAACCCATTCCACCATCATTCATCCGAGGCCCTGTCAACTAGAACCTTTTCCGCCAAATCCTGACCGATAATATTGACCTCAGAGTAACCCTCAAAACCCCAGATGACCTAGATAATTCCGTCTATTCCTTTACCACCACCATCCAACAAGCTGTCTGGACTGCTTCCTCTCCTAAACACTCCAATAAAAATCCAGACCAAAATCATTTTCCACAACCTATTTTAGACCTCATCCACACCAAACGCCGAGCAAGATCAATATAGCAGCGCACCCGACACCCAACAGATCGCCGCTCCTATAACTTCTATTGTAGGCAATTGAAGAGGGAGTTGGCGACCTTCCGTTCTCAGTCCTTTAATTCCTATCTCTCCGCTCTATCAGCTCGTGATAATTCCCTGTGGAATGTCACGAAAAATATCCTAAAATACCATCAAGTTTCCCATCCTCTCCGACGTGGTGATGACTCCTGGGTTGCGTCTGACGAAGATAAAGCCGAGGAATTCGCCACACACCTCTCCAAAGTATTCACTCCTCACCCGGAATCCCACATCAATCACACCGCAAAAGTGCAAGACTTTCTTATGTCACCGATTCCACTTTCCCTACCTCCTAAAGCTATTAATCCCTCTGAGGTCAAATATCTTCTCCAAAAACTGACCCTCCGTAAATCTCCTGGACACGATCTCCTTACTCCCCAGATCCTCCGACAACTTCCGCAGAAAGCTATTATATTCCTTACTTATATTTACAACTGCATCCTAAGCACCACCTATTTTCCTCTGTTATGGAAACATTCCACTATCATTCTTTTTCTAAAACCAGGCAAACCTTCCAACAACACTTCATCCTACAGGCCTATTAGTCTACTCCCCATCCTATCAAAAATCTTCGAATGGCTTCTTCTTAAACGTATCCTACCCCTATTAGAATCTCAAAATCTTCCTTCCCATCAGTTTGGATTCCGTCCTCAGCATTCCACAGTTCAACAGGGGCTCCGAGTTGTAGACCATATTTCCTCAGCTCTTGAATGCAAAGAGTATTGTTCTGGTGCGTTTCTGGACATTGCGCAAGCATTTGACCGGGTATGGCACACTGGATTACTCTTCAAGCTGAAAACCAATTTACCCCAGTCTCTATACCTCATTCTCCGATCCTATCTCTCAAACCGTTCCTTCCGAGTTCGCTGTGGTGTAGAATTTTCCAACCTTTATCCTGTTGAGGCCGGTGTTCCTCAAGGCAGCTTCTTGGGACCTGTCCTCTACATCCTTTACACTGCTGATATTCCTACACATCCTGATACCTTTCTGGCAACTTTTGCAGACGACACCGCTATCCTATCATCCAGTTCCAATCCTGAAACAGCATCCTTAAACCTTCAGAGACACCTTTTCCTTATCGAACACTGGAGTAATAACTGGCGTGTAAACGTGAACGAAGCCAAATGTAAACACATAACCTTTACTCTTAGACGAAAATCCTGTCCGCCAGTTTATTTCAACTCATTACCAATTCCTCTCTCAGATACAGTCCGGTATCTTGGCTTACTGTTAGACAAAAGATTGACTTGGAACCCACATACAAGACTTAAAAGACAAGAACTCAACCGACGATTCGGACAGTTATACCGACTACTCAACAGAAAATCTGAACTTACAGTTGACAACAAATTATTAATCTACAAGACATTACTGAAGCCCATCTGGACCTACGGACTTGAACTGTGGGGGACAGCTAAACGTACTAACATCAAACGCATTCAATCCTTTCAATCCAAAGTCCTCCGTACAATAGTAAATGCTCCTTATTATGTCTCCAACTATACCTTGCACCACGACCTTAATGTTCCATTTATTTCAGACCTAATTCCATCCAAATTTTTCAAATTCCACCAGAACCTATTACATCATCCTAATCCTCTAGCTCATTCCCTATCCAGCTCCACTCATCCATACAACCCACCTAGAAGGTTGAAACGGCAGTGGCCCCGCGACCTTTTGTAAATATATTGGAGTTCTAGCACTGGCTAGATTCTCCACTCAATGTGATGTATGTATGAGTGTGTGTATGTGTATATAGGTATAAGTGAATTCTTGACTATTGTATTGATTCATTATTGTGTATATATTTTATTGTAATTTTATGCCGTGTAAATATTGTATGAATGTTGTATGTATGATATCTTTCAGCACTACTATTAATGTCCAAATTGGGACAGATTGTAATTTTACTCAATAAAAATTGTTGTTGAAAAAAAAAAAAAAAAAAAACATCTCGTAAGTCCATAGATCACCAGTTATCATTTTCTTTCCGGTTATACTTAAATATTTTCGCTACCTGGCATACGTACCTTTGTTATTGATTTTTAAAACACTTTTTTAATCTCAGCCCGCACTTTAATATTAATAGCATTAATTTTTTACTTTCGCTTACTATATATGAAATTGGATCACTTGTAGCTGGGTGGCTAGCGTAACAGCCTCCCATGCTAAAGGTCACGGGTTCAAACCCGCAGATGGTCCTAGGATTTTTTAATGGTAGTAAAAAATCCTTAGCTACGCCGTCCTTCGGAGGGGACGTTAAAAGGTGGCCTAGAGCCTGTGCGATGTCAGGTACTCGTTAAAGATCCCTATCCTAATAAAACTTGTACTCCCACTGTATCATCGTCCGATTAGCCATAGTAGCATAAAGTGACGTTAAATAAATAAACAAATAAACAATACTATATATGAAATATATAGTAAGGGAAAGTAAAAATTTTCGAATTTTCATTTTCAACGGAAATACACCTTTTAGGTAAAAATAACCAAGTCCCACATAAAGGTCTTTAAAAATTGAAATCGATTTGAACTTAGCAGGCAGAGACATTAAAAAAATAAGAAGGAAAAATACTAACAACAATTTTTGGTCCGGTTTGTCTTGAGAGAATTGGGATGAGACGGAAGTTATATCTACATTTGGAGAAAAATCTCTGACACTTTCAGAAAAATAAGATTAGATAAGAAATAAGATTACAGAAATTTAAAGCCACATTCTCTGTATAGACGATAATAGAATGACCTAATGAATTCTTTGTGTTGCCCTTCAATGAAAGTTAAAAACAATTGGATACTTGAAATTGAAAAATATTTTAAGATAATAGGCCTTACAAACCAAATTCTACAAGACAGAGCTGCATTAAAAAATGCAATTGACAAGCATTTGTTTAAAACTAAAACGATTGTTACATCTAAGAAAACATGGAAAGAAGATCGTAAAAAAAAAAACGTAAAACGGAATGTTATTTATTTATCATACCTAACTTAATTTATTAATCTTTTTAAATTTAGTTTTGTTCAGCCAATGTATGCATCTGAAGAAGTACATTTATTTTACTCTTTTGTTTTATTGTATAGATATATTCCTTTTTTTATTTTATTACTTCTTACACCATTGTAAGTAAGAATTAATCATGATCATTTGGTCTTTTGGCCAGATACACTGTATACTTTAATTGTACATATTTGTTGTTCTTAAGGGACTGTGTCCCAGAATAAAGATTACTTTCTATTTCTATTCCTATTTCTAAAAAATACTACAGTGAAAAGATTAAGAAGAATGCAAGCACATCAGCGAAATAAGTTGAATCTTGCTCCATAGTTTGGCATAACGATGCAAAAAACAAAAATGAATAAAATAAATCCATTGTGTAATAATTTGTAGTGTTTTTTTTTTCAGCACAATCTTAGTTAAATATCAACATCTGTTAGGCCACCACTGCAATACAATTAGATGGAAGGTATTATTCTCATTTAGAAGACAACTTTTAATTTCTGCTTCTTTACGAACGCCTTTCTATTTAGGACATACTGATCTGAACCTCAAGCACTTCCTCAAGCCAGACATATTGCTACTTGGTCCAGGTACTGAAAATAAAGCTCTTTGTCTCAAAAGTACTTTACTTTTTTTTTCTTTCCAGTTTTTTTTCTCTAAGACTCAAGGAATTCAAGTACAGACACACATGATGCAAACATTGCTTGCATGCAACAAAGTTTGCAAGAAGTATATTTTGATAACGATATAACATTTTGTATTAATAATAAGCATTATTGCTCTGTGTGAAGACCGTCCATGAGTTTTGGTTGTATTTCTACTTTCACTTACATATACTGTATACTTACGCATACTTACTACTATGCTTTATCTATGAAAAATATGTTACTGCCTCTTAGCTTCACTGTTAGAGCTGTCCTTTGTTTCTGATCAGTAAATTTCTCTGAGAAGAGGATATCTGCTTAGCGATTGGCATCAGGGGATATGGTGTATTTCAGCCTTAGCTGCGCCCTATTTTATCGGGAACTACTGTTTTTTTTTTTAACTTGGAAACTTAATTGGTTTGTTATTGCAGCTTCAAATCGACGCAGTTCCCTTCCAAAAGAGTTTAAACATCCTACCGGATAATATTTAAATGCTTTCTGGTAATCTTTAGGAAGGTAGGCTGTAATCAAACACACTTTTTCTATATTCACGTCCACTCCATTTTATATGTATAGTTTATCGACTCAATAAATGGGAAGAAATGAACCAAATAAGCTTCCTGGTAGTTCTATAGAAATGCAGGTTTTTCTGGTGTCCTATGTAATCAAACTATTTTTTCTATATCCACGTTACGAGATCTCTTCCAGTTTGCCAAGCCTATTATATTTTATAATATAAAAATGGAAACATTTTTAAAAATCAAAGTTCTTGATACTTAACAATACTCAAGGCACTTTTTGTAGAACATCCTTTAGGGTTTTGGAACTTGTTTTTCTACTCAAAGTAAGGGAAGAATTTTCACCAAAAATCAGATAATAACAATATTAATAAATGTCAGAGAGAGGGCTATGACGAACAAATAAGAGAAAGATATGGGAGTTGGCGGGAGCGGAAACAAACAACTCTCAGGTAGATTTATCTGCTGAGAATCGATAGGTCACCCCTACTCGTGGTTGTTTACTGCCTCCGGGGGGTGTCCACTCCATCATGGGCTCGTTCGGGGAGTGGGCCCGTTAAATCAGTGCGTTACAATTAATTCATTATTCTCTCAACCGCCTTCCACTTTTTATCTGTGTCCGTCCTTCATCATCTGATGGCCTTTTCGTCGGTATCAATCACCCTATGTCGTGATAATCGCGGTCTAAATCAGCTGTTTCCTCTAGTTACAGCTAATATGGCTGATTTTGCCAACTGCCCTAACCATAGAAAAAACCCACTTAAATGACTACAAAAGAAGAAAAAAAAAAACTTTATTCTGGGTCTCAGCCCCTTAAGAATAACATCAAAATTGACAAAATATAATAGATAAATCTGGCCATCACAAAATTAAGGAGGAAAATGAAAAGGATATAATATAAGAGAGAAATTCCAATTTGGATTTGCTGCTCAACATCGCTGAGTTGCTATGCGTACACAGCATACCGCATCAATCCTGAAGACAATTTTTAAGGTACAAATAGAGGGAGATTCTGCCAAAAAGAAACACTTGGACATATCGATGGGCCTCTTGGACAAATCGAGCCTAGCCTCAATATATATGGTGATGCAGAATTCCCAGTGAGTCCAGGATTATGGTTTCCGCCACGTTTTGTAACTGTTTTCTTTCGAATCTATCCCTCTCCAAAAATGATCCAGTATCTACTGGGATGGTCCCCCTGCTTCCGAACCAAAGTCTCGTGACTGAAAATTTTCGTTCGCCGAATTCCTCGCGAAATATTTCTTGTAGATAAGGGATACATTTCGATTAAATGTTTTCCTTTTCCTCTTGAATTCTTTAGCCTTGTTCCCTGTCATTTCTTTCGTATCTGATAGTGGGATCCACTATCAGTGCTTCCTTTTCTATAGTACTAAATGCCAAGATGCCCACAAATCTACTTGATCCCTCAGTATCAAGGCAAAACACCTCTTGGAAACATTTGTATTTTTTCTTTTTCAACAGTTCTGCTATCTCCTTATTTATGCGTTTGTGCTGGCGGGTAACCAGAAGCATGTTATGTGGACATTTACCCAACACATGTGCAGGGTTTCTGACTCTCGACCGCATCTGCGGCAGAGAGGTCCAACAGCTTCATTAACCTGGCACCTCGATCCCGGGATTCCACGAAGTGGTGCGTAGTTTATGTTTAGTTTAAGTGCGTTGGTCCACTCCGATCCTGTAAGGATCCTTCGATCAAACATTAACCTATTACCGCATGGGGTGGCTTTGAAATGGACCACGCCTACGCCCTGCCACTTGCATTGGCTCCATTCCTCGAAAGAATTTTCTCTTAAGAATTGTCTTACTTTCTTTACCGTGAGAGGGGCATCCATAGTATTTCCTTCAATCTGCAATTCGGTGCACTCGTGGATCTCCTCCGTTAAGTTAAAAATAGTTTGAAACAGGGCATCTGTTACTCCGGCCAATCTTTGGGAAATCGCCCAATGATAATAAGAAACAAATTATTTTAATGACGATATAATTAAACACAATTTACTGCTAATGATTAAAGTAAAAGATAATAGAAAACAAAACAAAAGTTGAAATAACTTATATAATTGCATGAGAAGATCTAAAAATATTTACTACAATCTGTCTAAAATTTAATAGTAGAAAAAGAGAATGCACGGCAGATGTTTGAAGAGATATAATTCCTTATATAAGAGCTGGTGTAACGGGCTAAAATATCGCTATTATAATAAAATTCAGTGAATTTAAATAAATATATATTTTTTCTCAAAGTTCACACAATCCATGTTATTATTCTTAGCACTCAATAGATCAAAATTTGTGAAATTATCTGAAAGTGAATGTTTAAAATAAAATTAAATCATAAGGTTACCCAGGTAATCAAACTGAAAATTAAATGTGTTTTTTTGATTATTTACTTAATGACATTTAAATTGACTGCCAACCAGGTGATGCTACAGTGGGATTCTAAAATTTTGTCCACTCAGGTTTGAATAGGATAGGGATCTTTAACGAGTACATGAAATCGCACTGGCTAGGTTCCACTATTTTACATCCCCTCTGAAGGACGGAATGACCAAATATTTTTTTAATCCTTTTAAAATATCCGATGAGCATCATCCATTTTTTTTTTGATTATCCAAATGACCGTCAAGACTTGAATCCAAATCCTATATGGTCAGTACCTGTTTCCCATAATTTAATAGAACCTTAGGTTACGGAACCAAATATAATAGAAAAAGATAAATAAATTAATGAAATAGAGAATAAAACAAAATAACGTAAATGAGTGAGGAATGTGACTCAAAAGGAATAGAAAAAAATGAAATAATATTAAAATTATATAAAACTCTGTGAAGTGTCTTTTTTTTTTTTTTATTTTTTTAGATTTTACATTGAGCGTTAATGAAGAATTGCTTGATGATCATAAACTTTTCTTTGTCTAACTTTTGTAAAAACATGGCTTCTGTTTCTGGGGGAACCACTACTTCTCTTTGCTTTCTATATTTTCTGCATCGAAATAGAATGTGGCGCGGGTCTTCTGAGACTTTGCATGTTAGGCAATTGCCATATTTTTCTATTTTCTTTAAACTGAGAAATTTTTTTGTGCAGCCATGGTTAGTCCGTAGTCTTACTAATTGTGAAATTTCTTTTCTATCAAGTTGTTGGTTATTCGAGAACCATGGTATAAGGCTAATGGTTGGCTGGGTTTGATAGTAATCTTTGCCTTTAAATTGTGACTCCCAGTCATATTTCTCCTGCCATTCCTGGACTGCTTCTTTCTCTAGACATTTTAAAAGGTCTTGGAGAGGTACTTTTGCATTTTCTATCGTAATTTGTTTTTCCCCGGCAGCTCTATCTGCCGCTTCATTTCCTGACAGTCCTATATGACTTGGTACCCATTGGAAGCTATAACTCTTGCTGCCGGTTTGTATATTTCGGATAATGTCTATAGCTATATAGGTTGTTAATTTGTTTTTATAAACATTTTCCAATAGTTTGCACGAGGATGCCGAGTCTGTGAATATGACTATATTAGCGTTAGAGAACATCATCCTTGTTTCAATGTATGACGTTGGGCATGAAGGAATATTCACAAAACCATAAATGAACAAAAACTTAAACTTTAAGAATCATGTATATAGTATTGCATTAATTCTTCTTCGATAATTTTTTTGAATTACTGAGTATATTAATTTTATTGTGTTAGATTTATCTAATTATGAATGATAAAGGATTCTTTTTTTTCTCTCTTATATGAATAAGTGTAAGTAAACAAAATAAATAAAATATGGTAAAATAAGAAAAAAATTAAATTAATTAATTAAATTATCGGATTCGAGTTTTAAACATAAATACATTTCAATAATAGAAAAAAAAAGTTGGAAAGCTACTGATTTTAAAAACAATATTAACTAATGTTCAAACAGGGTGATGTAGAGTGACAAAACATCAAGTTAATACAAAATACCTGTACTTTTTAAAATTAATTAACGTAATGATATAGATGAAAAGTGCGCGTTGTGCTTAACAGATTAAAAAAAAATACTATCGAGGAAGGTTTATTTATTCAGATCTTTTTCACAATGAGATGTATTGGGTTGTTTCACATGAAATTTCCGTTTTTATAGTTTCTGAAATACATAAAGGATTTTGCAGATCTCTGTTGTTTTCTTCCGAATGTTTAGATATTTAAAGTAAACAGTGACTAATCATCTACCTTTGTATTATAAACATTAACTTCCCAATCAATTACTCACTTTTTAGTATACCTCCAAATATCCATGTTCATATGAACATGGAAACACGCGATTTTCGAGTAATATTTTTGTACGAGTTTTAACTCGGCCATTCAGCAGCTGAGGCCGCTAGAAATATTTTCAAGGCGTTTGGGGAAGGGAGTGTTAATGAACGGACCATTCGTCGTTGGTTTGCTAAGTTTTCAGCTGGGGATACCGCCTTGGAAAACTTGAACCGAGGAAGACCTCCGTCCGTAATAGACAACGATGTCCTCAAGCATACAGTAGAAGGAAACCCCTACCAAACAGTTAAAGGACTCTCAGCACAACTAAATACAAGTGCATCTACCGTTTCCAGACATTTAAAGTGTATTGGGAAAGTAAAAAAGCTCGATACATGGGTACCTCATGGTCTCACTGAGCGGCAGCAAGACCCCATGTTTCAAAACATACCGTGCAAAAATTGAAAGAACTGGGCTACGAAGTTATTCCGCACCCATCATATTCTCCCGACTTGTTTCCTACAAATTACCACCTGCTCAGGAATTTAGACAACTTCGTCAAAGGAAAACTTTTTGAAAATGATGATCAAGTGGAAAGTGCGTTTTCAGATTTTGTTTCACTTCAAAGCTCAGAGTTTTTCAGTTCGGGGATAAAAAAGTTGGTGTCGCGTTGGGAAAAATGTGTAGAAAAAGAAGGTAAATACTTGGAATAAAATTATCTTGTTTACATATCGTATTTTTAATAAAAATCCTTTATCTTGAAAACGGACATTTCATGTGACACATCCCAATAATTATTACAATTCACATAAATGGAGAAATGCAACGTTTTTATCTGTCCTTGTTCTAGTTTAGTAATTATTCTTTTAAGTTCTTTCACACCAATATATTTTTCCTATAATTTTACTTCATTTATTACTTTCAGTTGGTCACTTTTTTCTTTTATTTTATTATTTTTTGTTTATTTAATTAAATCATTTGACGAAGACGATTGTAGACTACTTAGAAGCAAATTTCAATTTTTTATTTGTTCTTCTCCTTTCAAGTCCTTCATCTGTTCAGAAAACAGCAGTTCTTCCGTTCACTTGGTCCCGATCTTACCTTCTTGTGTGCGACTTTGCTAACAACCCTTCGTGACTTTTTCTCCAATTTTTTTTTTGTTCGGTATTTCTTAAATTTTGATTTCAGCTTGTTCAAGATCACTTGGTTACTTTATTATTTATTTCTTACCTATTCAGAGATGTTTTTTATTTTGAAAAGACTTCTTCGCAGAATAAGTATATGTTAGTTATAATCTATTATTTAAGGGTAAGAGAGACAAAATTGTGTAATACCTGATACAAATAAATTAAATTTATATTTTATTTTATTACAGTAGATAATATCATACACCATACATAAATGGTTAACGAAAAGTAGACCAGTCTATTGACCACATAAGAGTATTAACATAGGATACAATTTTTCATTAATAAATAAAAATTTAAAAAAGTTCCTTAAATTAAATCTTGTGAATTATTTTTACAGGGTGTGTACGAATCCGGATATATGATGAAACATGCTTATTATTCTACGATAACGCTGTTATATATGTTAATATAAACACGTATACCAATTGTCAAGTATTGTAAAGCACAATAAATGACATAATAATTGTAATAAATATTATAATAATATTGCACTCACTGTTAGGATCCTGAGAATAAGGGTAGTGTTTTGGAAGTCGTATTCAAGGCTGAAGTGTATCTGTCCAACATTCTCAGACGGTTCCGAATTATCAATGTACATATCCACCAAGGATATGGACCTGCTTTGCAAGAAGGCCATCTGTAAAATAAAAATAAAATAGATATTAAATAATAAATAAAATGAAAGATTAATTAATAAAATAAATATCATCAAGCTTTCTTTAAATATATATATTTATTGGTATTTACAACTGTATAATGAGATAATGTACATGTACATCTAGTAAATGAGATACAAGAAACAAATGTCATGATTCCATGTGGGGATACTACCCATTGGTAGCACCCCAAAGACTATGCTAAACTAGAAGGTCTCGGGGCCATTTTCTTTTTTAGACGCCTCGGAGGATTATCAGGGATTGTACAGGAAGTAAGGATTGAAACTAGTGGGTTAGAGTGGGAATGAAGTTTGTCATGAAAGGAGTGGCACCTGGTTCGGGCCAAGTCAGCAACAGAGGGAACATTAAGGTCTTTATGGATGAGTTTATTTGTGACAAAATAAGGAGCATTGAGGATTTTTCGAAGGATTTTTGATTGTAAGGATTGGAGACGAGAAGAATTTGATGGTTTAGCAGAGCCCCAAATCTCTACTCCGTAAGTCCATATTGGTATTATGATAGTCATGTAGATGAGTCTTTTGTACTTAAGTGAAGGGCTTGAGCGTTTGTCCAGTAAGTGTTGAAGCAGTCGAAAACGTCGGGTAGTTTCTTGTCTTTTCAGTCTTGAGGGCTCCAAGTAAGACGTTTGTTCAGATGCAGTCCTAGATATCGGATCTGTTTAAGCAGGACATCTTTAAATATATAGAAATTAATTAATTAGCCAATTTAATAATGCTTTAATTTACGATTTTTTATTGAAGAATCTTTAATCCTTTCTGTGAAGGGAAGGATCTTCAAAAAAAAAAAAAAAATAAAATAATCAAATCTTCACAAAGGATGGATTAATATGATACCATCTTTTATATCATTCAGTTGTTTTACTACAATTTTCCTATTCGCTCAGAGTTTTTCCGTGGTTAATTATACATTATGAATGTCATTGCAAACGCAAGGCATTCATAATTTTGATATTTTTATGATCACTAAAATAAAAATAAAATAGAATAAATTCCATCTGCTATTATACCAATTTCTACCAAGCAAACCTTTATAATAAAATAATTATCGCAATTAGAGAGGAAAATATCATATTATCTGTCTTGGTTTATATTAATCTTGTTGATAATTGGACTATTGAACGAAGTATATCTGAATATTTAATCGGATTAATTATTTCTTTAAAATAATTGTATTACACCCAGATTTAAAATTATCATTGCTCATTCTTTCTTAATTAAAATACAATTTAATGAACTTGTTCCATTTGTTGATATTTTATATTATTTCCTTCGTTTTAAAAAAGGTAGATGGGGCCCACACGACAAGACTAAACGTAAAACTCTAAATTTTCGACTGAGACTATTGTATTCGATACATAGACATTCTAAATTACCCATCAGACAGAAATTTAACGTATACACTTATTTATTAAAAACAATTTGGACTTACGCTTGCCAAATATACGGACCTGCTAAAAAGACACACATACATAAAATACAAACCTTTCAATCGCAATTTTTAAGACTGGCAACGAACTCACCACCATATGTTTCAAACGATACCCTTCATACTGACTTACGTATTCCAACTACAACAAACCACATTCGATCAAAATGGACACATAAACAAACTTGTGCAAAACATGGCTACAACCGACATACGATCCATAACTCGGCGTAGGCTGAAAAGGAGTTGGATCAGGGACCTCCTGACCTGAAAATATAGTTCTGCTTAATTTTAGCAGGATATGGGGTGGTATCTCCCTCATGCCTGCCCAAGCCATGTTTCCTTAGAATTTAGCACATTTCCTGAATGTAATATTTTTTACAGGTGTAAATAAATATTAAGTGAAAAAAAGGTAGAATTTTTTAAAAGGAAATAATCTGTAGTAATATAAATTTGATCAGCTAGCGAATATTGAAGATTCTTAGGTATGTATGTTTGTGTTTAATATAATTTATTCTTTTCATAAATTATAAAACTTATAAGATAATAAAACTGTGAACATTGGGTTGTTTTTTAAACTTGAATTCAATAAAAACATTAGATTCCTGTAAATATTTTTAATCGATTATATATGTCTCATTACACATGGTTTTTTTTTTTTAAATTCTGTCCTCCCAGAACAGTTGAAGGACGACTCTAGCGCTTCGCGCCTTCTAAGTCAAAATTTCCGGCTCTGAACCGAACCAAACAAACCACTTAAGACGGTGCTAGCTCCTAAGGAATCCTCACCATACACACTGCTGCAAATTTTATTAACCGTCTGTGCAGGGGATTTTTCTTTGATTGATTTGTAATTATTCTTCTTAGTTAAATTAATTAGGAGTTAAACGATACTCACAATTAGTTGGACTTAAATTATTGAATTACAAACATAATCTATAATTAACTTACCTAAAATAAAGATTTGTTTATTTGTCCTTTACTAACATTTAACTCAGTAACCTCCCTTAGTGAAATATATACCCATATGTGAACATGATAATGAAATAAAGAATAATAAAATTCTCAATTATACAAATTTATTAATTTTCTTTGCTCTCAAAATCTTGATTTGCAGAATTACAATCAGTCGTGCAATTATTGGGTTGTTTCACATGAAATGTCCGTTTTTATAGTTTCTGAAATACATAAAGGATTTTGCAAGTCTCTGTTGTTTTCTTCCGAATGTTTACATATTTAAAGTAAACAGTTACTAATACTCTACCTTTGTATTATAAACATTATCTTCCCAATCAATTACCCACTTTATAGTATACCTCCAAATATGAACATGGAAACACGCGATTTTCGAGTAATATTTTTGTACGAATTCGAACTCGGCCATTCAGCAGCTGAGGCCGCTGGAAATATTTGCAAGGCATTTGGGGAAGGGAGTATTAATGAACGGACCATTCGCCGTCGGTTTGCTAAGTTTTTAGCTGGGGATAGCGACTTGGAAAACTTGCCCCGAGGAAGACCTCCGTCCGTAATAGACAACGATGTCCTCAAGCATACAGTAGAAGGAAACCCCTACCAAACAGTTAAATGACTCTCAGCACAACTAAATACAATAGCATCTACCGTTCCCAGACATTTAAAGTGTATTGGGAAAGTAAAAAAGCTCGATACATGGGTACCTAATGATCTCACTGAGCGGCAGCAAGACCCCATGTTTCAAAACATACCGTACAAAAATTGAAAGAACTGGGCTACGAAGTTATTCCGCACCTACCATATTCACCCAACTTGTCTCCAACAGATTACCATCTGTTCAGGAATTTAGACAACTTCGTCAAAGAAAAACTTTTTGAAATTGATGATCAAGTGAAAAGTGTGTTTTCAGATTTTGTTTCACTTCAAACCTAAGAGTTTTTCAGTTGGGGGATAAAAAAGTTGGTGTCACGTTAGGAAAAATGTGTAGAAAAATGATGTAAATACCTCGAATAAAATTATCTTGTTTTCATATCGTATGTTTAATAAAAATCCTTTACCTTGAAAACGGACATTTCATGTGACACAACCCAATAGAATCAGCAAATGAGAAGAGTAACGTATGAACGTTGACACGTGAGGCATGAGGAAAGATCAGTATCCAGAAGCACGCTTTCCCTGACACGAACAACCATTAATTATTTATCAAGTGACGAAAATGAATTTTTTTCTCTTGAATTTAGAGTAAGCAAAATAACACTTAAAGATAAGGAAACTCGGTTGAAACTGATGCGTAAAAGCACCATAACTAATCCTTTTTTAGAATATCTAAACATTATTGACCAAGTAAAAATGAAACAAAGAGAGGATTAAATTGAAATATTGAAAAACGCTAAAAACATATTTTACAACCCAATAAAAATGTTGAAGCAAAGGATTCTTGAGACGTTTATAACACTATAAAAAAATTTATAAGTAATTTTCTTTTTTTTTTCTCAGGGCAAATTAATACAAGAATTTACGATTCAATTTGTTGTTTCTCATATTATGTGAGGGCTGGTTTTTAATATTCTCGTACCATATATATTCTATATTAATTAAACATGGTATGAATGGTTAATCTCGTATTATTATGAAAATGAATAATTCTAAATATTAATTTCTTGAATTAATATTCTTTATCTTATAAACTTAGTTGAAAATTGATACCACCCATTATAAACTTTACAGCCACAAAAACCCCTTACGCCATAATTCTCCGACCCCTGTTGTGAGAACAGTCATTAGGAAAGATGACAATGGGATTCTGTGCATAAGAAACTTTCAAGTCGTATGTCAAACGGATTAGTGCTTTAACTCGTTATGGGATGCCCATTTTGTAAGTCCGAATAATTCAAAAAAATAAAAAATAAATGATTGTCGATTGATTAATAGAATCAGTCAGAACACTGATTTCAATCTTCGACCGAGTTGACTCGGGTCGGTTAGATTAATTACAAAAGTTTACAAGATTAATTAAAAGTTAGATCATGATTGTTTGCAAGGGAGAGGGAGGGAGTAGAAATAAGATTTCAATGTTCCTTCATTTTTTAATTTTCATCTTGTCTGTGACCATTATATCAAAAGAAGTTATACAGGGTTTCTAATAAATTGTTATATATACTAGACCTTAAATGGAACAAAAATGTTCATATTACCCATTTTCCGATTCTCAAAGGTTAGGTGTTTACATTTGGCTTCGTTAACCTTTACACGCCAGTTATTACACCAGTGTTCGATAAGGAAAACGTGTCTCTGAAGGTTTAAGGATGCTGTTTCAGAATTGGAACTGGATGATAGGATGGCGGTGTCGTCTGCAAACGTTGCCAGAAAGGTATCAGGATTTGTAGGAATATCAGCAGTGTAAAGGATGTAGAGGACGGGTCCCAAGACGCTGCCTTGAGCAACACCGGCCTCAACGGGATAAAGGTTGGAAAATTCTACACCACAGCGAACTCAGAAGGAACGGTTTGAGAGATAGGATTGGAGAAAGAGGTATAGAGACTGGGGTAATTGGGTTTTCAGCTTGAAGAGTAATCCAGTGTGCCATACCCGGTCAAAAGCTTGCGCAATGTCCAGAAACGCACCAGAAGAATATTCTTTGCATTCAAGAGCTGAGGAAATATAGTCTACACCTCGGAGCCCCTGTTGAACGCTGAGGACGGAATCCAAATGATGGGAAGGAAGATTTTGAGATTCTAATATGAGTAGGATACGTTTAAGAAGAAGCCTTTCGAAGATTTTTGAGAGGATGGGGAGTAGACTTATTAGTATAGGCCTGTAGGATGAAGTGTTGTTGGGAGGTTTGCCTGGTTTTAGTAAAAGAATGATAGTGGAATGTTTCCATAACAGAGGAAAATAGGTGGTGCGTAGGATGCAGTTGTAAATATAAGTAAGGGATATAATAGCTTTCTGCGGAAGTTGTCGGAGGATCTGGGGAGTAAGGAGATCGTGTCCAGGAGATTTACGGAGGGTCAGTTTTTGGAGAAGATATTTGACCTCAGAGGGATTAATAGCTTTAGGAGGTAGGGAAAGTGAAATTGGTGACATAAGAAAGTCTTGCACTGTTGCGGTGTGATTGGGTGTGGCGAATTTCTCGGCTTTATCTTCATCAGACGCAGCCCAGGAGTCATCACCACGTCGGAGAGGATAGGAAACTTGATGGTATTTTAGGATCTTTTTCGTGACATTCCACAGGGAATTATCACTAGCTGGTAGAGAGGAGATGTAGGAATTAAAGGAATGGGAACGGAAGGTCGCCAACTCCCTCTTGAATTGTCTACAATAGAAGTTATAGGAGCAGCGATCTTAGAAATGTTAAAATTTAATTTTGTGCATGACGTTTGACACTCCCTTTCCTATTTTGAGGGTATTGAGTTCTATAATCTCACATTTTTTCCATTGAAGAATGGTGTCAAAAGTGAGAATTCAAATTAACCCTACTAAATCCCATTAAATTACCTTTACCATTGTCAAGAACCTATGTCCGTCTGTCCCAATATATCCTTTAGCAATATTCCACTCACCTCAGTTAAAAAGATCCGGTACCTGGGACTCCATCTAGACAAACGTCTTACTTGGAATCCTCACACTAGACTAAACGACGAGAAACACCTCGTAGATGCCGTTTACTACATCAATTTACTTGACTAACGATCAAAACTTTCCACATACCACGAAAAATGAATTTAAATTATCATCATTAGGCCTATTTGGACGTATGGGATTGAGTTATGGGGATCCACCAAACCATCCAATTCTTCCCGCATTCAATCCTTGGAATCCAAATTCCTCCGAAAGATCTTAAATGCCCCTTACTTTGTCACCAATAAAATAATTCATAAAGACCTAAATATCCGATTAGTCGCAGATCTAGCCCGAACTAGATATACCTCCTTTAATCCCAAATTACCCGTCCACTCCAACCCATCATCCGCCACCTCTCATCTATTTCTGGTGATCCCCCAAAGCGCCTGAAAAGACGATGGCATTGCGACCTACTACATTAATTAAACACTGAAGTGCTACCACTGGGTAGTTTCTTCACATGCCTGTATCAAGCCCACTTAATTAATTAACACATCTACTTTTTTTTTCTTCAAATTTTTTTCATTCAAACCTGTCAATAAATGTTGACAATCAGCCAATGTGATGATAAAGGAATGATAGTTGGCGTGATCGGCATGACGAAGATAAGATGCCCAGCGGCACCTCTTCCTGGCGTGCTTCCTATTACGGATTTAGCTTAGAAGGCCCTTCATCCAACTTCTTTCCGGTCTTCTGGGAGTATTGTGCGGCATGTTACTAGTGGCCATGCTTCGTATTAGATTGTTAGTATGTCCGTGTAAGTTGTTGTGAAAACGTTTGTAGAGGGTCCGAATCTTTTCGTTAACTGTTGGCATGTGAAGGTCTGTATGCAAAGGAGTGTTGCTAACGTACCATAGTGAGTTTGTAATAGTTCTGAAAGTTTTAGATTGAAAAATTTGAATTTTGCGTATGTGTGTCTTTTTGGCAGTCCCGTATATCTGTGAGGCGTAAGTCCAAATGGGCTTCAGTAGGTAAGTGTAAGTGTTTAGTTTATTTTTGTTTTAATTTTCAACACCCGTGGTAATATCCTTTCTGCCTTCTCAAACTTCAATAATTATTCTATCCTCTCGCCCATGAACCCTACATACTGGCCTACATCTCCCAAAAAACGTCCGGATATCCTAGACATATTTGTCACCTCAAAGCTTTCCTCCTCGGAAACAATAGTTAAATCGTCAGTGCAATAGTCAGTTTGCTGGTGTTCCTCAAGACAGTATCCTAGGACCCATTCTTTACACAGTCTATACAGCTGATATCCCAGCCCGTCCTAACACATTCCTTTCTATCTATGCCGATGACACTTGCGTGCTATCAGTTAATAACGATTCTAGTATTGCCTCACAAACTCCCCAATCCCACATCAGACCTTGAGTATGGTGTCAGAATTGGGAATTAAAATCAACTCCAATAAATCCATAAACCTATGACATCTGCCCTACATGTCCTTTAATGAATTCGCTTGTCCCGTGAACAGATCCGCTATTTAGGACTCCTGCTTGACAAACGCCTTACATGGAATCCGCATGCAAGACTGAAAAGACAAGAAACTGCTCGCCGATTTCGGTTACTTCAACCTTTACTTGACTGACGCTCTAACCTTTCACTTAACTACAAAAGACTCATTTACATGACCATCATAAGGCCTATCTGGACCTACGGAGTAGAGCTTTGGGGCTCTACTAAACCATCAAACTCTTCCCGTATCCAATTCTTACAATCCTTCGCAAAATCCTTAACGCTCCTTACTTTGTCACGAATAAAATCATCCACAATGATCTTAATGTTCCATATGTTGCTGATTTGGCCCGTACCAGGTATCACACCTTCCATGAAAAACTCCACTCCCACTCTAATCCATTAGTTTCAATCCTTGCTTCCTCTTCCATTCCTGATTATCCTCCGAGGCGTCTGAAAAGAAGATGGCCTCGAGACCTTCTTGTTTAGACTCACTACCAAAGAGTGCAGGACAGTTTCTCTTCATGTTCACTCCATGTGTTATAACATTACAGCATATTTACTTGATGTATTTTTTGTAAAGTTGTGAGTTTCAATAAAAAAAAAAAAAAAAAAAAATAAAATGTAGGCACTAAACAATTTTTTTTTTCATCCAAAGTTTGATATCTAAATTTGAAATATTTCAATCAATCGGCGTATATATGAAGTGAAAGAAGATATTGGAACAGTTGGTATTTGAATGAGCATAAAGAAGGAGCACGGCGGATAAGCAGATACTAAATGAAGGATCAAAGTTTTAGTTCTGTGGGTAGGAATGTAAACTACAAAAGACTCATTTACATGACCATCATAAGGCCTATCTGAACTGGATGGAATTGAGCTTTGGGACTCTACTAACCTATCAAACTCTTCCCGTATCCAATCCATACAATCCAAAATCCTTCGCAAAATCCTTAACGCCCATTACTTTGTCACCATTAAAATCATCCACAAAGACCTTAATGTTCCATATGTTGCTGATTTGGCCTGTACCAGGTACCATGAAAAACTCCACTCCCACTCTAATCACTAGTTTTAATCCTTGCTCCCACTTCAAATCCTGAAAATCCGCCGAGACGTCTGAAAAGAAGATGGCCTCGAGACTTTCTTGTTGATTCACTTCTAGAGAGCTGCCAATGGGCAGTTTCCCTTCATGTGTTTTATTATTGTAGCATATTTACTTGATGTATGAATATAAAGTTGTTAATTTCAATAAATTAATTAAAAAGGAAAAAGAAATTTTTAATTTTGAACGTCTTGAGAGTGGTGAGTATAAAAGTTTTAGTCTTTTGTTTAGCGTTATCTGTTTGTTCTTGATGTGTGGGCCCCATGTCATTCTTCTGTCGAATGTCAAGCCCCAGCAGGTGGGCAGGTGTTGTGTCGAAGAGTGAAAGTAATATGTTGGGATTTGTCCTGGTTAACTCGAATTTTCCTAAGTTTGCACCAGTCATGGAATTGTATTAGATGGTGTTGTAATGTCTGTGAGGCGTGTAATCTATTTTATTGTATAATACAGTATTTAATTTCTTTGAAATAAAAATAAGTTCTAGGAAATTCTATCTTCTTTTATTTTGTATCACTCATTTTCCTGTGCGAGTAGATCAAGTAGAAGATATTTTGTGATTTTCTGATAAAAACTATGTATAACAGGTCACAACTTTAAATTTGATTTTTCCTTCTAACCATTTAGAATCAGGCTAAGGGTCATACGAACTTTTTTGTTCCTCTTGAGATCTAGTATCTGCTTCAAACAATATGACTAGACATTTATGAGACACCCAGTGTATGGTATATGTGATGAGAGCCGAGAGAAATAGAGCGTACTAACCTCAATTCCTTCTTTATACTAGAAGCAATTAGCGAAGAGTAGAAGTCAATTAGAAGGTACAGGTTAGATTTTCAGCTAATGGGGAGGTTTGTTATTCAGATTTCTTGGTATACCATCATGAGTTTAACAAACATTCTAAGAATATTTTTAATGACTTTCTTTTATTGAAAATAATTATAGATCTGTATAACAGCCTAACCTATGTCTTCCAAGTGACTCTTACTCTTTGTCCTCCGTGATAATTAAGTGCATCCTAAAAAAACAGTATAAAAAAGATTTCAAAGACATATGCTGGTTGGATTTTATTTTATAGCGGTTTCAATGAATAAATCGAGACCGACCCACTATGACTAGAATAGCTGACAAACTTTTAGGATAACCCGTTCTTGTTGAATTGTTGAATATAAAAGGGCATCAAATCTCTCCCCAGTCCAAATATCTTTAGGGTAGAGCGTGGCTAGTTGAAAATGTTTTCACTTGAACGAATATAGCTCCTTAATGATAAGTCTCAATGAGTTTTTAAGCGGCTTAATGGGTTCGTAATGTATCCCTTAGCAAAAGTGTCCAGAGTAATTTTTTTGTAAGAAGTCGAATTTAAGAGCTACAGCTATTTAAATTCAGGAAGTCAAGTTTGCTCAATGTACCCCATAGTAGAGCTAAGTGCAGCACTAAGAATGTCTAACCAAACCAAGGGTTCAATTTCGACTAGAAATAAAGTAAAATATTTGTTTAACAATCAGCTCTTTATTTATCGTCTTTTAGAGACAGGACGACAAAATTTGACAAAAATGAAAGTAGGTTTATGTAGTGTTAGTGATAGAATAACAAATCTTGCAGTAATATTCTTTGGATAATGAAATGGAAATATAATAAACAAAACATCAACGTATCTTAGGACTAACTTCAGGATTAAATTCAGTCTGTTTTTTAAAATCTGACTTAAATATCTTAAAATAAAATAAAAACTTAATCGTCGTTAGTCGTCTTGCAGTCTTCCTCTTGTAAGTCCGGATCCCAACAAAAAATAAAACATTCATTAATTAAGTAGTTTGAATCGTGAGGGAAATTCAACTAACCCCAACCCGGAATTTTAAAACAAAACAGGTTATAAAAAAATCATAAGAATTATACCCAGAACAACTCCACATACCGAAAGCACAATAATTCACCGAAATATTAACACTTACCTAAATAAAAACCAATAATTAATAATACCTTTAGAGCACTATATAAGCTCGTTTAATCCCATTAGAGTTCTTTACGAAAAGCATCTGTTTAGTTATTGGTTGCAAAGAAGAAAAATGAGAGCGTCCGACGAAATTCTCGTACCTTTAAGCCATTAGTGGAAAACAATTTTCACAACTGCTGAAGCAATTATAATAAACGGATTATTTTTTTTTTTTTTTTATAGATATAAAACTAGACATTAAATTATTAGACTCTGCAAAATATTAGAGGCCAACGCTTTCCAGGATTCGCGTAAAAAAATGGGAAAGTTTACTCCCAAAAAACAATTTAAAAAAAATATCTCTGCTACTAGTATAAGTGAAAAACAAATTCGTGTCAAAATCGCTACATTTCAAAGCGAAACAATAAAATAAACAAGCAATTATATCATTTATGTTTTATGCTTGGTAATAACCTTAAAATATAAATAAGTTAAAAATTAATATTAATAAGGTTTACTAAATACTGTGTTCCTCGCTCCTAATAAGGAATGTTAATTGGAGCACAGAAATCTCATTTTTAATTATTTCACTTTGAAATAGGTTAATTTTGTCATCAAACTTATTTTTCTATCTTCCTTCAATAGAACCAGAGATATCAAATAAAATATGATTTTGCGCGCAAACTTCCCGATTTTATACTCGACTCCTGGGGAGCTTTGGCCTCTAATATTGTGCAGAGTTTGATAGTTTAATGTCTAGTTTTAACTAACAATTTTCATCAAAATCAGTAAGAAAATGTTTGAGATCTACTCTTGTCGGATCTTCCGGAGTCCTATAGAGCGTGGGGAAACGGGGCTGAGGTTATACTATTCTTCACGACTGATCAGCATTGCGGAAGAATATACCTCAGATGACAAGGCTCAGTAATTATTTGTTTGTTTATTTATTTAACGTCACTTTATGTTACTATGGCTAATCGGACGATGCTACAGTGGGAGTCCTAAATTTTGCCTATCCAGGTTTTATTAGGGTAGGGATCTTTAACCAGTACCTGACATCGCACAGGCTCGGGACCACCTTTTAACGCCCCTCCGAAGGACGGCGTAACTAAGGATTTTTTACTCACATTAAAAAATCCTAGGACCACCTGCGGGTTTGAACCCGTGACCTTAAGCATGGGAGGCAGTTACGCTAGCCACCCAGCTACAAATGATCCCAGTGAATTATTTTATTTACCAATTGTGCAAAAATTAGTTATTAACTTTATTTTAGAGACATTAAATTATTAATTGTATCTAAAAAATCTCTAGAAATTCGGTTTCAAATAGTTATGGATTTTGTCGACTTTCCTTCTAATAATAAAAAGTATAAAACTAAAAACTATATGCAGCATTAATTTTTAATATATAATAATGAAACATTTAATGATATAAGTATGAAACTTTAGAAGTGAATGGAAACTTATTCGTTTTTATTACCGCTTACATAGAATGATACTTTTTGGTATCCCCATCAACATATTAAATTGTTATAAAAACTTTAGATTTTATAGATTAATTTTTAATATTTCCCTCATAATGATGGCTGAAGCCAGTGTTTACAAGATTGTTTTATGTTTTCAGTGCTAAATAAATTGTATTTTGAAAAAACGGTTGTGATAGTTATAATTGTTTTTTAATTTATACTGGCATAGCAGTTGAAAAGTTAGTCTTACAATTTTTATAAGATTAAATCATTTATTAAACGAACTTACAAATAGACACATTTCTATCTGAAAAAGTAGAAGGATATTTTTTAATTTTATTTTGTTTTCTGCATAATTGAAAACTTATAACAACCTCAAGTTTGACTATTAATTGAAAAAAATTTTATTGGAAAATTATTAAGTTAATTTTTTTTTTTATCTTTGATTTTTTTATTCGCACTTGTCAAAAGTTGTCTGACAAGCAAACGGGGAAGGAAAGCCAGAGGTCGCTCATCCAGCTTCTTTTTAGCCTTCTTCTAAAAGACATTTAAGATATTTACATGTCGTTGATAATTTTATTGTCTTATTCGTGTAGTTTCTATGAAACCGTTAATAGAGAGCTCGTATGTTGGTAAAATTGTTAGTCCGTATCCATAATATAATTAAATACTTTTTTTTTTACAGCACCTTCTAGTATCAAAAAAGTGACGCTGTCTGACAACAAGAATATTTAGATCGCAATCGATTTACATACAGTTCGACGTAAAATATCTCAAAAGGTTGATTGAGTTCTTAATAAGCCTGAACTATTTCATTATTTGTTTTAGCAATTTTTCTATTTTTTTGTTGTAAAATATATCATCTTCCACCAACTAACTTATACAACTAGCAATTTTCTCAATTTAATATCTAAGTTATAGATGATAACATAATAATGTTATTCATTGTTTCAAAATCTTTCTGGTATATAGTTTAACTGAAGTCTTAAAAGACCAGAGAAATAATATTTCTAATGTAAATTTGTCGAAAAGAAAGCACTGATAGTAGATTCCACTATCATATATGAAACAAACGATCGAAAACAATGCGTCAGAATCCAAGAAGAGAAAGAAAGTATTTATACAAAATGTATTCCCTACCAGGAGGAAAAGTTTCCTGAGGAGTTCGGCGAATGAAACTTTACAGTTAAAGTGCTTAGGTTTGGATAGAAGGGAGACCATTCCAATTTGTAAAAGTACGGAATCAGTTCGATAATATGGCGGAGAATATAATCTTGGACTCACTGGGAATTTCGCACTACCATATATATTAAGGGTAGGCTGTATTCGTAAATTTCCAGGAACAATTTTAGTGTAAGTAATATATATATAATATATATATAATATATATATATAATATATATAGATAT
This sequence comes from Piezodorus guildinii, assembly GCA_023052935.1. Lineage (NCBI taxonomy): Eukaryota > Metazoa > Arthropoda > Insecta > Hemiptera > Pentatomidae > Piezodorus > Piezodorus guildinii. The sequence goes on from CM041298.1 coordinate 86,812,002, forward strand.
ATATATATATATATAATATATATATATATATATATATATATAATATATTTGGCATTTCATTCCCCTTTTTATTTATTTTTTTTTGTTTCTTTAGAATTGTTTTCAGGTTTTGATTCAGTGTGCTGTGTATTCATAGCAACACAGCAAAGTTGAGCAGCAGATCCAATTGAGATTATTCTCTCAAAGGACTACTCGTCCCAGAATAAAATTTATATTCATTTCGTATTTTCATTACAATAAGGGAGATAAGGAAAAAATGTAATAATTATTTCTATTTTTACTTTCACTTACCTACATATGAAATATATAGCAAGGAAACTTATTAAGTGAAAATTTTCGAATTCCAGTTTTCGTCGGAAATACACGTTTTAGGGCCACCTGAGTCCAAATGACCATGCCCCGAAAAAAGGTCTGTGTGCCTTAAGTCTGGCACGAAAACAAAAATATGTAAAAATCTGAAATTTCATATTTAAGACAACTATACGCTCGAGATGTTACGGCCACTTTTTCATTAAAATTGGTTAAACAGAAGAGTCACTTTATGTCATGCTTTTGTGTGAACTCTTTTTTAGTTTTATCATACTTCCCAAATCTTCTCTACCCAATCTACAACCAGATCCCTAAATGACCTCTCCTCGGTTCATAGCCCGATTCTGCTTCCACTACATTCCAATCCTGAACAATGGCAATGACCCAACTGTCGCATCACAAAACCTTCAGTCATACATCGATTCTATGGAAGAGTGGTGTCAGAAATGGAGAATTAAAATAAATCCTTACAAATCCCATCAAATCACATTTACCCTTCGTCGCAAACCTATGACCTCCTGTCCCACTGTATCCTTTAGTAACATCCCACTAATTCCTGTTGAACATAAACGCTACCTAGGACTCCATCTTGACAAACGTCTAACTTGGAATCATCACAGCAGAGAGAAAGGACAAGAAACTGCTCGCAGATACCAATTGTTACAACACTTACTTGACAAACGTTCAAAACTTCCAATCTACTACAAAAAACTAATTTATATAGTCATTATAAGACCTATTTGGACATATGGTATTGAGCTATGCGGATTCACCAAGCCATGAAATTCCTCCCGCATCCAATCCTTCCAAACCAAAATCCTCCGAAAGAACCTAAATGCTTCTTATTTTGTCACTAATAAAACTATCCATAAAGACCTGAAATTCCGTTAGTTGCAGACTTAGATATACCTCCTTTCATTCCAAACTACCAGCCCACTCAAACCCGCTTGTCCGTATCATCTCATTTCCATCTATTCCTGATAATCCTCGGAGGTGCCTGAAAAGCCGGTGGCCTTGAGACATAAACATTGAAGTGCTACCGCTGGGTAGCTTCTTCACAAGCCTTTATTAAGCCAATTGTTACTTTTTTTCACATTTACTTGTATTTTTTCCTATACAGTTGTAAATATCAATTAATAAATGAAAAAAAAAAATTATTATTTTCTTTGGTTATCCGCCATTACCCTAAAAAAATTGGCGTGATTGAAAAAATTATATTTGATGGTAGAATCCTGTTATTTTTTATGAATTCTATTAGTGTAGTTATATTTATCCTTCATGTTTAAGTATTTCGTTTATGGGTTTCTTTAGGTCGTCTTTTTCCCTCGATTGCTCAAAAAGGCTTTTTGCACTCTATTAGCAAGCGTTGTACAGTTAGAAGTTTATTGTTGCATTTTTTGCAAGTTTGAGCTTTTAGGCGTCTTAAAAAGTACCGAAGTGTAAACTGACAGTGCCCAATCCTTAATATGCTGCAATAACTTCCTCTCTCCTTATTTTATTTTATTATGTTGTCACTAAAAGTATTTATTTCTTTTTATAGTTTTGTTAATTGGTCTTATTTTTAATTAACTTGGGTTGTCTTTTCGAAAGATCTTACTACTTTATATTAAATAGGCATTTTAAAATTTCATTATTAATTTCGAAATATTGGTTTTGTTGTTCTTAGTAGATGAAGTGGAAACACCTTAAGTCGAGAGTTGGCTGAGTGGGCCCTTTCTGTTTGCTCAAGAAGGGCTTACCAGCCCATAGCTTAACTTCAGTAAACTATCAGACCTATTTAGGTTATCTACAACAGCCACGTTCAGTAACTTTAAGAGATGTTTTGACCTCAAATTTCGGGTAATCGTGAAGCAAAATAATCGTCATCTATCTATCTCATTTAAAAAAAATATTAATATAGAATATATCAAATATATAAAAATCTCGTGTTACCTACCGGTTTTGTGGTCGTACTCTTCTGAGACGGCTCCACCTATTTTTATGAATTTTTTAATGCATAGTTGTTAGTTATGAGAATCGGTCCTAAAGTATATTTCACACCGGGTGACCAGAAACCAAATTTTTTACCTCACGAAAATGTTTATTTTTATTTGGTATATCAAAATAACCCAATTTTTTTAACTCTTTCTCCCACCCACGAATTTATTAAACGCAATTTTAGTGATTTTGTCAGAACAATATCAAAATAATTTAAATATCGTTCGTATTAAAAAAAACTGGTATACCCAACAGACGATTTTCGCTTACTTCAACTGTTAAAATGAATTTCATAACTATAAAAAAAACCTTAAAATTGTACAGGTTTAAAGTTAATTTAAATAACAAGTTTATTCGGTTTCGTTGGAAATAAATGATTTAGGTAAAATATTATAATAATATACAATTATTATATATAACAATCAGTAATAAGTTCAAGCCCTATTAAACACTTTACAATAACTTTAAGAAATTTGATTGTTAGATAAAAAAATTTCCGAAATCTTTAACTTTCAAACGCTATATTATACATCTTAATGTTCTTATTCTAAAACAAAACAAAAATTATATTTGAATAAAATATGTTTGCTCTGTTATCCTTTAGCTGGTAATGGAATTCTTTCAGCGTTTGTATTATTTAGGTCCCAACCATACAGACTTACAATACATTGGTTATTTTTTATTAAACAACAAAAATATTCACTAAAAATAGTTTATATGGCAGAACAACGTTTGCCGGTCAGCTAATATAGAATATATATATTCAATAAAGCACCCACTACCTTCCATAGACAAGTAGCAGTGTGCTATAAGATGTAATGAATAAAGAAAAATGTTGTAGCAAGGAATAAGTTTCAGTCTTGAAAATGGGGAAACAACCCCGAAACGTCGACTAAGATGGAATAAAAAAAAAGGTGTTAAAAGACTTAGGAAATAAAGTAAAAAAAAAAACAAAAAAAAAAAAAAAAAAAAAACATGAAAATAAAAAAAAAAAAAAAATAAAAATAAAAATAAAATAAAATGGATGATGAATGGAAGGTAGTGGGTGCTTTATTGAATGTTCCAATTAAGAAAACTTCCACAAAAATTAAAAAAGAAAAGAGAATATATATATTAGAAGAGAGAGAAATGCTTTATTTTATCAAAATTACAACAAAACAAAGCAGTGTTGGGTTGTAGATAGAATGAATTGGAATATATTTCTACCGAAAAAAAAAATAGGAGATTCGTGAGGGTGAGGAAGAGAGTACAAAAGGCAAGTTAGAAAAGAAGAAACGAGGAGAAAAAGAAGGTGGTACGTGAAGAATGGAACATGAGGAAGTGAGACATATACTTTAGGGAAAGAAAGACAACCAAGCATTTTTTTCTTTAAAAGAAGGCTCGAAAAAAGATTATCTTGTAAATAGTCACTCAGGAATGAAATATTTACATTACAGTATGTACACAAGCGGTTATACGTACAGGAATTTTTTTTTCTTCTCAATTTTCCTTGTTTAAGCTACTGACTTTTTATCCTTAATTTTTTTAAATATTGGCTGTATATATTGTATGAATGTGTACTACATCTCTATTACTACTGTTCATTATGCAACAAATTGTAATATTTCTCAATAAAAAAAAAAAAAAAAATTTTAAATATTTTTGTAGTTACATTTTATAGAGGTCTATGCTTTATAATTTTAACTAATGGAACAGGGATGTTAATTTTAGTCAGTTTATAATATTAATATCTAAAACTTATGTTTGTTTATGTTTATTTATTTAACGTCACCTGTGGCTAATCGGACGATGCTACAGTGGGAGTCCTAAATTTTGCCTATCCAGGTTTTATTAGGATAGGGATCTTTAACGAGTACCTTTAACGAGTAGCAGTTCATCTACCTAGAACAGCATTAGAAGTTGCTTAGTAAAAGTTAAGTTGCTTTTATGCAAGTTTCAACCGAGATTCCTTATCTTTAAGTGGTATTTTTCTTGTTCGAAATGGAAGCAAAAAAATCATTTTCGTCATTTAATGATTTTTTATTTCTAAAAAATAAAATACGCTACACAGAAGGTTAGTATATATAGTAATTTTCAGTATATATAGTGATGATGCCTCAGGAGTAAGCTTTTTCAGTAAAGTTGCTCATAAATTTGTGCCAGTACCGGACATTTTGACTTGAAAGACGCAAAGCGCTCGGCTCGTCTTTCAACTGTTGATGATGACTAAATTCAAATATAATAATTAAATATGGTAACATGTAATAGATCAAAATGGGTCATCTATAATTGTTTAAAATATTTACAAGAATCTGAAATTTTTAATGAATTAACTCGTATAATACACTACGAACTTTTTTACAACCTAATATATGATAGCTATCTGGGATGATAGCCATTGAAGAGTATAGCTAGGCTGGTACAATGAAGGTAGGGATTTCCACCAATCAGTTCCAGTAGATTTATATTTCCCCTTATCTTCTTCCAACGCCTCAGTTAATCCTATCTCATTCAACTCTTTCCCGACTCTTGAAATATCGCGGCCATCATCCATCCCTGTTGGAATAGTTACTTGTCTGATCTGATCTCACTTACCTTAAATGCGTTTAATAAACTGTTTTGGGGTAGAATGAATCAATAAGAGTTCCATTTAATAGATTACGTCAAGAAAAATATATTTAGTTTATTTTTTTTTATGTTCAAGCGAATTATGATCTTAATACCCTCCTCAAATTTGTCTCCAACAGATTTTAAACTTATTTTTAATTTGGGTAAATTTATGAAAATGATTCTCAGCTCTTAAACGAATTTTATGACTATATATATATATATATATATATATATATATATATATATATATATACACATATACATATATATTTGCTAAATTATATTTTGGGTTTATTATTTCAATATTAAACCTTTGTAATAAAAAAAAAAATTCCACCCTCTCTCAAAATAAAATATTTTACGATACTTAAAATCCGAATAACGAATAAAAAAAAAAGCAAAAGCTTGACTAGCATAACAGCCCCCAATGCCAAAGGTCACGGGTTCAAACCCGCAGGTGGTCCTAGGATTTTTTAATGGGAGTAAAATGGGAGTTATGCCATCCTTCGGAGGGGACGTTAATAGATGAAACCAAGCCTGTGTGATGTCAGGTAGTCTTTAAAGATCCCTATCCTAATAAAACCTGGATAGGCAAAATTCAGGACTCCCACTGTAGCATTGTCCGATTAGCGATAGTAGCATAAAGTGACGTTAAATAAATAAATAGCAACGAAAAAATGTGCACCGTCCGCGGCATTTCTCCAAAACTACTGGACCATTATTTTTCTCGAAATTTGGCTCAAAATACAAGGGCATCCTTTTGACCCCGTTTGAACTCAGTGAACCGCTCAAAAAGCAAGAAGATGAACGATGGCAGAAAAGTGGGACAATAGCCACAGGTAAGCAAACTGAAGCGTATAAAACAAACAGTGAATTAGTGGGAAACCATTGAATTAGTTTTTGATTTTCTTAAGGAGCAGTCATTATTATTACATTACTATTATTATCTTTTTTAAAAATCTTTTTCCCTCAATTACACATTACCTAATAGTTCTTTCTTATAAAGGTTGAATATGCATATAGTGTCTAGGCATTGATGACCTTAGGGTTTTACGCCTTAAAACCAAAACAAACAAACAAGGGCATCCGATGATCGTTGATAACAGCGGATGAGTTTTTAAATTACGGCCAATTAAAAACAATTAAATTAAATTATTTTTGAAGTTAGAGAACATTTTTTCCTCCTACGAATTTATAAGCACCATTAGTTAAAATTAGTGCTATTCAATATTGAATTAAATTTCCTACAAAACAAAAAAAGAATCGTAGAAATAGCAGAAATATGATGCTTTGAAATTAGCGTTACTGATAGGCCATTTTCCTTTAATTAATTTGTGTTTTCATAATCATTAATTGCCTGTAAATATACTCTAATATAGTTGTTTGGAAATAAACCATTTCGTAATAATTTGCAGCGTTTTTTCACCTCTGCGATTGAAAATATGTGCTATTGTGAAAAACAATGTTATTGATCATGTTGTTTGTTTGTTAGTTTAGGTTTTAAGGCGTAAAACCCTAAGGTCATCAACGCCTAGACACTATATGCATATTCAACCTTTATAAGAAAGAACTATTAGGTAATAGGTGATTGAGAGAAAGAAAGAAAAAAAAAAAATAAATAAATAATATACATAAATAAAAAATAAATAAAAAAAATAATAAAAAATAAAATAAAGAAAGAAAAAATTTTTTTTATGTAAACTATAGTTTAAAAAGCTAATACTAGTAATGCTAACTGACTAGGAATGGTCTTTATAATTTCGATAATAATGACTGCTCCTTAAGAAAATCAAGAACTAATTCAATGGTTTTCTCTCTATCATCCAGCACCGCTGAAATATTCGGGCTTAGTCCAATTTTATTCAGGTGTGATGAATAATAAGGGCATTCTTGAAAAATATGCCGAATGGTAAGGGTTCCATCACAACTGGCACCGGTACATGGGCTGCCTAGCAAAAAGATAGAGTGCGTTAGCCGCGAGTGTCCTATCCTTAGCCGGGTCAACGTGACCTCCCCCCTTCCGGCTGCTACGGCTAGATGTAGACCAGGGTTTCACTGTTTGTTTTATATGTTATTGATCATGTTATTAATAAACCTAAAAAGAAAAAAAAAAAAGCTTCTCCATAATAAAATTTGAGGAATCACGTTTTAAGATACGCTGAAATCGAATAACGAAAAACAAATCAGTTTGTCCGCCGTACACCGTCCGCGGCATTTCTCCGAAACTGCTGGACGATTTTTTCGAAATTCGACACAAAAATACAAGGGCAAACAACGACGATCCTGAAATGTAGACGTTAGAACTAGCTGTTTTTTTTTTTAATATTGCGGCCGAGTAAAAGTAATTTAATTCAACATCTCAGGTATTTTTGAAGATCGAGAAAAAATGTATTCGTAATTTTTAATAAAAAAAAACGCGAATAATAATAAAAAAAAGAAAAAAATTAAAAAATTTCCCATATTACGCCCATAATTCAGTAATTTTTTAAGAAAAGTATGTATAGAGTTTTAGCATTAGTATTTTAAGCAATTTTGTGACGAGCTGGTGAAAGAAGTTGGCCGTGAAGCATTTAAAATTAAAGCAGGAACTAACAATGTTGCAGTTTTGCCTAGTGATTCAGATTCATATCGAAAGCTAATTAGGTACCTCAAGGAAAGAAAGGCCGAATACCACAGCTATCAGCTACCCGAGGATCGTCCTATGCGGGTCGTTATCCGTAATCTGCATCACACACTCGGTTGTGACATGATTAAGGCCGAACTAGAAGAACTTGGATACAGAGTGCTAGGAGTCCATAACGTATTTCATCCCAAATCAAAAACCCCATTGCCTTTATTTTTCGTGGATCTCCAAAAATCCGAAAAAAGTTCCCAAATTTTTAACCTAAAATATCTGTACTACACGAAAATTAAGGTTGAGGAACCTCGACAACGGCGCGAAATACCTCAATGTAAAAGATGCCAGTCTTATGGTCACACTAGGACTTATTGCAACTTGAAGCCTAGGTGCGTTAAGTGTGCTGGCACTCACCTGTCATCAGCTTGTAAAAAGCCTAAAGAACATCCACCCAAATGTGTTCTTTGTGAGGGATCTCATCCAGCAAATTATCGAGGATGTTCAATCCATAAGGAACTAAAAAAGCTTCGTCTCCAACCACCGGCAAGAAACACGGAGTTTTATGAAGCTAATAAGCAGCATACAGGGCAAATGGCTGAACAACCTACTATGATCCGGAATGAAGCAGGTATTATTCTAGAACCACCGCCTCAACCTCTTTCCGACTTACAAACGCAGACTATACCAACATTACCTAACTTCTCTCATGTTATAACTAAGACTGATATACAACCGCAAACAATCACAACATCAAACGTCACTAACAACACAACTGATATTACTACTCAACTTACAAACTTCATCACTGAGTTCAAAAATCTTGTTTCACCACTAATATCGCTGCTTACATCACTGGTGCAACATGTCATTCCAATGCTAAATAAATGAGGGGAGTTAGACTGATTCTTTGGAATGCGAATGGCATACTATCCCGTAAAAACGAACTAGAAATTTTTTTAACTGACAATGACATAGACGTTGCTTTGCTCACTGAAACTCACTTGACGAAGACAATGCAGTTCCACATACCGTCCTACGTCACCTACAGGACTGACCATCCTTCAAACAAAGCTAAAGGGGGTACTCTCATTCTGATAAAGTGCTCTATCAGCCACTACTTTAGTACCTCAGAAGGCAATGGGAGTATCCAATGTACTTCAATTGTGTTGGATATGCAGCATTTTAAAATTACTATTGCAGCTCTTTATTGCCCTCCAGGTAAAACATTATCGTTTAAAATATTGGACAATCTGCTAAATTCATTTGGCCAAACATTCATATGTGGCGGGGATTTCAACGCCAAAAATCAAGTATGGGGCAGCCGAACAACAAACTCTAGGGGTAGAGCTCTTCAGAATGCAGTTATGGGTCGAAACTGTAAATTTTTATTCCCAAGTTCACCAACTTATTGGCCCACAGATACGAACAGGATTCCAGACGTACTGGACTTCTTTATTACTAAGGGACTGAACTAACAGCATTGTGATATCACAAACCTCACTGACCTATCATCTGATCATTCACCGCTTTTGATGACGATGAACTTAAAACCAGTTGCTAGGATTCCAGGCCCAACGTTGACAACTGGAAAAACGGACTGGTGCAGTTTTAGGGCATTAATCGAAAACTCGTTATCCCTCAACACAAAGATACGTACACCGGAAGACTTGGATGATGCAGTGCAGCTTCTGACACAAACTGTTCAAAATGCTGCCTGGGGCTCCTCTATTCCCTATAAGGAAACAGAGCACCATCAAAATAAGGAATTTCTTCCACCACACATTCGACACCTAATTGAACTGAAACGAAAAGCGCGAAAAACTTGGCAAAAGACTCGTTATCCCACTGACAAACGTAAATTTAATCGACTAACAAGAGAACTTCACAACGAAATTAGACAGGCAAAGACTGAAAGATTTGATAAATTTTTAAACAGTTTGACTACTTCTGACAACACACTTTGGAAAGCGACAAAACGCATACTGGACCATCATAATGTCTCGCATCCTGTTCGACAGCCTGATGGTTCTTGGGCGAAATCTGATGCTCAAAAGGCTGAATTGTTTGCTAGGCACTTAGAAGAGACATTTAAACCGCACTCTGACATCAACAACCAACTTACAAATGAACTAGTGTCACACCACATTAACATACCTTTACCGATGACTCTGCCGCCAAAAGCAATACATCCTAATGAAGTTTGTGATTTAATTGCCAAATTACCAAACAAAAAAGCCCCAGGTTATGACTTAATTTCAAATTTTATACTAAAGAACTTACCTTGGAAAGCAATTCTTTTTTTAACTAATATCTACAACGCTATCTTCAGGATAACATATTACCCTGCCGTGTGGAAGTATTCTGAAGTTGTAATGATATTAAAACCCAATAAATCTTCAGACTGTCTGACTTCATATCGTTCTATAAGCCTTCTCCCTTCTTTTTCAAAATTATTTGAAAAAATTATTCTTCATCGTCTAAATTCGCTCGAAATATTTAGAGCCATTCCAAATCATCAATTCGGTTTCAGAAAACATCATTCGACCATTCAACAATGCCATCGATTAGTAGACTACATTTCGAATGCTTTAGAGTCTAAAAAATATTGCCCTGGTGTTTTTCTTGATATTAGTCAAGCATTCGATAAGGTGTGGCATGAAGGATTGCTTTCCAAGCTCAAAAATTTGCTCCCTCCGACTTATTATTTAATATTACTCTCTTACTTGACAGACCGACACTTTACTGTAAAAGTAGGAGACGCATTTTCTGGAATAAAACGTGTTCAAGCAGGGGTCCCACAAGGCAGTGTACAAGGACCGTTACTATTTAATATCTACACGGCAGACTTACCAGAAAATGACCACACCTTACTCGCCACTTTTGCAGACGATACAGCTCTTTTGACATCCCATCAAAACCCAATTCTTGCATCCTTCATGTTGCAAAGCCACATTGATGACTTATCCAGTTGGGCTAATAGATGGAAAGTGAAAATGAACCAATCAAAGAGTCTATTTATCGTTTTCACGCTCAATCATGGGGATTTTCCAGCAGTCTATTTTGAGGATAAACCCATTCCGACATCAGAGGAAGTACGATATTTGGGACTGTACTTAGACAAAAGACTGACATGGAGGACCCACATTAGACTTAAAAGACAACAACTGAACAGACGATTTGGACTACTATCCCGTCTGCTTGACAAACGATCCAAATTATCCGTGAACACCAAACTTACTATTTACAAAGTACTGATCAAACCATTATGGACATACGGGATAGAGCTATGGGGATCTGCCAAATGTTCTAACATCCAAATAATTCAAACCTTTCAATCGAAAATATTGCGAAAAATCGTGGATGCACCGTTTTATGTAACCAACGAATTACTTCACAAGGACTTGGACATACTCACAGTTTCAGACACAGCCACAGAATATTATAAAAGATTTCATGACAAACTGACTTACAACATGAACCCATCGGCCCAAACACTTAAATCATACACGAACCCGTACAACCCACCCCGACGACTTTTGAGGCGGTGGCCTAGAGATGCCTTGCTTTAACCGACTTTCGGAAGTCATCATATTTGCTTATTGCAAATTTTTTTTTTTTTTTTTGCAGATAGCAAATGACATTAAAGTCAAACATAAACGATTGTAAATAAATAAAAAAGCATTAGTAAAGCGCGATAAACAAAAAAAAAAAAGAAAGGATAAACATGAAAACAATTGAAATATTGTAAAAACGCTAGTAACTCCCTTATTTTCGAAGATAAAGAAAACGATTATAGTGTTTTTTAAACAAAAAATCGCGAATAATTATGAAAATGAGAAATGAAAAATTTAAATTTATCCATTAATCCGTCCATGACTCAGTTATTTTTGAAAATAGAGAACAATATGTATATTGTTTTAGATTAAGAAAAGCGCGATAAACAGGAAAAAAATTGATCTATATATTCAACACAAATTATAACAGATGTAATTCCACCAAAACTCGATTATTACTGAAGATATAGAAAAATCGAAGAGATTAGCAGCTATATAAAAATGTTTACCCTAATATAGTTTGTTTGTTTATTTATTTAACGTCCCTTCATGCTGCTGTGGCTAATCGGACGCCCCTAATATAGGTATTTGGAAATAATAAACCATTGTGTAATAATTTTCAGCGTTTTTATTTTTATTGTCGATACTTGGAAATCCTGGTAATTCGTTTATCTCGATAATCCATATTCTGTAATTTTTTCTGTACAATGGCAATACGAATCATCGGGGTGTGTAAAGGTCGAAGAAATGTTGAGCAAAATGTAAGTTGTGAGAATAATAATAGAGATTACATGGGGTCCAGTATAGCATGCGTCTGCCTTCGCTACGTCGTAAATCACAAGAAGGGGCGCATCAATTTCGTCTGTCGTGTCAGTTGGCTTCCAAGCCCGGTCATTTGTTACGATAATAACCTGAGTAATCGTCGGTGTCAACACCTTGTCTTTAGCCTGATTACTTACCCAAGATAACTGCAAACAAATCATCGAGGGGTGAGTGCTGTTTCAGGAACCCACCTGGGGCACCAATATTATTTAGCATAGTAGTATTCGGTTAATATACATTTTTAGTTGATGGATTTATTGAAATTTACAATTACAAAGATGAGAGAAGTACTACAAAATGTTATGAAACACATGTTGATAAACATAACTTTGGCGGCATTCCAAAAACTATTCTAAATCAGATGTTCTTGGGACGATATTCTATTCACACGCCTCGAAACATTATAAACAAAAATCGAAGAAGAATACCTTAATGTTTCAACTGGAACATTGTCATACTCATAAAAATATATTCTGGGTCTGGGTCTCTTAAGAATAACAGTTATGTAAAATTAAAGTAGATAATATATCTGGGGGGGAGGGGAAATCAATCTTTTAAAGACAATTGAGACGTTGATTTCTAAAAAGAACTGTATCCACTTTAGAAAATTTTACAGGAAACGCAAAAATCTGTCATTTATTTATTATTGGATCAATTTATGTGATTCTTTTTTTATTAAAATCAAAAGTTGATTTTTAAGTGTGTTACCAACTAATTTTTTCAAATTATTGCACTTTTCCGATGATTTTAAACAATATAATATGGATATAGTGTTTTTTGGAACGAAATATGGATAAAGTACTTTTTAAAAAGAATTAAAAGGGATATATTACTTTTTGGAAGAATAATGTGCGATAAGTTGGTAACAGTCATTATAACCTTCCTGATACAACATTACCGATAACTAACGTCTTTACGTCGTTAATTACTAAGTTTTGTAAATTTCCTTATTCTCCCTGAGAAATATCTTTTTTTGCTGTTTCGTTACATTGATTATCTATTCTTCATAAAGAAAGTTAATATTCAAAGGACAATTTATCTATTTATGACCCTATAATAAGAAAGTATGTAATTATGAAGTTTGTTTTGAACTTGTATTTACTATTTGTGTGAATTTAGCAAATTTAACTATATTATTAACGACGTGTAAACAATATTTAACCATAGATACTGATAAATAATAACTTTTGAGCTTTTATTTAACATAAAAAAAAAACGACTACTAAGTTAGATCAGGCACGGATTTTCTTCACATATTTAGCAAGTTCGTGGAATGCTAATTCCAACTATTTGCTGCATAAAATACCATTATTCTATTAAAATGCGAGTTTCTGAAAAATTTTAAACCAAATTTATGTTGCTGCATGAAGAAATACTATGAAAAAACTTAATTTAATTGACAGCCTAAAAGAAGCAAAGCGACGCAACTAAGTTGTTTCAAATAGGCTAAAAACTGATTATTAGGGTAAAATCAGTGATCAAAATAATAGCGGTGATTCAAGACGTGCTAAATGAAATAATAAAAATGCATAAAATGATGAAAACAATAAATTAATGGTGATATGTTACGAGATTAGGTGCTTCTGCCGTATAGTAGGAAATATAGTACCTTTTGGAAGGAAATGAAAAAAGGTTATATCTGTTTACATAGGATATAGTAAGTTTTGGAACGAAACATGGATATAGTACCTATTGGAATGAAATAAAATGTGTATTTAGTACCTTTTGGAATGAAATGCAATTTTTAAATACTTTTTTAAAGGATTTTTATATTTTTAAGATAAAATTTGATGACGGATTTAAATAAAACTAGGCCATTAGAATACAAATATGTGAATATATCAACTTTGAAAAAAATGTCCTTTAGTACCTTTTGGAAATCAACGTCTCAATTGTGTTCAACTTAATAAAAAGAACGCTGCAAATTATAACACAATGGTTTATTTTTCCAAACAAGTATATTAAGATACTGTTTATAACTGTTTATATAGCTGTTTATAGGCAATTAACTAATACGAAAATCAATAAATAATTCAAAAGAAAATGGTATATTACTGCTGCTAATTTCATCTATGCTAGTTCTGAACCAATTTCAATTATTATTTTTTCATTTTGTAGGAATATATCAATTAACTTTTTTGTTCTTTCTTTATCGTGCTATAGTGATTCTAAAACTCTCTACAGCTTTTTCTCTATATTCAAAAAGAACTGAGTTATGGAAGTATTTAAAACAAAAAAAATTCAATTATTATAACTATTCGCGTTTTTTTTTTGGTTAAAAAACACGAATAAATTTTTCTCTATCTTCAAAAATAACTAAGTTATTGAATTAAATCACTTTTAATTGGCCACCATTTTAAAAATAACCATTTGATATCAATGTCTAGGTGTTAGGATTATTGTTGCCCTCCCTTGTATTTTTGGGGCGAATTTCAAAAAAATTAGTTCAGTATTTTCGGAAAAATGCTGCAGACAGCGTATGACGGACAAACAGATTTTTTTTAATTCGTTTTTTTTTTTTTTTTGTTAATTACAAAGGCTTATTGTTAAAATTAATAAACCAATAAATGGATTGAAAACGAAATTTAAATGTAGGCACTAAACAATAATTTTATTTCATTCAAAGTTTGATATCTAAATTTGAAATAATTCAATTATTTCAATTGGGCGTATATATGAAGTGAAAGAAGATATTGAAACAGTTGGTATTTGAATGAGCATAAAGAAGGAGCACGGCGGATAAGCAGATACTAAATGAAGGATCAAAAGTTTTAGTTCTGTGGGTAGGAATGTAAAGGTCCGAATTTTCTTGTTTCAAGTAAGTTGACTGATAGCCCAGTAGAAATAGGATTTTGGCTAGAAATAGGTAGGGTAAATTTAATTTTTAGGCACGATTGTTTGTACTGCTCCCCTCATTAAAAACCCAAGTTTTCACACTTTTCACCCTTGTGCGTTTTCAGCCATCTTGGAAAAAACTTCATAAAAAAAGTACTTTTTCAGTTTTTTCCTTCTAAATCTGTTCCTCGACATTTTAGAGCAAACTTTGTCGTTAGCAATTTTAAAGAGCAATAAATTAGTTAAATGTTAAAGCTACAGCAAGTGCATTGACAAGTCTACCTCCAACATGCGATGCAGTTGAATTTCATGGTTATCTAACTTTTCTGCATGTAGAAATGTGAATAGAAAATGTGAAAGACCCTTTAAACTGGGGCTAGAAGATAGATTTTAGTGGTCTAACATCAGTGACCATGATTAAAGAACCAGCTACATCGACATTACTGAATGTGATTACCTGTGGATGCATAGAGAAATGTGGTAAAATTGCAGCTGCAAAAAAGGTGGACTTGTTCTATTGTCTGTCTTTATTGCGGATTCGAATACTGGATAATAGACCAAATGTTAAATATAACATGGAAGAAGACGAGTTTGATGATACGCAGCCTTTCGCTCAAAATGATACATTATACACATCAAATACATTAGAGACTAAAAAAAAGAAAAAAACAAATAACAAAAATGCTTTATATTTTATTTAAAGTTGTTGGTGTATCATTAAATTTTTTTTTTTAAAACAAGAGTAATATATTAGGAAATTGTTCTAATTAGTTGCAAAAACGCTTTTATTTTCCTAGAATATATACAATAATGGTTTTAAGAAATATTGCGTTTAGAAGATCTAATTAAAATGATTATTTTATTTTTTATTAACAGAGCACTTTCAGTAAAAATGTTATTTCAACATTTCTTGTTCGTATAATTAGAAGTAATTAAAAATGTTATACATCTAACTTGTTGTAAATTTAATGCTCTAAAAGATTGCTTCTTATGTATTTTTTAATAAACTGCACACCTAAATAGTTATTGAAGCTAAACCACCGACTTTTCTGACATTTTGTGTTTTTTTGACAATTTGGCCAATATTGACAACCACGTATCTCAGTAGGTGTTTCGAATTTTCCAAAATGTTACATACCCAACATGTAAACAATTTATTGTTCTTTAAAATTGCTAACGACAAAGCTTGCTCTAAAATGTCGAGGAACAGATTTAGAAAGAAAAAAGTGAAAAAAGTACTTTTTTTTAGAGGTTTTTCCAAGATGGCGTAAAACGCACAAGGGTGAAAAGTGTGAAAACTTGGGTTTTTATTGAGGGGAACAGTACAAACAATTGTGTCTAAAAATTAAATTTACCCCACCTTTTTCTAGCTAACCCCCTTTTTTGGTCTAATTCTACTAGGTTATGAGAATCAATGAAAGAATTTTCAAATATAGTTAAAGATAAAAATACGTAAAACTATTAAAGAATTAATTAAATTAAATTTCTATAGAAAATGTGGTTTATTAAAAAATCATTAATATTATTATCTAAAAGAATCACTTAGTTTTATCTTATTTTAATCACTCTCTATTAACTTTTAAAAGCTTGTGTATGAGATAATATTTCTTCTACAATCTTTAGCTTTCTAACGGTATATCATACCGTTGGAAAGCTAAAGATTATATGTATATAACTGTTCTTATGTTAAAAAAAAAAAAAAAAATGCATTAAAAAAATATTTTTTCTGTTTTCTCCTTTAGTTGGGTATCGAATTTATATATTTACCTATGAATTTATATATTTATGTTTTTCATCAGTGGTGACAAGATAATATAGTTATTTTTATAGAATCAACAAAATTAAAGGTAGTTTAGAGAAAGAAAATTTAAAATATCGGCATTTAAGCCCCGTAAGACCATTTTAATCAGAATGAAAGCTACATGATATGAATGCCCATTAAATTTTACATCGAAATAACGAGTTTAATCAAAATCGTCGGAACCGTTTTCGAGAAAATCGAAAAAAGGTGCAAAACACATAGTATAAAGTGTCTCTTCTGGTAAGCTCATTTTGATGCAAAAGGTTTTGTAACGTCTCGGGCGTATATTTGTCCTAAGTATGAAATTTCAGTTTTATAGGACTTACCGTTTCCGCCCGGGAGTTACCACACACACACACACACACACACACACACACACACACACAAACACAGACCTTTTTGCAGGACTTGGTTATTTGGACTCAGGGAACCCTAAAATATGTATTTCCGTTGAAAACTGGAATTCGAAAATTTTCACGATTGCAATACTTTCCCTTACTATACATGTAATAAGTGAAAGTAAAAATTTAATGTCCGTATTTAATTTTATTCTTTCTATATACTCATAACGAAACTAGAATCACCCTCCACAATTATTATCTGGTGTAAAGTTGTATCATTACATACGATAAGGAATGAACCTAGGACCCTAGTATAGTTCGTATCATTATAGATGTTCCATGCGATATTTTATGTATCTCGTATAGAATGTATTTTCACATATACATACGACTCATGGCAAATACACCATACTAACAAAATCTTACATACTGACTTAAAAATACCAACAGTCGACAAACACTTAAAGACTCTTTATCTACGAATCCATCATAAACTTACAAGGAAATACTAACTTTTGAGAGATATGGTTACAACCGCCACTTCCATGAATACGAGGGGGAAATTAAAAAGGAACTGGATGCAAGATGAAAACATCTTTGACAATCAGTTAGTTTTATCAGCTTTTCGTCACTCTCCATTAGCTTTTACATCTTTGTGTACAAGATAATATTTTTTCTAAAAGCTTCTCCTTTCCAACGGTATATTTACGGCTTTTCGTAATAACAAAATACCCAAAAATTGCATTAAAAAGAATTTTTACTCTATTCTTTTTTAGATGGATACAAAATTCGTTTAACTTGTAGGTTTTTTTATGGTTAATATTTTGTGATGGGCCTGATGTGTGTGAGGGAGTGAGGTTATAACACACAGCTGGTGGGAGCAAAGAGGTTATGTGAAATGGATTTGTCACTGCCTCAAACATGTTTATATTTTAGATCTCTTTATATTTAATTGAAGCTCAATTTTATTTATTATTTTATTTTCTGTGTTTTATGATAGTAGAAAGATTATTTTATTTTACAGAGGCAAATCCATTGCAACCTCTCACCAGTTGTTGTTCATCTATTTCGTTTATTATTCTTATTGTGCGCTCCTCATTGTTGTCTCTCTTCTCAGTTAATTTATTCTTCGTTTTTTATTAAGCGTACCTGCAAGACAATAAAAGAATATTTTTGACGCCACTTTGCAGCTATTATTTATTTCACCCTCACCTCCTTCAAAATTTTAAATCTACAAAATTAAAAGTACTTTAGAAGAAGAAATACGAAAATATGACATCTGCATCTAGTTAGTCTATTTCAATCAGAATGAAACCTACGTGATATTAAAACCATTAAATTTTACATCAATATAAAGAGTTTAATCAAAATCGTTGTTAGAGCCGTTTTAAGAAAACCGTAAAAAAGATCTATGTGCATGCTAAGCTGATTTAGTAGAAAACGTTTTTGTAAAATTGCGGGCTGAAATTAGTCTCAAATATGAAATATCAGTTTTGTACATTGTTTTCTGTTGGTTTTACCACAAAAACCTCTTCGCGCCACTTGGTTGTTTGGAATAAAAATTTTTAGACACGATGGCAATATTTTCCCTTACTATATATTACGTATAGGTAAGTGAAAGTAAAAACATTTCAAATTCTAAAAACTTTTATAACAATAGAGTTATGTGAAAGTTTTATGTTGTGTTTACCAAATGTTTCTACTCGGCGTTGGACGGTTATAGGAAACACTGTAAGTCGAGAAACCTTGCTTCCAAGACTTATAATAACCTCAAAACGATTTAAAACTAAACTTATAGCAATATATTTTCATTAGGTAAGAGAAGCTTTGCAACACTTGCTTGATCAATATCAGCTTAAGATCCATTTTTCTTAGAGTATGAAGTTCACCGTTAAATAAGCGATGAGGTTGACGTATGTTCAACAGCTCCTAAGGCGGTGAGTATAATTTATATATCATACACAAAGTGGTAAAAGGGACGTCAAGAACACTTTACATTTCATCATGCCCCGATTAGGTTTTACCTCAAAAACGTATCGTTCATTGGATACGAACCCAATCAAATTTTCGATTAATTACTCAGAACATTACGTAAGAAGCTCAAATTGGTCTGTAGATCTTCAAAGGGTTACAAAAAATAATTAATTAATACTACGAAGAGGGGGGGGGGGTGAAAGATTAATTTGGGATTCTATCAAGTTATCTCACAGCTCTCTTGAATGTTTGAACAGTTTTTGCCCCATGAATTTTTCATGAGTCTCAATTTCATAACAAAACGTCTTTAACTTTTAAGGCCAAGTTCCCTATGATAATTATGTTTCTGATCAGGTAACAAAGGGAAACAACTTTTCAGAATATATTATTACCCGTTTAAAGTGAGAAAAAAATTTTCTTTTTACAATATGTTTTATGGAATAGTCGGAACCTTTTAAAATGAAATCCATTGTTATCATTTTGTATGACTCTTGAACAATGATCAAATTATTCTTGTCAAACAATATTGAGCACGCGATACTAAAATGGATTTTTTTTTCCTAATCAGCATTAAGAATATTGCCAAATAAATTTAAGCACACTATTAAGTAGATTATTATGTTAGTCTACGTTTTTTATTTTATTTTATTATTTTTTTGATGCTGTGTGACATCATTTAATGACAACCCATTCAAGAGAATAAGGGAGAATGGTCTCGTTAAATAAATGTCAACAAATTGTTTTAATAATTATAACAAATACATATAATATCAGCAATATATAATAATTTTGATCACTTACCGACGGGTGGTCACCCTTGACATTGTGCAAAGCCTTGTGCGAAGATGGGGGTGTCTTGTGATCAGGCCCGGAGGTTCCAGGTGTCGTTCCGCCTGGAGATTTACTGCCACCGCTTCCAGTGGTGCTGGAAAAATAAAGGTTCTACTTAGCTAATTTATGAAGAAGTAATCTCACTAGATGACTTAGCACCTAATATAAATAGCTCACAGCCAATATTTCTTTATAATACAAAAAAAAAAACCTTTTCCAATAAAGACTAAGAAGAAGAAAACATTAAAACTTAGGCGTCTTCTAAATATATGTATTATAAGTATATCATAGTATACAATACTGAATAAATATGTATATTTTTATATATTAATATATTTTTATAGAAGAGATATGTTATATTTTCTATTTAGTTTTAAACATAATTAGTCTAAAGTATGGATTAGATGATTCCATGGTATTTCAAACTTTCTATTAAATAAAATAATAATAATATAATAATAACTTACGGAACCCAAAAGTTCAAAGCCGATACCACCAAATGTTGCCTTACAGATTCGTCGAATGATCACCGTTACAGCCAAAGCTCCTGAGGTCCGACAATGCTCCCATCGACGCTTCGACCTACCTCTAAGACACCTACCAGTCGGTTCAGTGCATAATAACTTTTTTGGATTTCGTTTTTCACTGAGACCTTATTCAATACAACCTTATGCGTTTATTTGAGTCCCCGCGATACGATCAACTCATTTGTACTGACAGGGTACAAGTCCGCAATTCTGGGTTGTGTAACCTTCTAAATTCCGCAGAGGCCTCTTGCTTCTTTGGGCTAAACATTTTACCTGTTACCTTATTGTCGAAAACCTAAAGACGTTGCCCACCATTAAAAGTAAGGGACCGCATTTTACAAACGTACAGAAAATGCAGGAAAAATAATAGTTTTATAAATTCTGATCTTTAAATTTTATAACTTTTTTTTTTTTAGCTAAGTAACATTGCAACTAAGAAATAGAACAAATTTTCTGATTTTAACTGTAGGTTTATTTTCTCCTGGATTGCATTTTTTCTAGCTATCTTAGAACCTAAATACTTAAATTTCCCTACGTGTTCAAACATAAATCCTGATATATCAACATTACCAACATAGTCACCGTTTCTAGTACTAATCATAAAACTTAATCAAACTATTTTTAGCAGACTAAATAAGATTGAGTGTGATTGCCATTTTTTTTTCCATTTTTCTTGACCGATTTCTGTAAACGTTTATTTCATTATTTATCTAGTAAGGCAAAAATCCAGGGAATCTTAATTTTGATAAATGGGTGAAGAGGAGCAAAAAGACCTTGGACAACGTAGGAGGTAGAGGTGGAAAAGGATTTGAGATGAAAGAAAAAAAAATGGAATTAATGCAGGCAGTTGTTGAATTACCAACTAGGGTGGAAAAGGTTGCTTGGATAATATGCAGGCATACATGCGTACTTACATTGCATGAAAAGTCCATGAATGCAAATTTTACTTGGAAAACTTTGGGATAGTTCTCAAATTTGGTAGATTTACATTCTACCAGGTACTGGATTTAAAACTTAAATTATATTCTTTTCTTTTTTAATTTTTCTGGAAGTTTTTCTTAATATTAACATTTAAATGAGCACACCTTAACTTCATTTTGTGTTTATTTATTTTATTTCATAACCATTCACATCTATCAACGTTTCGGGGTTGTTTCCCTATTCTCAAGACTAAAATAATTTCTTTTAAACTTTGATTAGTGAATAAAAATACATTATTTAAATATTTGTCTTTGAAAAATTATCTTTACCAATTTCTCATAATTAATTTAAAACTCACTAATATTATTTACCTTATTTTTTTTTTAAACATTTTCTCATATACAACTTCTCATATATAATTATTATAATTATAATTATAATTACTCATATATAATAGAAATAAAAATAAAAATAAATAAAAAGCACAAAGATTACATAGGAATACTGGAAAGATACAAAGTTTAAAATTGGAAAAGAATAGAAACAGTAAGCCAATGAACATGTGGACGAATAGCAGTGAGCTATGAAGTGAAGTAGTGAGTTGTATATGAGAAAATGTTTTTTAAAAAAAAAGGTAAATAATATTAGTGAGTTTTAAATTAGTTATGATAAATTGGTGAAGATAATTTTTCAAAGACAAATATTTAAATAATGTATTTTTATTCACTAATCAAAGTTTAAAAAAAATTGTTTCAGTCTTGAGAATGGGGAAACAACCCCGAAACGTTGATAGATGTGAATGGTTATGAAATAAAATAAATAAATACAAAAGGAAGTTAAGGTGTGCTCATTTAAATTATATTATATTTAAAGGAAGAAAAATCTGCATTGTTATTTCGATACCATTATGAAAAACAATTCTTTAAAAAATCAATTTATTTAAAAACAGCCCTAGTAAAAATTAAATATTGGTAGTTATTGGAGCCATTTATGATTTTTTAAGGTATAAGATAAGAGAAGTTTAGTATTTAGAATTTAAAGTTATATTTAGCAATCAGTAACCCCTAAAGAAACATTAACACGTTCACGCCGGGCCCGATTTTCAATGTTTGCTCTTTGGGGTGGTCCTCGAATTTATGCCACATTTAATTGATTATTGCCTGTTCAGACCTGTAGTACACGAGCCGTACGTTTGCTAACAGTCTAGCTGGTACTTTGGAATTTAATTTGGAAATTTGTCTAATTTATGCGGGGTTTTTTCATCCTAAGCTCAGATTTCTGCGAGTAAGTATAACTTGAGAGGCAGTTAAAATGCTTTATTTACTTATAATTTTTGGAGTTCTGACACTGGTCAGATTCTCCTCTCGAGTGTGGTGTGATTGTGGTTATGGCGCCCTCACTTAGCTTCCGCTGGCTCTCACCAGTAATGCGGCTGAGAGGGAGGCGCTGGGATCCTTTGGACTCAGTGCCTTCCACAAGTGGCCCCGTCCGGTGTTCCCTAGCTGATTGTAAATATTGTACATACGTATGAATGTGACATGTTTTGTTTTTTGTTTATTTATTTGTTACTCTACAATATGTACACATGTCTGATATTCCTCTTTGCCCTAATACCTTCCTAGCAACGTACGCTGATGACATAGCTATCCTATCCTCTCACTTAGATCCCGAAATTGCATCTACAGGCCTCCAAACACACCTTTCTCAAATTGAAGACTGGTGTAACAACTGGAGAATCAAAGTCAATCAATCCAAATGCAGACATGTCACCTTTTACCCTTCGAAGACAATCCTGCCCTCCAGTTCTCTTTAACTCCGTTCCGCTTCCTTTCTCCGACACAGTCCGGTATCTTGGCTTCCTTCTGGATAAAAGACTAACTTGGAACCCACATACTAGACTTAAACGACAAGAACTTAATCGACGATTTGGACAATTATACAGACTACTGAACAGAAATTCTAAATTATCTATCGAGAACAAACTGCTAATATACAAGACAGTACTGAAACCTATCTGGACCTACGGACTTGAACTGTGGGGGACAGCTAAATTTTCTAACATCAAACGCATGCAATCCTTCCAATCAAAAGTCCTCCGAACAATAGTTAATGCTCCTTATTATGTATCCAACCATACCTTACACCGCGACCTAAATATTCCATTTATTTTAGACCTTATACCATTAAAATTCTCTAAATTCCATCAGAACCTTATCCATCACCCTAATCCCCTAGCTCAATCCTTATCCAGCTCCACACATCCTTACCATCCTCCTAGAAGGTTGAAACGGCAGTGGCCTCGAGACCTCTTGTAAAATGTATATTGGAGTTCCAGCATTGGCTAGATTCTCCACTCACGTGCTGTATGCTTGTGAATTGTATATAGGTATGAGTGACTTTTGTATTTATTTATATTGTATTATTATTATATAAATTTATTGTTTTGTATATATCGTGTGAATGCAGTATGAATGTTGTACTTTATCCCTATTAAAAATGTCCTAAATTGGACAGATTGTAATATTGTTCAATAAAGAATTGTTTCTAAAGAAAAAAAAAATTATTTGTTAAATTCATTTATTTGCATTTATTTTAACTACACATTTTGGTATTGTATACGTTTAGTTTAGTTTGGTTTCATTTTATGTATTTTGACATTTCTTTTGTTTATATTGTAAATATTGTATGAATGGGATCCTTTAGCAATATTATTATTGTCCATTGTGACAAACTGTAATACATACGAATAAAAACAATATATATAATTTGGACTTCATAAATAATAGATAGCATTATTTTATGGTATAGTCTAATAAGACAGACTAGTGCGGGCCACCGGTGGTCCGGGCCGGCGTGTACGTCTTAATGAGTAAATCTCTGAAACTTATCTTAAAATTTTATGCAGGAATCCTTTCTGATCTCCTTTTGAAGCGGATTATACAATAAATCAATAATATTTTATTGTGGTGATACATCATTAGTTCACTTTTTACTTTCTCTTACCTATATATGGAATATATAGTAAGAGAAAGAATTAAGATTGTGAAAATTTAAGAATTCTAGTTTTTAATGGAAATACACGCTTTAGTATCTCTTGAGTCCTAATAAACTAGTGGCATCTTTGTGTCTGTGTGTTTCTATGAATGGTCAAACTAGCACGAAAACGAAAAGCCGTTCGAAACTAAAATTTCATATTTAAGACATATATCCACCCGAGATGTTACACAAGACCTTTTGTCCAAAATCAGCTGACCGGAAATACTACTTCATACCTTATACTTTGCAACTGTTTACAATTTATTTAATGGGCTTTAATATCATGTAGGTTTTATTCGAATTGAAATAGTCTGACAGGGCTTTGATACCGATATTTTAAACTTTCTTCTAATCCTTTAATCCTGTAATATAAAAACCGTTCATCTTGTAGTTTAAAAAAACAAAAAAAAACGTCATATTAGCATTTTTGAACGTATATTAAGGTGAACGAATTCGATATTCAGTTAAAGGAGACAAGAACAAAACAAATATTTGTAATTTAATTTTTGAACACATGAACATTAATATAGACGTATAATATACCATTGAAAAGCTAAAGATTTCAGAAAAAATATCTTAAACACTAAATTTTGATAGTTAATGGAGAGTGGTTAAAATTCGATAAAATTAACTGATTTTTGTCAATAATTATACAATAGATTATTTAATAAAATACATGATTATATCGAAACTCAATTTAATTAGTTCTTTAACCTATTCACTATCACTTACCTATATACCTTATTTCTAACTGTATTTAAAAATTCAGAAATTGACAATACGCATTATCTAAAAAAATAAAAATTGTTTTTAATAATTCGTTCAGTTATACTTGACGTTGATACTAAGTTATTGATAAGTGCTAACTTAATCTAACTGTTTAATAATAAATATTGCTTTATTGAGAAATAATACAATCTGCCACTATCTTGGGCAATAAGTATTAGGGCTAAAAGAAGTCATTCATACCATATGTACAGAGTAAAAACAAAACAAAACAGACATAACAATAAAAAAAAAAAAATAAATATAAAAAAAAATAAAATAAATAAAAAAGAAGTAATAATAAAATAATGCATAAATAAATAATAATAATAAACAAAAAAAAATATATATATAATAACATAAGATGAAATAAGATAAGTAAACTAAAAATAAAATATAAAGTAAATAAAATCTTGGCCACATTCATACCTATATACATTATTTACATACTGCCCCTGGGAACTCCGAATCGAACCCCTACACCCAGAAGTGGATGGAGTGGCACAACACCATGAGTTCCCAGCGCCTCTCATTCAGCCGCGTCACCAGTCTAGCCAGTGGAGACTGAGTGAGGGCGCTAGAGCCACACACTCTCAGGCATGAGTGGAGAAGTTGGCCATTGCCAGCACTCCAGTTGCATTTTTATAGGAGATCTCTCGGCCACTGCCGCTTCAGCCTACGAGGAGGGTTGTAAGGATGGTTGGTACTAGATAGGGATTGTGCCAGAGGATTAGGAAGAAGAGTAAGTTTCTGGTGGAAGGTTGAGAATTTAGATGGGATGAGATCAAGGACGTAAGGGATCTTAAGGTCATGATGTAAGGTCTTGTTTGTAACATAATAGGGAGCATTGACTATTGTTCTAAGGACTTTGGACTGAAAGGATTGGATACGTTTGATGTTCGAAAATTTAGTAGTTCCCCATAGTTCAATTCCGTAGGTCCACATTGGTTTGAGAATTGTCTTGTAAATCAATAGTTTGTTTTCAATGGAAAGTTGTGATGTACTGTTCAGTAGTCTATATAGTTGTCCGTATCTTCTGTTGAGCTCTTGTCTTTTAAGTCGAGTATGTGGGTTCCAGGTCAGTCGTAATCTAACTGTAGAAATATAGTTCTGTCTCAGAATGATGGAGAATGGAGCAACACAATATATTCGGGCAGCATTGCTTTGTTTTATTTTGAAATAAATGATTCCTCACTCAATGAGATATTGTATAATAATATAATGTACTGTATAATACACGATTTATCATACAATGCAATATCTTTTCACGACTAAATGGGACAAGAAAATATCTAAAATATATATTTTTCTATTTGCTAGATTCATCAACAGTATATTTATATGATTGGTAAAAAAGAAAAAAAGGCCAAGATAATAAACTGTTCTTGAATATTTCTTTCAATTCATTTTAACATTTTAAAGACAAAAAAAATAGAAAATTGATTATAAATTAAATTTAAGGCACTTCTTTTATCTATCGGGTTGTTTCACATGAAAAGTCCGTTTTTATAGTTTCTGAAATACATAAAGGATTCCGCAGGTCTCTGTTGTTTTCTTCCGAATGTTTACATATTTAAAGTAAACAGTTACTAATCCTCTATCTTTGTATTATAAACATTAGCTTCCCAATCAATTACCCACTTTTTAGTATACCTCCAAATATGAACATGGAAACACGCGATTTTTGAGTAATATTTTTGTACGAGTTTAAACTCGGCCATTCAGCAGCTGAGGCCGCTAGAAATATTTGCAAGGCGTTTGGGGAAGGGAGTTTTAATGAACGGACCATTCGCCGTTGGCTTGCTAGTTTTCAGCTGGGGGTACCGACTTGAAAAAATTCCCCCGAGGAAGACCTCCGTCCGTAATAGACAACGATGTCTTCAAACATACAGTAGAAGGAAACCTATACCAAACAGTTAAAGGACTCTCAGCAGAACTAAATGCAAGTGCATCTACCGTTTCCAGACATTTAAAGTGTATTGGGAAAGTAAAAAAGCTCGATACATGGGTACCTCATGATCTCACTGAGCGGCAGCAATTGGAACGCCTTGGGACCTGCGTTTCTTGGTTGCGAGACAAAAAACCGAGCCTTTCCTTCCGAGAAGGAATAATTACCTGCGATGAAAAATGGATCGCATATGACAATCAGCGTCGGTCAGGGCAGTGGTCAAACATCGACGAAACCCCGAGGCAAATGCTAAAACCGAATTTGCATCCCAAAATATTGATGGTTACAGTATGGTGGTCCGTGGCTGGGATAATTCATTATTCCTTTTTACCTAGAGGTGAAACCATTACCTCTATCTACAACGAACATGCGAAAATTGAAAGAACTGGGCTACGAAGTTCTTCCGCATCCACCATATTCTCTCGACTTGTCTCCAACAGAGTACCACCTGCTCAGGAATTTAGACAACTTCGTCAAAGGAAAATTTTTTCAAAATGATGATCAAGTGAAAAGTGCGTTTTCAGATTTTGTTTTACTTCAAAGCTCAGAGTTTTTCAGTTCGGGGATAAAAAAGTTGGTGTCACGTTGGGAAAAATGTGTAGAAAAAGAAGGTAAATACTTCAAATAAATTTATCTTGTTTTCATATCGTATTTTTAATAAAAATCATTTACCTTGAAAACGGACATTTTATGTGACATAATCCAATACTTCTTGAAATTAGGATGTAAATTTAAAAAAAATTAAAGTTGAAAAAATAATAGTATTTTTTTAATGAAACATTTGTTTTGAACTAATAAATATGACTAACTAAAAACTCATTTTCAATTCTATTGAGCTGTTGTTGTTATATTCATTAAGTGATTAAATATACGGGATTCGAAGGTAGATTGATTTTTATTGTCTAAGGGCCAAAGTCCGTGGCTGAGTGGTTAGCGCGCTAGCCTGCCACGCTGAAGTTGTGAGTTCGAATCTCAGTCCCAGGAGGACTTTTTTCAGGCATGCAAATAAATGGGGATTCACTCACAATCTCCCCCGGGTATGTGGGACCCGTCAGCTAATTGATGGCCGCCCACAAAAATAGGCGTAGGGAGTGATGACCCTACCCTATCAAATGTCATCGAGTATCTCGGTGTGGAATATAAACCATACCGCGCGGTCAAGGGCTTCCAAGGCCTGTCGCGCCAACCGGAAAAGAAAAAAAAAAAAAGGGCCAAAGTCCCTTTCTTACAGACAAGATTATAAATTTGTCGCATATAAATGTGCCATTTACAATTGAATTATATTTCTTATCTAATACTTTTTTAAGTGTTTATAGTTAAATAAATAACAGCCAAATTGTAACACTTTTTTTTTTTAATTTTAGAAAAATATAAAATATATTACACGGAACATGCTGAAGGAAGAAATAAAGAAAAGGAGTGATGATAGTAATAAAGGGTAATGAAAAGGAATGGTGATGATAAAAGAATTAGCATGCACATTGAGTAGAAAGAGAGTTGGAGGGACGGATGGAAGGAGGGATAGAATTCCATAGGACTGAGGATCGAATGAAAAAGGATCTGTCAAAATGTGCAGTTCGGTGGGCCGTACTGTATAAATCTGAAGGCCTGGAGCGTGTACAACGAGGATGGACAGAGGATTTGAATTGTAGGAGGTCAAAACTGTATGAGAGACAGGAAAGGATATATCGGTAAAGGAATGACGCAAGGAAATACTTGCGACTATTGGAAGGAATAATATTTAATTATCCGTAAATTTTAATAAATAAAAATCGACTTTATTATTACTATTTAATGATATGCACGGATGAAGGAATTTAAATACTAAAAAATAAAGTATTACAAATCAATATCAAAGATATGTACATATATAAAATCCTGAATTTAAACGAGGAAAAATTATCCGTTATTTTATTCGAAGTAATCTAGCTTTTGAAATTCGTTCATCCGCTTTGGCGTCGATCCAGTAAATGGCGAGGAGTAGCAATCATCGTCAGATGAATGCTCAATTAATCCAACTTTGAGCCCCCTTTGAAATCCGTAATCAGTTTTCTAAACAGCATTTTATGATTCCCGTCACCTTTTATAAACCTCATATATATTTTGTAATCAATACAAAAAATACTGACTAGAATATCTAAATATAAAAAAAAATATCCAAGGAAATTTTCATTAGCTCTAAACTACCTAATGATTATATCAGTATATTATATGCATGAATTTCGCTCAGGTTTTGTCCTAATGGTGACTCCGAGGTTCTTAAGAGAGTTTCGGAAAGGTATTGAGACTTTTAATCAGAGAAACAGCAACGGAAAGTTAGGAAGTTCATTCAAAAGTGGTTTGGAGCCAATAGTATTTTTTATTTTTTTTTATTTTTTTTTTAACGATTATTCCCCTTAAATTATTTTGAAACTCTCAGCAATAAAATAACAAGCAAATATAGAAATTGGAAATGCATGCGGAAGGATACCCAGCAGCATACCAGCATATCTCGATACAGATGCCTGTATTTCCTAGCTTCCTTCCTCTATCAGGTTACCAGAACTCATCGTCCCAGCTATATCTTCCAAACCGTTCAATTTAAATTATCAATTCAGTTCCGTTCTACCAGATCTCGTCTTTCTGACCTCTACCCTTCTCCTCACCGCACTGCTGCCATTGACAAGTCCTTTCTAGCCGAAGCAACCTCTCTTTGGAATTCTATTCCTCCTGAGATCCGTCATGCATGAACCGCTCCCTTTTCTAAATCGCTCCTTTTTAACAACATTCTCCTTTACCAATCAAACAGACTATAATATCAAATTTTAGATGCTAGAAAATGCCAATTTTGTTCGGTTTATATTATTTCAATTATCACTAATGAAGTAGTTATTTTTATTTATTTATTTCATTCTAAGAGTCTGCTTTGTAAACAAGTACATATTTTATAACTTCAATTAATTATTTTTGTTTAAATCTATGACTACATTGTTCCGGGCATCAAAGCTGTATTTTTATTTTATTTTTAAGGGACTTTAGTCTCAGGATAATAAAGAAGTTTTTTATTTCATTTGATACTTTCCCTAATATGATCGACTTGCTGTATATTAGGAAAGCAGTTCTCACAACTAACAGTCTTTAGCCTTCTCGTCTTCATAATCACGAGGTTGTAGCTATATATAGCTATATCTCTGTACTATGATTCTTTAAATTTTAATGAAAAAGGGGTTAAGAGTCCTGTATGTATTTCGGACTGAAATATTAAGAGCATTTGTAAGTACTTGTTTTTAGCAATACCGTGTATCTGTGAGGAGTAGGTACATATAGGATGTAGTATGTATGTATGTGTGTATGTATGTATGTTTTTAGTATCTGTCACAGTTAAATTATTTAATTATCTATTATATCTTTATCTACAAAAATCAGTTAGTTTTATCTGCTTTTCATCATTCTCTATTACCCTTTACCATGCCGTGTATCAGGCAATATTTTTTCGTAAAATCTTTAGCTATCCGACGGTATATTATACATCTATAATATCTATGTAATCTATCGGAAACACAAAAATTGCATAAAAAATATGTTTTGCACTTTTCACCTTTAGTTGTTAATCAAAATTCAACTTGCATATTTACCCATTATTTATCAATGCTAAAACGATGATATTCCAAATTTTTTGAAATCTACAAAATTAAAGGTAGTTTAGAGGAAGAAAATTTAAAAAAATCGGCATTTAAGCCCAATCAATGATGTGGAAGATCATTAAATTTTACATCGATATAGCGAGTTTAATTAAAATCGTTAGAGCCGTTTTTAAGAAATTCGTAAAAAGGTGCAAAATGCATGGTTTAAAGTATATCTTCCGGTCAGCCGATTTCGATGAAAATAGTTTTGTAACGTCTCGGGCGTATATTTATCTTTTTTTTTTTTTTTTTTCATATTTTATTGAATTTTACAACTGTATTAACATAAATACAATAAGTAAAACTGTTGAATTAGAATATAGGGCGTGAAAGGCTTGTGAAGAAACTACCCAGTGGTAGAACTTCGATGTTTATTTAAGTAAGTAGATCCCGAGGCCATCTTCTTTTCAATCGCCTAGGAGGGTTGTCAGGAATATGTGAGGTTGATAGGTTGCGGACAAGAGGGTTTATATGGGCTGGGAGTTTGGAATTAAAAGTGGTATATCTGGTACGAGAAAGGTCTGTAACAAATGGGATATTAAGGTCGTTATGGATTATTTTATTTGTGACGAAATAAAATAATCATCATCAGCATTTAGGATTTTTCGAAGGATTTTGGATTGTAAGGATTGGATACGGGAGGAATTAGATGGCTTCGTAGAGCCCCAAAGCTCGATTCCATATGTCCAGATGGGTCTGATGACGGTAATATAAATGAGCTTTTTGTAATGAATTGGAAGTTTTGAACGTTTGTCGAGTAAGTGTTGTAGTAATCGGTATCTACGGGCAGTCTCTTGTAGTTTTAGTCTCGTGTGAGGATTCCATGTAAGACGTTTATCAAGATGGAGTCCTAGGTATCGGATTTGTTCAACAGGAATGAGTGGGGTATTGTTAAAGGATACTGTGGGGCAGGAGGTCATCGGTTTGCGACGAAGGGTAAAGGTAATTTGGTGGGATTTATTAGGATTCATTTTAATCCTCCAGTTCTGACACCATTTCTCAATGG
This sequence comes from Piezodorus guildinii, assembly GCA_023052935.1. Classification (NCBI taxonomy): domain Eukaryota; kingdom Metazoa; phylum Arthropoda; class Insecta; order Hemiptera; family Pentatomidae; genus Piezodorus; species Piezodorus guildinii. The sequence continues at coordinate 86,843,517 of CM041298.1, forward strand.
CTGTGAGATATTTATCTTAAATATGAAATTTCAGTTTCATAGGACTTTTCGTTTTCGCCCAATAGTTACCACACACACAGACATTTTTGCGGGACTTGGTCGTTTGGACTCAGGGAACCCTAAAACATGTATTTCCGTTAAAAATTTTGAAAATTTTCACTATCACATTTCATATAGGGGTAAGTGAAAGTAAAAAAGTGAATAAAGTAGTTTAAGTTGTACCTTGGGGGTCTTTCGTTTCAGATTAATATGTGTACCACATGCCATATTTTTTTTGAAGATCAGTCCAAGATTAAGTGTAGTATCCGTTAGAGGGATCTTAATTATATTATACCGAGATGAATATTTCTCTATACATTTTTACTTTTATTACCTGTTTTTCTTTCAATATTTTATTCCCCCCTAAAAATCCCAATGTATTTATGTGGACGGAATTTGTTTTTATGCTTGTGAAACTCTTTAATTAATATCTGAAGTTTGAAGTGGATTCCTGGATTTTATATTCACTTACCTATATATGAAATATATAGTAAGGGAAATTATTGCGATTGTGAAAATTTTCGTATTGAAGCTTTCAACGGAAATACTTAGGGTTCTTTGAGTCCAAATAACTAAGTCACTCGAAAATGCCTGTGTCCGTGTGTGGTGAGAACGAAAACGATATACTGCACGAAACTCTAATTTCATATTAAAGATACGCTCAAGATGATACAGCAACTTTTGTTATACTATATATTTTTTCCATTTTTACGATTTTCTCAAAAACGGCTCAAACAAATTAAAAATAACTCCCTTTATCGATACGAAATCTAATAGGTTTTAATATCATATAGGTTTCTCTCTAATTGAAATAATCTGTCAGTCCTTAACTGCCGATATTTTAAATTTTTTTCTTCTAAAGTATCTTTAATTTTGTAGATTCGAAATAAATAAAAGTTGAATGAATTCGATATCCAATTCGGTCTAACAAGGTGGAAAGAGGAAACATATTTTTTTTATGAAATTGTGGGATTTTTAAACACAACAGCAGTAATATAGATGTATAATTTACCTCTGGAGAGCTAAATATTTTAGAAAAATATTATCTTATACACGAAATCGTAAAGGTTAATGGAGAGTGATGAAAAGCTGATAAAACTAACTGATTCTGGTAGATAATTATATAATAGATTATTAAATATTACACATGTTTCAATCGAAACTCAATGTAATTAATTCTTTAAACTTTGTTTATTTCCATCTGTTTTTAAATATTCTTAAATTGATTTTAACAACGGAGGTAAGTGAAAGTCATGTGTGGTGCGCACCAGATTTTTAAAAAATAAAACTGTAAATGTTTTAATAAATATCAGCTCAGAGTTCAATTATGAACAATTATTACATAGTTTAAAATTCCAATGGTTTAAATTTTAATTTCCATGAAATATTTAAAAGAACCGAGTACTCTAGGGGTAAAAGTTGATTGCGTTCCCGGTTGTCGGATTAAATATTTATTTCACAGCTAGTCCTACGGAATAGATATAGACATTTTCACAGAGTGGTTAGAACAAGCTTTTAGGCACCCTAAATTTCTAAAAGTAGCCGAAAAACTAAAATATTTAAACACAATAAATTATTTAATTAAGCCAGATCAACTTATTAAAACCTTTATTATTGATACTATTTGTATAAGTATATAAAGTTGGACAATTAATTTTTGTAGTCACGAGTAAATATAAAAAAAAAAAAATTCCTAGGAAAGGGACAATTAGCCATTATAGGTTAAAGAATCAGCGATACTTCATAGAATGTAGACAATGGGATTTACCAACATGGAAGTCTTTTCGAAAACATAAAGAGAGATTATAAGGATAATATACAAGGACAAAAAGTGAGGGAGGGATATCAATGACAAAACACAATGAAATCTACAAAAATATTAAAAATCTATAACTTGTTATGTATTGAGGATACTGAGGGGAGTTCATTTTTAAATAATTTTAATATTAAACAATTAAAGATTAAGAAGCCTTTGTCGGCAAAACATCAAAAGGCGTTTACCTACCGCCCCCCAGCGATACCTCGGTAAACTTCCCAGACACTAAGATAATGGACTCCCGGCTTGGGGCACTTCCCATATCAGCCCCGCCCGAGGTGACGACAATGAGGAGAAGATTTTAAAGAGTCAGTCAAGTCCACTCAAGAAGAGGAGTCTTATTCCAGCCACGAGAAGTCGAGTTCCATCCTGAAGAAGAAGCGAGGTCCGCCTGGGGGTCAGAGAGAGCAGCTGGAAATCTAAGAGCCAAGAACTGATTCCACCTTCGCCAACCGACTAAGTGTTTTAAAAGTATTTCTCTTTGTAATAGTGTATGGCAAAGGTAGTAGTGAAAATGTCCCTCAGTATTCTCAATCAAAGTTCTAAGATGTATTATTATAATGGATATGTGTAAGTTAATAATTATAATAATGTATTAATTGAATCTTGTTTTCTTTAATCTCACCCTGCATGCCACCTATTGGATTGGTAAACACGATACCTTTGGAAAGGAAATCCTATGGTTTCATTAAACATAGTCTATCTGTCGATTAAATATATCAAGTAAGCTAGTTTTTGAAGGTACCGCTGCCTTAGAAAAGCAGTCGGTCAAAAACATAGCAAAATATCAACATAGAAATAGATATTAAGCTTTTCGGGCATATAAAAAGAATAGATCAAAATAAGTTAAACAAAAAGATTGCGATGAATTATGGGACTGAAGAATATGAAAGATTATCAAATGACAACCATCAACAACAAATAAAATAAGCTGAATAATTGTTACCAAAGAGAAATATTACCAATATAGGGATTAATACGGGAAAATAAGAAAGAATATAAATGTCATTATAGCAGAGACTAAGAAACAAGAAAATGAGAATTGGACAAAGAAAAAAAAAACAAAAAAAAACCTAAACCTAATGAAATATAATCCACCCATCGATTGCGTATATCGCTAAAAATAATAAGTATAAAAAAAAAATTAAATCAAATGTTAATTACCTATACTTATGAATAAAAGTAACATTTGACTAACTTTTCTGCTCATCGCAGTTTCTCATTTAAGATTATATAATGAACTAAATAAGTGTTGGCTATTTTAATAGCTTGCACTACTAGACAATCATCAAATATGCACAACTTTTAATAATTTATTCAACCCAAAGTACTAAGCTGTGTTATATGATTTTAGGGTAAGTCAGGTCAGATCAGACAAGTAACTATTCCAACAGGGCCCGCTGATGGCCACGATATTTCAAGAGTCGGGAAAGAATTGAATGAGATAGGATTAACTGAGGCGTTGGAAGAAGATAAGGTGAAATATAAATCTACTGGAACTGATTGGTGGAAATCCCTACCTTCATTGTACCAGCCTAGCATTATTTCTTCTATCACTATCATCATATATATATATATATATATATATATATATATATATATATATATATATATATATATATATATTTATTTATATATCGGGTTGTTTCACATGTCCGTTTTTATAGTTTCTGAAATACATAAAGGATTTTGCAGGTCTCTGTTGTTTTCTTCCGAATGTTTACATATTTAAAATAAACAGTAACCTCCTCTACCTTTGTATTATGAACATTAGCTTCCCAATCAATTACCCACTTTTTAGTGAACATGGAAACACGCGATTTTCGAGTAATATTTTTGAACGCGTTTAAACTCGGCCATACTGAGGCCGCTAGAAATATTTGCAAGGCGTTTGGGCAAGGGAGTGTTAATGAACGGACCATTCGCCGTTGGTTTGTTAAGTTTTCAGCTGGAGATACCGACTTGGAAAACTTTCCCAAAGGAAGACCTCCGTTCGTAATAGACAACGATGTCCTCAAACATACAGTAGAAGGAAACCCCTACCAAACAGTTGAAGGACCCTCAGCAGAACTAAATGCAAGTGCATCTACCGTTTCCAGAGATTTATAGCGCATTTGGAAAGTAAAAAAGCTTGATACATTGTTACCTCTTGTTCTCACTGAGCGGCAGCAATTGAAACGCCTTGAGACCTGCATTTCTTTGCTTGCGAGGCAAAAAACCGAGCCTTTCCTCGATAGAATAATTACCTGCGATGAAAAATGGATCGCATATGACAATCAGCGTCGGTCAGGGCAGTGGTTGAACATCAACGAAACCCCGGGGCAAATGCCAATACAGAATTTGCATTCCAAAAAATTGATGGTTACAGTATGGTGGTCCGTGGCTGGGACAATTCATTATTTATTTTTACCTAGAGGTGAAAACATTACCTCTATAACGTACTGCAATGAAATTGAACAAATGCACACAAAATTTTAAAAAAAACAACCTGGATTGGTAAATCGGAAAGGTTCTATACACTGACACGACAACGCTAGACTCCATGTTTTAAAACTTACCGTGAAAAAATTGAAAGAACTGGGCTACGAAGTTCTTCCGCACCCACCATATTCTCCCGACTGGTCTCCAACAGATTACCACCTGTTACGGAATTTAGACAACTTCGTTAAAGGAAAACTTTTTGAAAATTATGATCAAGTGAAAAGTGCGTTTTCAGATTTTGTTTCATTTCAAAGCTCAGAGTTTTTCAGTTCAGGGATAAAAAAGTTGGTGTCACGTTGGGAAAAATGTGTAGAAAAAGAAGATTAATACTTCGAATAAAATTATCTAGTTTTCATATCGTATTTTTAATAAAAATCCTTTATCTTGAGAACGGACATTTCATGTAACACAGCCCAATAGTAATATTGTTAGTTCTACTCGTCTCAAGGCTCAGTCAATAAATAAGCAGTTGTATTTAGGCCACGTTTCGAGAATTTATTTTTCTCATATTCTAACAGTGGATAAAAAACCAGCAGAATATTAAAATTTGTATACAATAATTAGCAGATCATGTTTTATTACAGGGATAGAAAACTAAGTTAATTAATAGTTTATTGGCAACCGAAAGTTGTGATGTTGTATGCGAAAAGTTTAAAAACTTGTCTGTAAGATATATATTAGTATGTTGAGCTCTACACAAATACAATACGTTTTCCTTATTAGTATGTAATTTCTTGATTAACGCACCTGAAACCTAATTCTGCATCATTATGTAATTTAATTAAATCAATAACTTTTTATTAGTGCAGCAACTTTACTGCCTATAGCATTGATAAACACCAATAATGTTTGAGATATTAATCAAGATTTAATCTTATAGGATCAGTAATAGCATAGCGGTTGAGCAAGTTGAATACTGACACGAGTACGTATTGCTCCTTGATATGATCCCTATGAATTATGGAAGTCATAGCTCACGCTGTGTTAAACCCACCTGTACATTACTGTTTCCCCCTCGAAATATTTACTACCTGCTGTATAACATCAAGTGTATTCAATATATTAATCAAATATAAATTAATTAGGTTTAATAAATTCCACTAAAATAATAATATTAGTGATAAAGCCTACAATTTTTGATGTTGAAAATAATTTTATATTGTGTCTTTATAAACGCAATATAAATTTAATTATACGCTACAAAACCTCATAACTCAAATGGTTACTTTGAAATGAAAACATAAAAAAATAGAAGGTATATAAATAAAAATTGTCACTCCTAAAGTGTATTTTTTTAAAGGAAATCTGTTCAAGTCGGATTTATTTTAATAGAGATTTTTTTTACAAAGTTTATAGTTTTAGTGGTTCAGTTTTGTCTATAATCGCCATCTGATATCATCTAAAAACACCCAAGTATTTTACAAACGCGTTTGAAAATTTCAATTCTTTAAAAACATTAAGAAGTATTATAGGTAGAATAATCAGGAGTCAGCCTTTTTCTAAATATTGTAATGTTGCCATCAGAGCATTACTGAGTCATGTCCAAGCATAAACTGTTTATGCTTGGACATGGCTCAGTAATGCCCTGATGATGGCTCACAAGCTTGAGCCGAAACGTCGGCAAAATTAAAATATATTCAGAAAAAAGACTGACTCATGATTATTCTACCTATAATAGTTTCTACAGTCGACTATACATCCTCAATATAATTCATTAAGAAGTATATATTTAATTTCATTCTAGAGCATGCAAAGAACGTTTCCTTACGTAACGTAAACAAAAATGTACAATATATTGAAGATTTTAATTTAAAAAGAATAAAATAAATTGATTTAATAGTAAATTTTTGAGAGATATTTCGAGTATTCTGTAAAATTTTCTAAATTATACATAACCGTCTCGAATATGAAATTATTTGATACATTATAGTAATAAGTATAAATATTAGCAATCACAGATGACTATTTAAAATAAGCAAGTAGAAATGTACTGTATATTAATAAATTTTGGAAATGCGGCGTTTTAGCCAATTTAGACAATTCAAATGTGGATTAGACCTACATGATATCAAAGAATGTTTAATATATAATGAGTTTGGGCAAACCTCTAAATATCTTTCAAGAAAATATTAAACATGAAACTGCCCATTGGCAGCACTCTAGTAGTGAATCTAAACAAGAGACTATCTTATTTTCAGACGTCTCGGCGGATCGTCAGGAATTGAATTAGAAGCAAGGATTGAAACTAGTGGATTAGAGTGGTAGTGGAGTTTTTCATGGAAGGAGTGATACCTGGTACAGGCCAAATCAGCAACGCATGGAACAATTTACAAACTTTTACTTAACTTAACTTTTAGAAATTTACAACTGTACTAAAAAAAAATACATCAAGTAAATATGATAGTAGAAAAATGACATGGAAGAGACTTGTAGAAGAACTACCCAATGGTAGCATTCCTGTAACTATTCTAAACTAGAAGGTCTCGGGGCCATCTCCTTTTCAGACGCCTCGGAGGATTGTCGGGAATTGAAGAGGAAGAAAGGATTGAAACTAGAGGATTAGGGTGGGAATGGAGTTTGTCATGAAAGGAATGGTATCTAGATCGGGCCAAATCAGCAACATACGGAATATTAAGGTCTTTTTAGATGATTTTATTCGTGACAAAGTAAGGAGCGTTAAGGATTTTGGATTGTAAGGATTGGGTACGGGAAGAGTTTGATGGTTTAGTAGAGCCCCAAAGCTCAACTCCAGATAGGCCTTATGATTGTCATGCAAATGAGTCTTTTGTAGTTAAGTGAAAGGTTAGAGTGTCAAGTAAATGTTGAAGTAACCGAAATTGGCGAGCAGTTTCTTGTCTTTTCAGTCTTGTATGCAGATTCCATGTAAGACGTTTGTCAAGCAGGAGGCCTAAATAACGGATCTGTTCAACAGGGACAAGAGGGATATCATTAAAGGACACTGTAGGGCAGGATGTCATAGGTTTACGACGAAGGGTAGAGGTAATCTGATAGAATTTATTGGAATTGATTTTAATTCTCCAATTCTGACACCATACCTCAAGGTCTCTGGAGAGTTTGAGAGGCAATTCTGTTATTAACTGATAGCACGCAAGTGTTATCGGCATAGGTAGAAAGGAATGTGTTAGGATGGGTTGGGATATAAGCTGTATAGACTGTGTAAAGAATGGGTCCTATGATGCTGCCCTGAGGAACACAAGCAGACTGAGTAAAAGTGGACGAAAAGGAACGATTGTGGTTGATTTCAAAGGTTCTATCAGAGAGGTAGGACTGGAGAATGAGGAAGTATGTTGGAGGGAGGAATTTACAAAGTTTGTACAGCAGTCCTGGGTGAAAGACTCTGTCAAAGGCCTATGTAAAGTTCATTTTTTTTTATTGAGATAAATTACAATTTGTTACTAAATGGACAGTAGTAATAGAGATGTGAGACAACCGAATTTAAAAATTACAGTTAAAATATTTTATATGTTATGGAACGTGTTTTCGACATTAAGTTCCCCATCCTTGTTCAAAGCAGCTCTAATGAAGATAAATATAGTTCTCAAACAAGCTGAGCAAGTGGGGCTAATTCCACTCTCAACACAGCTATCACGTGCACTATATAAGAGCAATTTGAGAGTATTAAGCTTGTATTTTACTCAGAGTTCAAATTTGCTTCAATTCATTCTCTACATCGTAATATTTTTTTTTTTCAATAAGTGGTAACATTTTGATGAATTATAGCTTACATGTTGTTATAACAAAAAATACCTTGGGTTCTTAATGGAATATTTTAAAATATGTTCAGTTTATTACGCTTTTTTCCAAACCTTCAATTATATATATAAATATATATATATATATATATATATATATATATATATATATATATATATATTTATGGTTTGTAGCTTTCCTTTTAAATACATACATTCTTTATTATTTTGGGACATGTCCCTTTAGAATAAAATATACAGAATGTACAAAAAGGACTTTAGAGACTTAGGGTAAATTAAATAAATATAAACAAGTTAATAATTACTGGTATAAAATAGACATATTTAAATGCGAAAAAAACAACAACAAAAACAAAATAAATAAATAAATGAAAAACTTATTTACAATTCTATTGAGCCTGGATATTCAATAAGTGATCAAATATGCGGGATTTGAAGGTAGAAAGAGAATTGGAGTGACGGATGGAAGGAGGGATAAAATTCCATAGGATTGAGGATCGGAAAAGAAAGGATCTGTCGAAATGTGCAGTTCGGTGGGCCGTACTGTATTAATCCGAAGGCCTGGAGCGTGTACAACGAGGATGGGCAGAGAATTTAAATTGTAGGAGGTCAAAAATGTATGATGGACGGCGGGATTGGATAACTTGGTAAAGGACTGACGCAAGGAAATACTTGCGACGATTGTAAGGGTTAACTCGCAATAAAATTGGGATACAGAGATGTATCTAGGGATCCCGAAGATGAAACGAACAAAGGAATTAATTAAGCGTTTTATTTTACCTCGAGATCCCCAGATACACCACCGTGTGCCGTACAGCAATAGTTGAAGAGGGAAAATATTAGAGAGGTAACGAGGAGTTTTCGGGTTTCAATCGGGAATAGGTTACTTTACTTTTACTACACGTTAGTTTACGAAAAGGTCATTATAGTGATGACACTTTAGTAATCATAGTACATAATAATTTCTATTCTTAGATTAATTGATCTGAAACACATGTTTCCTTTGTAACTCAGTTTATTACTTTTAGTTACTATATATAGTAAGGTAAAGTATTGCGATCGTAAAAAGTTTCGAATTCAAGTTTTCAACAGAAATACACGTTTTAGAGACTCCTGAGTCCAAATTACCAAGTCCCGAAAAACGGGTTGTGTGTGTGTGGTAAGTCCAGCGCATAAACGAAATGTCCTATGAAACTGAAATTACATATTTAAGACAACTATACGCCCGAGATGTTACAGCAACTTTTTAACCAGAAGAGCCACTTTATACCATGCATTTTGCACCTATTTACGATTTTCTCAAAAACAGCTCTAAAGATTTTAATTAAACTCGCTACATCGATGTAAAATTGGACGGGCTTTAATGTCATGTAGGTTTTATTATGATTGAAATAGCCTGACAGGACTATCATATATAATTTTAATGACATTGATGAAGAATGGCTAAATATACAAGTTGTACGAATTTGATGACCAACTAAAAGAGAAAAACTATTTTTTTATGTAATTTTTGTTGTTTTGATATTAAGAACAGTAATATAGACGTATAATACACAGTTGGAAAGAGAAAGATTTTAGAAAAAATATTATCTGGTACACAAAGTTAATAATAATAATAATAATAGCTTTATTTCGTCCTTAATAGAACAATAAGCCTCTCCCTTGGGAGGTACAAGTCTGGTATTAACATTAAAATTAAAATTATAACAAAATTTTCTCTTCTTAGTTCATGCTACTATTTACATTTTCGAACTTAAATATACACACAATAAAACATTCCTTTCCTTGTTCAAACTAGTATTTATAACCATGTATTTAATGATAGGTTTTTTATCACATTTTTCCACATCGCCTATTTCTGGCCATTGTAGCCCAACACAAAGTTGTTTAAGCTAATATAAAGAGAAGAATAGGGAATAAACTTATTACTGATAAAGAATTTAATGTAGTTATATTACTAGATCAAGCGTTACCAAGAAAACGAATACAAGTTTTATCAATTAAGAAAATTTTTCAAATTGAAGTATACGTAATAGTTTTTAAATTTATTTAACATCCGAGGTAAGTGAAAGTTGTGTTTTGGCCGCACCAGATTTTTTAACGTTTTTTCAAGTTTAACTAAAAGTAAGTGGAAGAGTGTTGTGCTCACAGGATCTTTTTATAAATAAATAAATTATAATATATATATATATATATTTTTTTTGGAGATAATATTTAAAATAATATGATAAATGCAATCCATCGATGAAGACATACTTGCTAAGGATGACTTCATAGGATAGGCGACAAAGAAAGTGGCATTACCCGGTAATAAAGTAAATCCGAAACTAGCTTTGAACTAACGAGTATTGCGCGACCTGAATACAAATGTATTTTTATCCGGTTTTGTATTCGGGTGATGAAAGGCTTCGTGGAGGGGAAGCACTGAAAGCCAGAACGACCGAGGGGGGGGGGGGGAATTTCAATTTAAAATGTCCTCCATACCAGCTGTTTGAATAGAGTGGTGTCGAGCCAAATCATTGTAGCCCTGTTTGATATCCATACGCGGAGCATTAACTGTTAAACTGACAACTCTAGAGAATAAAAAAAAATCTGGTGCGGGCAACACACGAATTTCACTTACCTCAGTTTTAAAAATCAATGAAAGAATTTTCAAATACAGTTAGAGATAAAAGTACGTGAAACTATTAAAGAATTAATTAAATTGAATTTATATAGAAACATGTGTTTTGTTAAAAAAATCTATTATATTATTATCTAAAATAATCAGTTAGTTTTAGATTTTTATCACTATTTATTAACTTTTAAAAGTGTGTGAGATAATATTTTTTCTAAAATCTTTAGCTTTCCAACGGTATATCATACATGTATATTACTGCTCTTATGTTCAAAAACGAAAAATTTCATTAAAAAAATATTTTTTCTGTTTTCTCCTTTAGATGGGTATCGAATTTATTCAATTTATATATTTACCTGTTTTTCATCAGTGTTAACAAGATAATATAGTTATTTTTATTGAATCCACAAAATTAAAGGTACTTTAGGGGAAGAAAATTTAAAATATCGGCATTTAAGCCCTGTCAGACCATTTTAATCAGAATAAAACCTACATCATATTAAAGAAGCCCATTAAATTTTACATCGATATAGTGAGTTTAATCAAAAATCGTCGGAGCCGTTTTTGAGAAAATCGAAAAAAGGTGCAAACTGCATGGTATAAAGTGGATTTTTTGGTAAGCTCATTTTGATAAAAAAAGTTTTGTCACGTCTCGGGTGTATAGTTGTCTTAAATATGAAATTTCAGTTTCATAGGACTTACCGTTTCCGCCCGGGAGTTACCACACACACACACACACACAGACCTTTTTGCGGGACTTGGATTATTTGGACTCAGGGGACCCTAAAACGTGTATTTCTGTTTAAAACTAGAATTCGAAAATTTTCACGATTGCAATACTTCCCCTTACTATATACAGTATATGAAAGTAAAAAATCAGACAGTCATAGGGACTGCCGATAGAATAGAAACCTTTTTTCAAATTCTATATTCGCACTGGATTTTGTTCTAAAGAAGAGTACGTTTGTATATTTAGATTGTATATTATAGATCGTATAATTATGTAGAAAATGCATGTTTTTTTATTATTGTTTTATTTAATTGTAAAATATCATCACGTTGTTACCGTAATCTAAATTGTTTTTCTCTTTTATTTCAATGTTCTCTTTATCTTGAATTTTGGCTTTATAATACGTTTTTTAAAAGATGGGTCTATCCATTAATCCATTAATCTATCCGATATTATTAAATCTTAAATTTCCAGTTAAGTTCTGGTATCTGCTCTCACAATACTACGAGGCGCTTATAGGACACCCTGTATATAACAATAATCGTGTTAAGAATGAGAAAAAAATAGACTGTTAACAGATAATGAACTTCCTTTTTAGTAAATTTTATAATATATCAAGTAGGATATTTTTAAACTGGAGAAAAAGATAGAACCATAGTAATCCCATTTACGATGCGAATAAATATCTGGTAGGAGCATCCTATTCAATAAAAAATAAATATAACGCCTTTTCGAACCTTTTATTACCTGACAAACCATCACTATGAGACAAAATTCCAATTGAAATTAAAGACCATTTTATAACACAGTGACATGGCATCCTTAATAAAATCCTTAGAGGAATATTCGGGTTATATATTTTATAATATTTCAATATTTATGTATATCTACAAAAAATGGGTGCTCCTGCGTATCTAGTTAGCATAGTCCGTGACTATTTTTAGGATAGAACTTTGATCTATCCCACGGAGGAAGGAACAAAGACATTCAAGATAACTGGGGGCGTACCCCAGGGTTCGGTGCTTGATAGTTTGCTCCGACTACCAGCGGGCACAAAAACTATTGGTTTTGCTGATGATGTTGCTTTGGTGGTTGAGGCAAAATATAAAAGGGAGGTGACTCTGATAGCAAACCAGAGTATCACGCTCATCCGCAACTGGTTGGCATCGGTTGGATTGCAACTGTCAGATGGCAAGACAGAGGTCTTGCTAATTAGTAGCAGAAAAAGAATGGAGGAGATTAGAATCAGAGTTGGCAATCGCGAGATACGTTCCAAGCCTTCTTTGAGGTATCTCGGAGTGATTATTGATCAGAGGCTGTACTTCAAAGAGCTCATCCAACGAGTAAGTAATAAAGCCGCTATTGCGCCTTAGTTCGGCCTCCACTGAGTCACACTAGTGACGCGGCTGAGAGCGAGGCGCTAGGATCTCTTGGGTTCCGCTTTTCCTCCATCAGTAGAGGGAAAAGCCCAATCTGGGGTTCCTATAGCAGTTGTAAATATTGTATATAGTTATGTTTGTTTGTATGATGTTTATTTGTTTGCCAACCTTTTATTTATCTTAATTATAGGTTGATGTTATTATTTGTTTTGTTTTTATATTTATTATTATTTAATTCTATATATATTATTTATTATTTCATTTATCTCAATGATAGGTTGTTGTTTGTTTTTTTATTTTGTATATATATTATATTTTATCTAATTGGACTTTATCATTGTATACTGTATATATTAATTTATTATATGTATACATTACTGTATATTGTATAGTTAATTTTTAAGATTTGTCCTCGGCACACGAGGAGTCTCATGTGACCCATTTATACAGCGCGTTAAAGTGGCTCCTTCCCTCTATCCCCAGACAATATTTCCTGGGATCATACCTTTACCAAACCATCCACTCCCAGCTACCTCCCTATATCCACAATCTTCTGCGATTTAAATCGTCAATCCACTCCCTTGAAACAAGATCACGCCATTCCGACCTTTATATTCCTATCCATAGAACAAAAACTTTTGATCACTCCTTTCTTGTCCGCTCTACTACTCTCTGGAATTCCTTACCTAATCATATCCGCCATGCTTCATCCCTACCATCATTCAAGTCTCAGTTGTTCCAGTACCTACTGTCATCCCAAACAGACGCTGAACTACAAGCCTGATATTTCAAATCAAATTTCAATTCATACAGAAAATTTATTATTTATTGTTTATATTAAACTCAGTTAATGAATATGTTATTATGAACCAGTTTCAATGTTTTATTTTATTCAACGCTTTAATCTATAAGATGTTATGTATATTACTCTTTTATTTTATTTACTCTTTCATATACTTTAATCCACTTTTTTTTTTTTCTCTGATACCATTGTAAATAAAAAATTATTATAATCCTTTGGTCTTTTGGCCAGACACATCGTATATCGTAATTGTACATATCAATTGTTCTTAAGGGACCCTGTCCCAGAATAATAAAAAAAAAAATTTCTATTCTATATTGTGTGAATGAGATCTTATATAACTATTACTGATGTTCATATGGAAACAAATTGTAATATATCTCAATAAAAGAATAAAAAAAAGAAAAAAAAAAAAAAAGCCACAAAGGTGGCTACAACGTTGTCCCGACTTATGCCAAACGTAGGAGGACCCAGAGCAAAGTAGGAGGCATAGTCGTAGACTTTTAATATCGCACGTTGTAACGTCCATATTGCTCATGCAGCCGCGATATGGGAAAGGGCCTTGAATACACTCAGCTATAGAAGTCCCATGGTTTCCGTCTATCGTTGCACTGTCCTGAAAGCTATAAGTGCTTTCTGAACTGTCTCTTATGAGGCAGCATGTGTCATTGCCAAAATGCCACCAATAGAACTGATCGCTGAAGAGCGGAGACGCTCATTAAACAGCAAAAATCTCATAACTTGATTTGCCTTCCAAGCTGTTGACAATCGCATTATGTGTTATATGTACTTTATTGTTTCTCTTGACGTCTAGTACCGGTTTTCACAATATGACTAGACATTTATGAGACATACATCAAGGAAAAAAAATTTTTTTTTGCGTTTATGCGTCACCCTGTATAGTACAAATTAAGATCAATTATGGTTTATAAATTATAAACCAAATTTAATGACATAGGATCAGAAAATTTTACTACAATAACTTTTTTTTATTCTTTTAATTTATTTTATTAAGAGATAATACAATCTGCCACCTTCTGGGGCAATGAGTATTACAGATAGAATAAATCATTCATCCCATATGTACATTGTAAATAAAAAAAAAATTAATAAAGATTAAACAAATTAAAAAAAATATATAAATAATAACAATCTTGATCACATTCCTACCTAACTACAATAACTAGATTATAATGATAACATATGAACTATATAACATTCTTGAGATGTAATAGATTTGAAAATATTTTAAATTATCCATTTTAGTTTAAATAAGTCTTCGAATCGAAGGGATTAATTATGCATTTATAACATTAACTCATTATCATAATTGTTGCTAACTTTACCCTATGGAAAACTAAATGGGCAAATATTATAAGTTAATTACTGTTAAATTGAACATTTTGTAAACTAGGGCTATCTCAGTCATTACTGTAACTTGGGTAATTACTTGTCAGGCGCCTACTTAGGTATCGGGTTGAAGTTGGGCTTAGTTGCAAAGTTTTAAGTCTAATGTAAAGCAGGGTGTTCGCAAATTTAGGGGATTTTTTTTAATCTCTTTTCTATTCATAAATTTGGTTATTAAAACTTCAGGTATAATAACAATGATTTACGGAGGTTAAAAAATCTGGTGCGGGCAACAGACAACTTTCACTTACCTCTATTTTCAAATACAGTTAGAGATAAAAATACGTGAAACTATTAAAGAATTAATTAAATTAAATTTCTATAGAAACATGTGTTTTATTAAAAAATCTATTATATTATTATCTAAAATAACCAGTGTTATCGGCTTTTCATCACTCTTTATTAACTTTTGTAAATCTGTTCATTAGATAATATTTATTCTAAAAGCTTTAGCTTTCCAACGGTATATTATACGTGGAAATTACTATTACTATGTTCAAAATAAAAAAAAATGCAATAAAAAAATATTTTTTCAGTTTTCTACTTTAGTTAGAAATCGAATTCGTTCAACTTATATATTTATGTGTTTTTCATCGGTGATAACAAGATAATATATTTATTTTTATAAAATCTACAAAATTAAAGGTACTTTACGGGAAAAAAATGTAAAATATCGGCTTTTAAGACCTGTCACACCGAAATGAAAACTACATGATATTAAATCCCATTATATTTTACATCATTATAGTGAGTTTAATCAAAATCGTCGGAACCGTTTTTGAGAAAATCGAAAAAAGGTGCAAAAGGCATGGTATAAAGTGGCTCTTATGGTAAGCTCATTTTAATGAAAAAGGTTTTGTAACGTCTCGGGCGTATATTTGTATTAAATATGAAATTTCAGTTTCATAGGACCTACTATTTCCGCCCGGGAGTTACCACACACAAACACAGACCTTTTTGCAGTGCTTGGTTATTTGGACTCAGGGGACCCTAAAATATGTATTTCCGTTGAAAACTGGAATTCGAAAATTTATATAAATATATATAGTAAGTGAAAGTAATAGGTCCGGATTATAATTTTTAATAACACTATTTTCATGTTTTTCGAATCATGAATTCAGAGTTTCATATTTTTTTTTAAGTTCATTTCCTACGCCTCGACGTAAAAAAAAAAAGAAAAAAAAAAAGATTTTCCAGGATCGGTGGATTCTGAAAATTAATATATTTATGACTAAATAAATCAATACTTTAGGGATTAGAAATTGCAACAGTGGAAAAACTGATATAATACATTGGAAAAAATACTAATAATAGATAGAATAAATTAACTGAATTACATCATATGCACGATCTGTACTAAGTAATTCCCAATCTATCAGTAACACCAAGTATTTAAAAGAAATATATATATTTCCTTCTCTTGACTTTTCCCTAACATTTCAGGAATAATATAGAAAGTTTTATTCTGTATAAATCAATTGAGACATCCTTAAAAGTGCTGTATAAGTATGCTTATTTATTTTCAACAAATTATTCGTTTTCTTTCTCATTTAAAATCAGAATTATTTTTACCTTATACATGTAATATGATCTGGCAAGATAATAAATTAAATTAGAGACATTTTAAAAATAATTAAATTTTTCATAAATGTTTGTGAAATGAAATTGGATGAATAATTCGAAAAAAATAAATCTTTTATTACACATCCGCCATGCTCCTTCCCAATCTTCTTTCAAATCTCTCCTTTTTAAACACCTTCTAGCTTCCCAATCAGATGCCAACTAATTTCAGCATAGCGATTAAAGTTGATTATGTGAGAAACGTCTACACTTCATAACATCACAACATCATAGTATAGTTTATTTTCATTTCTATTTTTAATTACTGTAATATTTTTTGGTTTGATAGTTCCATATTACATTTAGGTATTATTGTAATTTTTAATTTTTTAAAATTTAATTTTTCTCTCTTTTTATCATTCAAAATAATTGCAAATATTTATTGTATTCATTAATATTTTTTTTTGTATGTGTTTTTTGGTCAGTTATAATCATTATTTTGATGTTACTTGTATGATATTCTTATGGGACCTAGTCCCAGAATAATGTTCTTTTTTCATTCATTCATTCATAATTAATGATTGCATTGATTAATAGTGGTGTGATAATTATTTATAATATGATGATATAATGGGATGCCCAGAACACTGTCAATTAAGTTCTATGTCCTTTGTTCGAACTTGGCAGTGGCAAGGTTATTATTTATTATATAAAATAAATCGTGCGCAGATCCAGGGTTCACCTAGCCTCTTTAAAATAGGTACAATAAATAAGGGGAGAACGCAGAGGTAATCTCTGCTATATCATTTTCTCGCGCTGCCGTTGGTCTAGAAAAAATTTACGAAACCTTACTACGTACTGCATTCAAGGCCTTTAATGTTTTTTTTGTTTTTTTAAATAGGGCTCACGCAATTTTTTATTTACAAAAAAACATTTAAGAGAATACAGGTTATTTCTTATGAACTCCCACGCACAATAAACAAGATATTTACAAATAATTTACATCTTTTCATATTGTTACTTCCACTTACTATATATAGTAAGGGAAAGTATTGTGATCGTGAATTTTTTTTTTTCAATGCATTACTAAAAGAAATGATTTATATTGTGTGACTTAAGCATAAAAACAATTTTATACTCAACAACAACTTAAGAATGGAAAACAAACATTAGTGTTATTGATTTTCATCCCTGACGATGTTTTTTATCGACTCCCATTTTTCAGCCGTATTCAGGTCATGGTCTTGAAAGCTCAAAGCTTGTCTGCGATGTTTAAAAAACAAAACAAGAAACAATATATATTTTTAAACAGTACATGAAAAGACTGTTTTATTATTCGTTCAGTCTTCTGGTTGATTGTATGGAATATTCATTTTACTCCTTTTCTATTTTGATTCCTGTAAAATATGTGAGTTTATTTTTATATATTTTATATTTCATTCAGCTCTGTTTTATTTTCTGCTGGTTATTCTCAAGCAAGCAATACTCTATTAGTGAGGTAGTATGTCTGTGTTAGTTTTTGTGAATTTCTTTTAAAATTTCCATAAAATGTTGTCATATTAAGGCCTGCGTAATGATTAATGCTGCTGACGAATCATAGAGTTTCAGTTATATTCCTGAACATTATTGAATTTAATTATTATTAGAAGAATAAGTATGAGTGTCTTTTAGGATGTTCATAATATCTGTTAAACGAAAGATGCAAAAGGGGTTAAGTAAAATCAGAGGTTTATTTTTGTCTATGTTTCAATTTTTAACAACATAAAAGAAGAGGATATTTGGCCCCATTCCATTCTTCTATGAAATGTCAGGGTATTATATTGTGTCTATTTATGGAATATTAATATTGTCGAGGAATATTGGCAGGTTGGTCGATGGGAAAAAGTAATATGGTTGGATCAGTCTGGGTTATGTCTTACACTTACCTATATACGAAATATATATTAAGAGGAAGTATTGCATTCGTGAAAATTATGGAACTCTAGTTTTCAATAGAAATACATGTTTAGGGTCCCCTGATTCCAAATGACCAAGTCCCGCAAAAAAGTGTGAGTAGTAAGTCTATCACAAAAACAAAAATGTCGTAGGGTAGATCGGGGCGAGTCGAAATCAAACTTAATTGTTTATATTAATACTCATATAGCTTATAACTTTAAAAAATATTAATTGGGATCTTTGGGATCATTTTCACTGTTGCAGTAAAGAACATCTTGTAGTCTTCCTCTTGTAAGTCCGCATCTTAACAAAAAAAAATCATTACTTAAGGTGTTTGAGTCGTGAGGTAAGTTGAGCAACTACAGCTCAACTAACCGCAACCCGAAATTTTAAAAGAAAAGAGAGGTCAGGGATCACTTGTAGCTGGGTGGCTAGCGTAACAGCCTCCCATGCTAAAGGTCACGGGTTCAAACCCGCAGGTGGTCCTAGGATTTTTTAATGGGAGTAAAAAATCCTTAGTTACGCCGTCCTTCGGAGGGGACGTTAAAAGGGAGTCCCGAGCCTGTGCGTTGTCAGGTACTCGTGAAAGATCCCTATCCTAATAAAACCTGGATAGGCAAAATTTAGGACTCCCACTGTAGCATCTACCGATTAGCCACATCAGCAAAAAGTGACGTTAAATAAATAAACAAACAACAAAAGAGAGGTGTTTGGTCAAACCGTCATTATGAAAAATGATTGGGACTCGACCAAGTGGCAGCTAGAATGGACTGTATTGAATGATTGAAAAGAAAAACTATTGGGATTAAATATTGGTGTATTTTGAACAATTCAGAAAGGTTATGTATTACGATTTAGGTGGACTACATAATTACTTCTTGGTATGGTGTTTCCCTCATTTATCTCTTCATTTCCCTCGCCTTTCGTCAGCCTAGAGTGACTTTTTCTTCTTCTACTCCATTCTTATTGGAACGTACTAAGAATAGAAGAAATAGATGGTGTGTAGTGTGCACGCTTCTGCTGTACTTCTTTAGCTTCTCTTCTTAACATATGTTTTTTATAACAAAATATGGCCGCTTGTGGCACATTATTAAATTGAGCGTACATGTTACGCGAACAAGAGGTTATAAAAAAATTATACAAAGTATACCCAGAACAGCTCTACATATAAAAGTACAATAATTCTCTGAAAGATTAACACTTACCTGATTAAAAACAGATAAAACTGACTGATTCAGACCAAAACTTGTGATGATCGACGTTTTTACTTTTTGGTCACAAAATAAACAAACACAGGAGCGCTTCACTCGCTCATACAGCCAGCGCCACTAGCGATGGCGTGGTGATTATCCCTCCCACGACTCTTTCTTTCAGCCATAAGATGTCTATCCTCCTATGCCAACTCGCCCCTATCCTCAACTATCCTACCCTACGAAACTGAAATTTTATATTTGATGCGACTATAAACCAGAGATATTACAGCAACTTTTTCATAAAAATCAGTTAACCGAAAGCGAAATATTTTGCACCATTTTACGGTACTCTCAAAAACTGATTTAACGATTTTGATTAAACTCACTATATCGATGTGAAATTTAATGGGCTTTAATGACATGTAAGTTTTACTCTAAAGAAAATAGTCTGATAAGAAATTTTTTAATTTAAGCCATAATTTTTGAGCTGTCAGAGTTCCATAAAAAATTATATGGAACAATTGTTGGAAAAAAAGATTTATTTAAGGCTTTAAAATTAATTTATTCGAATACTGTGTATAAGGAAAGAACTTTTGATAAATTAAGGATTATATAGAAGATACACGTTTAATTAGGTGTTTTGATTATGTTCATGTTTTTCAGAGAGCATCGAGTAAATCTCTGTCAGGTATGATTGACACCATAAAGTGGGTAAGAAATGCTTTATCCAGCAATGGTAGTGACAGGCGATGCAACATCAAACAGCATAATAATACTGAATTGTTGTTTAAACTTAAATGTATAAATAAAGGAAGTTCTCATGTTAGCTTAGTGAGGTATTGGTATTTAGAATAATTACCATTTTGGATTAGTGTAATTAACAGTAATTATTCAATTTGGATATCCAAGAGCGAATCAATTATAAGCTTAATTAAACATTCAAATTTCAATGTTTATTATTAAATTACATAATTATGCGAGTTTGCAATATGTTCACTTTCAAATGACAGGTTTGATTAGGTTTTTATTAATCATAGAAAATATACAATTGGTTCACAAAAATCAAGATTCGCATAATCATATGTAAACTTATGTGTATTAAATCTAGGCCAAAAACATAGCAACTGCAGAGAAAGGTAAACCAACATGGTAAATGACAGCACTAAACATCGATTTTGATTCAACTAACTATATCGACAGTTCAAGAGTTTTGTTTTAATATATATTACAAACAAAAACAAAAAAAAACCTTTACCTCTACAACCCATGAAGGGTCTTGAGCTCAGTAAATATAAATATTTGTACTGTTTCCAGGCCAACGGCCGTGCAATGAGGTGATTTGGAAATGATTACGCTCAGGTGCCAAGTTTTTCCCCAATTTGGGTACCCACTTTAACCTGTTAACCGGGCGGGACGTGTAAATACGTCAAACCTGAAAAAAATCTAGTATATGTACATCCACATATAAATAAACGAACAAGTATATAATCCATGTACCTTTTCGTCTATTTCCGTGTTATTATATAATATGAAACTACGTAATTAAGAGTTTCCTCCCGTTATATGCCGCGTAGTTCAAAATGGCATTCCCCGGTTAACAACTTAAAGAGGCTAGGTCTCCATGCACTTGAGCCGGATGAATTAACAGAATAAATAATAATCTGTCATAGCCGGGATTCAAACCCAGGACCCGGAGAACAGTAGACTAGTGATCTTACCCACTAGACCACGCCTTTCCCATTTACTTTAATACAAGATGAAAATAATCTAACGGGATTTAAATTTCAAATTAAAATAAACATTCTTCCCCGCTAAAGTGCCTTTAATCCTGTTGATGATTCAATGTCGAAAAAAAAAATTGATTTAATATTTGTAAGCATTGATAACAAAAAGATTAATAGGAAAGAATATGAGAATCAATTAAAGCACTAAGGATCAGAATAAATATTTTTTTACCGATTAAAACACATGTCTATAAATTAAAAAAAATCTGGTGCGCGCAACACACGCATTTTACTTACCTCCGTTGTTAAAATTTATTTAACAACTTATAAATAAAGTTAGAAATGAAAAAAATGTTGACTTAAATTGAGTTTCGATGGAAACATGTGTTTCAGATATATAGAATTAATAATCTAACAATGGAAATTATTATTTACAATAATAATTTATATTATGCCGGTTTCTTGTGTCTGCGTTACGTTTTATAAATTTGTGTATAAGGTAACATTTTTCCTAAACTGTCTAACTTTCCAGCGGTTTATTATAAATCTATACTACTATTTTTATGTTTAAAAAAACAATATTTTTCTCTTTTCTCCTTTAGTTGGTTGTCCAATATGTTCAAATTTTTTATCAATGCTTGTAAGAGGATAGGGTAATTTTTTTGAATATACACAATTAAGGATACTTTGGAGGAAAGGAATTCAAAATATCGGCATTTGAGCCCTGTCAGACTATTTAAATCAGAGAGAGATCTATATGAAGTTAAGGTCCGTTTTATATAACATCGATATAGCGAGTTTAATCAGAATGGTTATAGCAGTTTTTGAAAAAAACTTTAAAAAGTTGAAAACTGCATGGTATAGAATTGCTTTCTTGGTTGGCAGATTTTAGTGAAAACGTTGGTGTAATATCTCGGGCGTATAATTGTCTTAAATATGAAATTTCAGTTTCGTACGATTTTTCTTTTTTGTGCTGGTTTTACCACACACACTATATTACTGTTCTTATTTTCAAAAAAAATCATAAAAAGATAGTTTTGGTCTTTTATCCTTTCGTTAGTCATCGAATTCGTCCAACTTCTATATTTAGTGGACCTTCATCAATGTTATTAAGGTGATATGGTTAATCTTTTGGAGTGTACAAAATTAAAGGTTGTTTAGAACAAGAAAATTTAAAATATCGGCATTTAAGCCCTGTCAGAGTATTTCAATCAGAAAGAAAGCCACATCAAATTAAAGCCCATTAAATTTTACATCCATGTAGCGAGTTTAATAAAAATCGTTAGAGCCGTTTCTGAGAAAATCGTAAAAAGGTGAAAATGCATGGTATAAAGTGGTCCTTTGGTAGGCCGATTTTAGTGAAAAATTTGGTGTAATATCTCGGGCGTATAATTGTCTTAAATAGGAAATTTCAGTTTCGTACGATTTCTCTTTTTTGTGCTGGTCTTACCACACACACACACCGACTTTTTTTTCGTACGTTGGACTCTAAAAGGTCTATTTCCGTTAAAAACTGGAATTCGAATATTTTCTCAATCTCAAAACTTTCCTGTACTATACATAAAATATATAGGTAACTGAAAGTAATATATATATATATATATATATATATATATATATATATATATATATATATATATATATATATATATATAACGTGGCGTATTAATGAAAGGAAGTGCTATTACATGAAGCTTTTCAGTAGCAGAGCCGAGAAATAAATGGGAAAGCAATCTGTTGATGAAGGAAGCTATAAAGGAAACAAATAGTAATGTCCTTTGTGGCGGGAACAAAGGCCACGGATGAGATCAGAAAACAATTCCCCATAAATCACCTACTGATGCTTCCAATTTAGTGTGGACCCTTTATGGATAAGATCGCGGGTTGGCAGCCATTGTGTCGGTTTTATACTTAGTCCTATTTGTTGAGAGATAATCTACAGCTAACACAATTTATCTCATAAACACTTACTAAGTTACTGTACGAAATGTGGCTGAAATATCTTAATCAAATGAAGGAAAGAGTAACCTGTGGTGTAGTGGCTAGCATAACAGAGCTCTATACCCAAAGTCGCGGCAGATTATCCGAGGATCTTTAATGGGAGTGTAAAAATCCTTGGTTATGCCTTCGGGAAGGACGTAAAATTATGGTTCCAAGCCTGTGCGACCAGGTCCTCGTTAAAGATCCCTATCCTAAATAAATCTGTATTGGCAAACTTTAGGAAATCCACTATAGCATCTAAGGATTTTATACTCCCATCAAACAAATCCTACTTCACCCAGTAGCATTCAAAAGCAAGAACCATCTCCATCTGATATACTCTCGGCAATTAATAAGCAAGGCGACCAGGTAAACCAAGAAATTAAAGATATTAAATCATCGCTCGAAAAATATGGAGAACTGAGCTTTGAGCTTAACGAGCGGCTTAGCAAAATCGAAAAAAATCTGGAGGGTCAATCGAAATATCTTGAAGACCTAACAAATGAAAATAAAGCAATAAAGTGCCGAGTGGGCGAACTGGAGGTCCGGCTGAACAGGGCTGAGCAAGGACTATTATCAAGATCTTTGGAAATTAGGGGCATACCGGTCCGCCCGGGGGAAACCCCTGCGGCTCTGGTGAGCAATATAGCGGCAGGCCTAGGTATTAAAATCAAAATGGAGGATCTAGACGTAGTGGAGCGTCGTAGACAGAAAAAAGATGACCCGCGACCACCCCCTGTCATCGCTCGCTTTGTTAGGCAGACCACTCGTGATGAGCTAATTAGAAATAGAAAGATTAAAAGGGACTTCACCACCAGGGATATCGGATGGCAGGAAAATGACTGTCACCGGATAAATCTGAGCGAGGAGATGACCCCCGCTAACAGGCACCTCTATTGGCTCGCCCGTCAAAGGAAGACAGCGGGGAAATTAAAATACGTGTGGTTCGCTGGCGGAAGAGTCCGTTGCAGGAAAGAAGACGGCCACCCTGTCATCTACATTGACCAGGCGCGAGATCTAGAAGTTTTCGGATGACATCCAGATTCCCGTTATCTTGCTGGCTTCAATCAGAATATAACAACGACTTACCGTTTCACGGATATACTCTACATTGCACTATCATTGTATTTCTTATATTTATTTATGATTTTTATTTATTCAAGTGTTTTTAAATTTAGTTCTTTGCCTAGGAGATGGGTCATGATTTTTTTTTTTTTTTTATGTTTAAGTGTGTATTTATTTATATATATCTATTTCTTACTTTCTCTCTTCCAATTGTCTTTACAACATTGCTATATAGTTTATGGATGTTTAGTATTATACGTACAGCGTCTTCCCTTTAATCCCGGTGTAATTTCCCTCCTACCTTTATCATGTCTAGTATCCTAACTACCTGTCACGTTAACACCCAGTCCTTACCCGCTCACTTCGACGAATTCCTTCAATATTTCACCCATAACTTCTACCATCTTATTGCCGTTTCCGAGACTTGGTTAAAACCCTACATCCCTTCCTCTTCTGTTTTCCTTCCGGATTATTCCTTCATCCGTCACGACCGCATCTGTCGTACTGGTGGAGGCGTCGGGCTCTATATCCACAATAGTCTTAGGTTTCGAACTCTTGAACTTTCATCCCCATCTGAACACCCTCATATCGAATTCCTATTCATCGAAGTTAATTTCAAAGAAAATCCTCTCCTATATGTTGTAGCCTACCGCCCTCCTTTGGTACCTTTTGACGAATCCCTTGAATCAACCCTTTACAAATACGTTCCTCTTTACAATAATATAATAATTTCTGGTGACCTTAATACCAACTTCCTTTCACATTCCAATGACAGACTTTACTTAGAAAATCTCTTCTTCTCCCTCCACTTATTCATAGTTCCCTTTGCTCCTACCCATCATACTCGCTGGACTGATACCTGGTTGGACGTTTACGTTATTGATACAGCAGAGAACCTTCTCTCCTCCTCCCAATTACTAGTTCCATTCTTGTCATCCCACGATTTAATCCAAATATCCTACAATATTCGAACTCCAGCAATCCTTCCTAAAACCATAACATTCCGTAACCTTGACGCCCTCTCCCGTGAAACCATTCTACCAGATCTTGAGTCTCTGAATTGGGAAGAAATTTACTCCTCCTCGTCCATTGACTGTATGGTAGATATCCTCACCTCAAATCTACTCAGGATCCTAGATACCCATGCTCCTCTCAAAACCTGCACCTTTCGTCGCCGTCCTGCTCCATGGTTGTGTCAAGAAATAAAAGATCTTCAAAAGAAACGTGAGGCTGCCCGAAGACGCTATAGACGCACAAGACTAGAGGATGACTACCAAGCGTTCAGGGAACTGCGTAACTTGACACAATCAAGAGTCAGACAAGCGAAATGTAATTATTTCCACGAAGCCCTTTCCTCTATCCCCGATCCTAAGTCTAAATGGCAACTCCTTCGAAAACTCTCCCTCTGTAAATCCACTACCTCTTCAGACATTCCAGTATCACCTGAAGAATTGAACTACCACTTTCTATCTTCGTCCTCTTACAATTCATCATCACCATCTTCCCTAAATCTCTCAGTTCCATCCTTTAACTCTGAAAACTTCTTTTTCTCTGACATCTCACCAACTGACTTAATCACCTCAATTATGAAATCTCGCACAAACTCCATTGGCTTTGACGGAATCCCTGTTAAATTACTAAAACTTTGTCTCCCAGAAATTTTACCAGCGCTCCTTTTCATCTACAATTTTTCCCTGCAAAATTCAGTATTTCCTACCTCTTGGAAAAAAGCCATAATCCATCCCATTAACAAAATTCCAAATCCTGCAACTCCTAAAGACTTCCGCCCGATCTCCATCTTATCTAATCTCTCTAAACCTTTAGAAAGACTAGTCCAATCCCAAATGTCAAAATTCCTCGAAGAATCCAAATCAATTAATCCTTCCCAATCCGGTTTCCGATCTGGTTTCTCCACTCAATCTGCTCTTACTAAAATCACTCAAGACATATACACTGCAATGGACAACAAACAGCTGACAGTTCTAATTCTCCTTGACTTTTCTAAAGCATTTGATTCTTTGAACCGTTCTATCCTTTATTCCAAACTAAAATCTCTCTCCTTTTCCTACAGCTCTATTCTCTAGTTCCAGTATTTTCTTTCTGACCGTACCCAAGCAGTTCAAATTCCCAACAAACCTTTATCTTCTTTTCTTACCGTTTCTTCAGGGTTGCCCAGGGTTCAAGTGTTTCTCCTATCCTTTTTAATACCTTTATAAATGATCTTCCTAATTCAATCCTCCACTGCTCCTACCACCTATATGCCGATGATGTTCAGATTTATCTATCCTTTCCTCCCTCTGAGTTATCAGCCGCGTTTACGAGTATTCAAGAAGACCTGGACAGGATCTGCTATTGGGCGAATCAGAACGAACTAAGGTTAAACGCCGAGAAAACTCAGGCAATCATTATTGGATCCAATTCCCTCCTTACATCTATTCCCTCTCTTCCTACCTTATTTCTGAACGCCCATCCCATCACATTCAGTTCCTCGGTAAAAAATTTAGGCATCCATATTGACCAAACCTTATCCTGGAAACCACATGTGGCCCAAATCTCCCGAAGGTCAATCAGTACTCTTAAACTATTCCATCGTTCCCGCCATGTTCTCCCTTATTCCACTCGCAAGCTCCTTGTATCCTCTCTAATTTTCCCTCAGTTTGATTATGGATGTATGGTATATGATGGCCTCTCGATGATGCTAGAGAAACGATTAAAGTTAATTATGAACTGTTTTTTAAGATTTGTCTTTGGCACATCGAGGCGGTCTCATGTTACCCATCTCTATGCCGAATCAAAATGGCTCTTTCCTCTTACCCGTAGGCAATATTTCCTTGGATCTTTCCTAAACCAAACCATTAATTCACAACACCCTCCATATATCTACGATCTCCTACAGTTCAAACCCACAATTCACCCACTAGAGACTAGATCCCGTTTTTCCAACATTTATATCACTTCCCACAGAACAAAAAAATACGAATGCTCCTTTCTGGCCCGTTCTACTAGTTTCTGGAATTCCCTTCCATCAAACATCCGCCATGCTCCTTCCCTTTCTACATTTAAATTCCTTCTTTTCCAGCACCTTCTAACATCCCAAAATGACGCTGCCTGACATATATTTTAAATATGAAATATATTTTTTTCCTTTGTTCAATCTTTACATTATTTGTTAAAGTTTTTTTATATCGTTATTTTTGTTACTAGAAGATTTCATTTCTTATATTTGTATTTTTTATTTTTATTTATGTTTTAATTGTATTATCTTTCATTAATTCTTGGTCTAATATAGATCCTTTATTATTTCAGAGTTAATGTTATTTTAAGAATACTAAGTATTAGTACAATGTTACTAATTATTTTTGTTTTATTTAATTTTTTTTTTTTTTTTTGTTTCTTTTTTAATTTGGATTCTGTCATCAACTCATATATTTCTCATTTTTTTCTAACATATATTAGCTTCTGAAGATTGTTTTTATTTCATTTATTTTGTGTTTTATACTAATTCATCAATTATTGTAAATAGTAGTTAATCATGTTCATCTTGTCTGTTGGCCAGACATATTGTATATTTAAACTGTACAAAGCTGTTATTCTAAAGGGACCCAGTCCCAGAATAAAAATTATTTTCTATCTATCTATCTATCTATCTATCTATCTAACAAATACATTTTCTGTGGACCCACTTGTGGTAGGTACCTTAACACAATTAAAGGCATTGGAGAGGGTTGGTAGTAAAATAGAATTTATATGGTTACCTGGTCACTGTGGCGTTAAAAGAAACGAGGTAGCTGATACCAAAGCGAAACTAGCTGTTACAGAAGGTCTGTTTGTTCCGGGTGCGTCAACGCGGGAAGTAATCGCCCTCATAAAAGAAAAGGCTATAGAACATAGGCAAAAAGTATGGTTTTTTATGAGGGAGAATAAAGATAGATTAGTAGAGCCTTCAGTGAAACCCAACCGAGCAGACCTACGGCTGTGCAGGAAGGAGGAAGTGGTACCGGCTCGACTGAGGATTGGCCGCACAAGGCTGACCCACGGTTACCTGATGACGAGGGGATCACCGCCTCAATGTACCTCCTGTATCAGGGTTCTCCTCACAGTACCACATATACTGTTGGATTGCTTTTCCTTCGGAGCCTAGCGATGAGGGATTGGTATGGGGACATTGGGACGATATTACAAAATACCCAGGAGTCAGCAACAAAACTGATGAATTATCTAAAAGATACATCAATATTTTACAAAATTTAAATGTTCCTGTTTTTGATTTTTTATGTATATTTTGTATTTTATTCTTTTCTTATATGTAATTATCTTATATAATTGTTTGTATCTAACTTAAAATATTGTATTTGTATTATATTTAACTTATTGTATTATATTTAACTTAAAATATTGTATTTGTATTATTAGTTAGTATTATATTTATTATATGTAGTATTTACTATTATATGTAGTATTACATTTAACTTAAAATATTGTATTTGTATTATTAGTTTAGGGCTGAAATGATCTTTATGGTTGAAAAGCCTTTATGTTACAAAATAAATAAATAAAATACTCCAATCAAACAATCCATGCATCAATTTCCTCAAGTCCATTGCAGCGATTGAGCACGACGCGTTCAAGAAATAATCCAAGGAAGGCAAGTTTGAGTTAAGCTGGAAAATTGAAGAATACTAGCCCAACAAAAGAACTAAAGGGATCGGCATGAAAGCAACCGTCCAAGAATAAACTAAGAACGGCAGAAGTAAAAGATAACATATATAACGCAACCACGGTCGTTCTTAGATGGACCAAACGAAAAAAGAAATAGATCAATAACATAAAGTAAAAAAAATGAAAATTGTCACTAGATAAGGAAAATAATATTGATAAATGGTATAAATTAGAGAATGATATATTTATAAGACAGAGAAAGTAATAAAAGTTAAGAAAAATATTAGGTAAATAACAGTTATCAACGCCAATACAATTAAACCTTCATTGTCAATGAGTATGCTGGATAAATTTAGTGTTAACCGTATTCTATTGATGTTTGAAAGTATAATGAGTTCATTCCTCTCAAATATATTTCACCTAGAAGATGGAGGTGGCTGTGATGAGTATGGAAATTTTACAAAAATATTCTTAATTTACAAAAATGAAAACTTCTACAAATGAACAATTTAATTTTTTGGAATTACACAAAATTAATTTTTAAAAACAATTATAGCAATAAATAAGAGTAAAATGATTCTGAAGACGAGGCAAACCCAATTTTATAATTAAAAGAAAATTCTAAAATTAAAAAAAAAAATATTTATTGCTATTTACAACTGTGTGTGATAATGAGCGTTTTACCTCAGAGGAATCCATGACTTTTGGTGATATTTTGTGAACTAAAATATGTGAGTAGGGCGTTCGAACCTACGTCACACCCTCCAGCAAGCCTGGGGGGCCGCTCTCATTGTTGGTCAGCGAGTCCATCGGACTTAGCCGGGAGGAGCTTCCGAGGAAATTCCACCGACCATCCCCACATCCGCCACCCGTGGGACGCTCCCCGTACGCGGTAATGAGATCCGCGCGAGGATCCTGTGAATATAATTGAGCTGATTGCATTGCGGAGACTCAAATGGGCGAGTAAAGTTGTTGGGCTCGATGACAAGCGGACTCCGAGAAAGTTGGTATTTGCTGATCCGACTGGTAGGCGTCCGAAAGGTAGGCCGAAGCGGAGATGGGAGGATTGCGTTAAGGCTGATCTCGGGGGCTTGGGCTTGAATGGTGAACATTGGACGAGTCTGTGTAGGAGGAATTTGGTGGTATCGGTATCGAACCTTCGGGTTCGCTAAGCCTATTATTATTATTATTATTTACAACTGTATTGTACAACACATCTAGTAAATAGGCTCAAAGAAAACAAGACATGTAGAGAAGCTACTCAGCGGCAGCACTAAAAATATTCTGAACTAGAAGGTCTCGAGTCCATCTTCCAACGATTTCATTTTTCCCAATTTCACAAAATTTCTGTTTAAATAAATAAAATTAAAATAGTTCTGAAGATGAGGGAATCCTAATTTTAATACTAGGGAGGTGTTAAATATTAACAGAGCAAAAGGGAGTTTCACTAAAGGGATTAATCCCCGAATACAAAAACTGTCGAAGTATAACTTAGTTTGCCAGACCTTGGTGTTTACACGGAATGAGTCACGGTATTTAGGTCAACGAGTTTCCCTGGCTAAAGATAAAATTATTATAATACAGATCCAATTTATACACAGGAAAATTTATGCAAAAAGAGGGGAACTATCTTCAGCACAGCATAACTCTTGTAGCATCGGTTGAGGGTATCACTAAATTATAACTGATGCAAGATACTTTCTCAAACATTTTCAGTAGCTAAAGCCAGCATAAAATAGTATAACTTTTAAAACGATATTTGTGTAATAAAATAATTGTATTTTAAATTTTATATATGTCAGATCTACAATGAAATATTATTATTACATTCAGAAGATAAATATAAAAACCTATTTTAGTATTATTGTACATATATAATGAATAAAACAAACTATTTCATATTAATTCATTATTCTGTATATTCTAGACCTCCGAAGACATCTTAAAACGAGTTAATTTTTCAGTTTTTCACAAAATTTCTGCTGCAATAAATAAAATTAAAAGATTTCTGAAGACGAGGGAAACCTAATTATGATAGTAGGAAGGTGTTAAATATTAACAGTGCAAAAGGGAGTTTCACCGAAGGAATTTACCCCCGGAGACAAAAACTGTCGAAGTATAACTTAGTTTTGTAATAACATGATTGTATTGGGTTGTTTCACATGAAATGTCGGTTTTGATAGTTTCTGAAATACATAAAGGATTTCGCAGGTTTCTGTTGTTTTCTTCTGAATGTTTACATATTTAAAATAAACAGTTACTAATCCTCTACCTTTGCATTATAAGCATTAGCTTCCCAATCAATTACCCACTTTTTAGTATACCTCCAAATATGAACATGGAAACACTCGATTTTCGAGTAATATTTTTGTACGAATTTAAACTCGGCCATTCAGCAGCTGAGGCCGCTAGAAATATTAGCAAGGCGTTTGGAGAAGGGAGTGTTAATAAACGGACCATTCGCCGTTGGTTTCTCATTTTCCATTCTCCCACCATGCGCCCTGATGATGACCCAATAAGGGGGTCGAAACGTTGGCAAACAATAAATAGTTGAAACTATTTAGTTGTTTCATTTAATGACCGCCACCCGGACTAATTCCTTGCAGTAATTCTCAACGGTCAACTAATTACATCCACAATAATAGAAAATACTTTCGCAAATTTTAGCATCAGAAGAATTACTAATTTTTGCAAACTGACTATTACAAATTTTAAAAAATGGCCCATAACCACTGCTAATTTCAAAACGCTGTACTATACCAGACAGACGGATTTTTTTATTATTCGCTTTTCAAGTTGTACGTTTCTTGAAATGTAAGCCCTCAAATTTTAAGAGAAATATTTTTTTGGTCGATTAGAAAGGTTCATCATTTAAAATAATAAACTAAAAGCATTTATACTAGTATTCTTTTATACTTCCTTTTCTTTCATTTCAATTGTTATTGAAATAATGCAAATCAAAATTCCAGATTCCAGAACACTTCATACCTTTTTCTCGATCTTCAACAACTACCGAGTTATCAGAGAATCATATAAGTTACATCTCTTATAAGTTGTAGTTTGATCATATACGATTTTTTTCTTTGTTCTTTCCTATTCCTATTCCTTTTCCCATTCCTAAGGTCACGGATTTTGACCAGCCTTAGGATTTTATTGGAAGTAAAAAATCCCTACTTATACCGTCATTCGGAGAGAACGTAAAAAGATAGTCCCGAACCTTTAGGTTGTTAGGTTAGGGCTCTTTAAAGATCCCTATTCTAATTTCACCTGAATAAGCAAAATTTAGGACTCCCATTACAGCATCGCCTGATAAGTCACAGCAGCATAAAGGGACGTAAGATGAATAAACAAATTGTAATATGTAAATCAAAATAAGTAGACATCCTGTAAGTAGACATGTATATTCGAATAAAGCAACGATGCCGTTCTTCCATTAATGTTTAAAATCCATTCCAAGCAAAATTAAAGCTAATGGAGGCAGCAATTAGAAGAGCGAGTCATGAAAGTAAAGGTGTCCCTCTTGTCAAGCAAATCCTAATACAAAAGGCAACTTCGTTCCCGATTGCTTAGTTCAAATTAGCTTTCCTTTGTCCGGGCCTCCTTCAATTCCGTGAGGGTTAATTGAAGGTTCTTAACCAGGATACTTTTTCTTTTAGCATTCATTCATCTTTAATCATGATTAGGTTTCTGATAACTTCTTTTAATTAAATGAGTATTTTCTCAGTTTTTCTTACATGCTATGAAATGTATTGCAAGGGAAATTATTCGGATCCGATTTTTCGACGTGAATACACGTTATATATAAATGGTGTGTTAAAATATACACCTTTCTAAAAAACAGGCCTCTCTTATTTCCCTTCCTGGAAAATATAAATTAACTTTTTTTTTTTTTTTTTTAAATGCGTTCTTGTGTAAAATGAAAATCAAATACTGGTCTACGTTTACTTTTGTAAATAAGTATAATTTATTTCCTGTACATCATGATAGTGAACTCAGTCTTAAATGTCACATATCGTAAATCAATAAACACTATCCTCGAACCCCTCCTTTCTCTCTTTCTTTCTCTCTATGTCTATCATTCTCCTTTTCCCTTCATCCCTCCCCCTAATCGTTATATCCATTCGCTCGTTAAATGTCTGTACTAATATCTTATCTTTCATATTATATAGGTCATATCCTTATTGAAAAAGTTTGAACCGGCTTAAATGAGGAACTTAAATTACAGTAATAAATTAAATTTTCCAGCACAAAAAACTTGAAAGTTATCTATTTGAAATAAGTAATGAGAAATGATACTATTCTTTTATAAATATATGTGTTTAAATTATTTAGTATTCATTTATATGAGAACTTCTTTTCAGAAATAAGAACCCTAGGAGCTCCCAGCGTCACTCATTTAATCACTATATATATAATCATATAATATATATAATCATTATATATATATATATATATATATATTATATATATATTTTTTTTTTTTTTTCTTCTTTTCCTTCTATGGTAACCCCAAGGAAGGAGAGTTTATTAATTAAGTGTTCCATGCCTATTACGTAGGTACACTACACATAATACTATGTTATATTTATAAATATTATTAAGTTTGTATCATTTTACAATGTTTTAAACAATAAATAATACAAAAGAGAAGAGAAATAACACATTAAAAATTTCATAAGTAGACGAAATACCTAAAATATGTTACTTATACAAATCAAGATTTGAACAAAAAATAAATAAATACAAAAAAATAAAATAAAATTAAGCACAACACAGATTACAAAAACTCAACTGCCTTCCTACAATCTATGTTAAGTTGATTGAGGTCTATTTATTTTGTGAAATTTATAAAATATTTTCATTAATTTTGTCATAACTCTTTGTCTTTTTTCTGGACTAGTCCCGTATTCAGAATGTGTATATGTATATATATAAATATATATATATATATATATATATATATATATATATATATATATATATATATATATATATTAAATGGGATATAAACCCGGACCTTTACCTGATTCACTCCGACTTTGAGTAAGAATTAAGACCGGACAAACTTCATCTTTTTCTATTCCTACATTTTGGTCAACTAAATATTCAAAAATGTTTTCGAGGGTTATTTCGGGTTCTATATTTTTTACAATAACTCTTGGTTTTATCTTTTTTAATTTTTTACAATACATTTTGTTTGATGATTTTGTGATATTTTCAATTTTGTTTAAATCATTTTGTGTACAGGATTGAACTAATAGAGACCCGTTTTTGTTTTACTAACCTTTTTAAACGGTATTCCCAACTCTTTTGGATTTAATATTATGTTGAACTCCTCCACAGTGTTTATTGTATCATTAGATTTGAAGGAATTATCAATGCCTTGTAGGATGGATTTCTTTTGTAACTACTGACACACCTTGTCTTGTTACTTCTGAGAACATAACCTGTTGTTGTCTGAAGGGTTAGGGTCACCGTATTGTCTTGCAATACTACTCGAAACATTATTATAAGGACTAATACTCCCGTATCGTTCTAATATGTTGATTTCAGATATGAGATCTCAGATCTAGATCTCGCCTTAATAGTTGGTAGGTCAATAATGCTTTTAGAATGTCGAGCACTGGTTGCTCCGCCATCTTGTTGGAGACATATATATATATTAGTTACTAATAAAATCATCTAAAAGACCTAAATATCCCACTAGTTGAAGACTTAGCCCGATTTAAATATACTTTTTATTCTAAACTCCCTGCCCACTCAAACCCTATTTCCGACTATCCGTCGAGGCGACTTAAAATGAAGATAGTCAAGAGATCTGCTACCTTAAATACCTATTGGAGTGCTACCAATAGGTATTTTCTTCACAGGATTGTCGTTTGTTTTTCCCATATATTAATCTCATTTACTTGTTGTATTAAAGAAAGGGAGTTGTAAAGTTCTTTAAATAAATTAATAAACACTAAGTTAAATAAGTTATAAATTAATAAAACACTAAGTTTTTTAATAATTCAAAGAAATTTGATTATAGCTTCCAAAAGGATAGTGATTGCTATGTAACAGTATAATGGACGCTTGGGGGTGGGTATCTGATGAAATAACCAATAGGGGTAGACAGGGGTGACGGGTATTGTAGTGTGACAGGGAATAAGTCCGAAAGGGCCGTAGTTGGATCAAACAAGGGCCAATAGGGCTTTAGAAAGGAATCCTTAAGCCCTTTCAAGGATTTTCCACACCTTAATGCTTCCCCCAACCTCCCTTCTACTTAACCACCTTTCTACATTTATATAATCAAAAAGCGATCCCTTGCATCTGATGTGATTGACCCTTTTTATATTGGGATGTAAAATAAGATAGCAGGATTTTTCAATATTTGATTGCGAAGGATTTTGGATTGTACATATTGGATGCGGGAGGAATTAGATGGCTTAGTAGAGCCCCAAAGCTCGATTACATATGTAAAGATGTGTCTGATGATGGTAAAATAAATGAGCTTTTTATAATGAATTGGAAGTTTTGAACGTTTGTCGAGTAAGTGTTTTAGGAATCGGTATCTACGGGCTGTTTCTCGTCGTTTTATTCTCGTGAGAGGATTTCATGAAAGACGCTTGTCAAGATGGAGTCCTAGGTATGTTCAACAGGAATGAGTGGTGTATTTTTAAAGGATAAAGTGGGGCAGGAGGTCATCGGTTTGCGACGAAGGGTAAAGATAATTTCGTGTTTTTTTTTTAGGATTTATTTTAATCCTCGAGTTCTGACACCATTTCTCAATGGCTGTGATGTGGGACTGAAGGGTTTGGGATCCAGCGGTTGGATCACTATGGACGGATAACACACAAGTGTCATCCGCATAAGTTGTGAGGACAGTGGATGGATGGAGTGGAATATCAGCTGTATATACCGTATAAAGGATGGGACCTAAGATAATACCCCGAGTTACACCTGCAGACTGAGAAAATATGGAAGAGTAGGAAAGATTATGATTTACTTGAAAGGTTCTATTAGTGAGGTCGGAACGGATTATGAGGAAGTATGTTGCGGGAAGGAATTGACGGAGTTTATAAAGTAGTCCTGGGTGCCAGACTCGGTCGAACACTTGTTCCACGAACATTTGTCTCTTCCACGTCGAAAAAGCACCCGTGCAAAACATTCCGCGCTCCAATGAGGAGGATATAACATCGACCACACGGTGGTATTGCTGAATTGTAGAGTGGGATGTACGAAATCCAAACTGGTGGTCAGGAATAACGTGATTCATTTCTAGGATCGGATAAAGTCGGAGAGTAGGCAAGAGGGAGATCGGACGGTATGAAGATGGATGTTCAGGTGGCTTTTGATGTTTTGGGATCATTTTGATTATTGACAGTTTCCAAGGTTCAGGGAAATAGTTGGCTCGGAGCGTGACATTGAATATATAAGTGAGATAGAGGATCGCCTTTCGAGGCAGCTGTTTTAGGATATGGGATGTGATGAGATCATGACCAGGTGCTTTTTTAATACGTAATTGATAGATAACTAAAAAGAATTAGTTGAGGTGTTTTTATACATATGAATAGTAGCAGAAACGGTAACGATCTTGGTGATATTGATATATCAGGGCATACTTTTGAACTCGTAGAGAAATTCAAGTATTTAGGTTTAATGATAACAAGAAAAAATGAAATCCAGGAAGGAATAAAGTCCCGGTTAAAGGTGGGAATTGCGTGTTATTATTTAGTTGCTAAGTTACTTAGCTCACGGCATCTATCTAAAAACTTAAAGGTTAGAATTTATAAAACTATTATTTTTCCAAAGGTTCCTAACGGATGTGAAACGTGGCCGCTTACTTTGAAGGATGAACAATGTCTTAAGGTTTTCGAAAATAAGGTACTGCGTAAAATATTTGGTCCGAAGAGAGATGAGGGCACTGGAGATTTTAGAAGGTTGCACAACGCGGAATTGCGGAACTTGTATCCTGTGAATATAATTGAGTTGATAGCGTTGCGAAGACTCAAATGGGCGAGTAAAAT
Source organism: Piezodorus guildinii (assembly GCA_023052935.1). Taxonomy (NCBI): domain Eukaryota; kingdom Metazoa; phylum Arthropoda; class Insecta; order Hemiptera; family Pentatomidae; genus Piezodorus; species Piezodorus guildinii. The sequence goes on from CM041298.1 coordinate 86,880,647, forward strand.
TGGTGGGCTCGGTGAGGAACGGATTCCAAGAAAGTTGGTATTTGCTGATCCGACTGGTAGGCAGGCGTCCGAAAGGTAGGCCGAAGCGGCGATGGAAGGATTGCGTTAAAACTGATCTTGGGGGCTTAGGCTTGACCGGCGGACATTGGACGTGTCTGTGCAAGCGAAATTTGGTGGTATCGGCATCGAACCTTCGGGTTCGGTAAGCCTATTATTATTATTATACATCAGTTTCAACTGAGATTTCTTATCTTTAAGTGGTATTTTGCTTGCTCGAAACAGATGAGAAAGGAATTCCGAAAAGGAAAATGAGAAGTTCCGAAGAAAAAAGGTGAAAGCACCGCCTGTAAGTGATTTGATTCGTCCAGGACCAGAAAATTGCGACTTGAAAGACTCAATGCAATCAGATCGTCCTTTAACTGTTGATGATGGCCATTTTTCAAGCGTTGGTCACAGAACTAATCCTCACACCACGACACGGGATATGACAGGGTATAATTGATTAAAATATTTACAAGAATATATAGTTTTCATTGAAATCGCTAAGATAAACTGCTATAGTGTCAGCTCTTGTATGCCCTTTTGTGTGGTATTGTGATTCAGTATACATAGACATTTATGACTCTGACGACGGCAGAATTCAGAGAAGTCTCAACATCGCTATACGATTCATTTTCGATGCTAAAAGGGATGAGCATATAACGCCATTTATGAAAGAACTAGGCTGGTTTCGTGTCACAGATTATTGCCGCATTAATCTTATGAGCCTAGCAGGTAAAGTACTAGATTCAGGGTTCCCTGAGGAACTAAGAAGCGAATTTATCGAGGTACGGAGCGAGAGAATGAAGGATTATTTCAAATGCCTGCATGCAGAACCGAGACCTTGAGGAATGCTTTCCACGCCGCGGCAGCGAGAGAGCTCAACATGCTTCCGGTGAAGACTAGGTTCGCATCCTCCTTTCGCAGGGCTTGCCTTCGACTATTTCTAAACGGAGACTCGTCGGGTGCGCCTTAAAGCTTTCAACTCTAAGCAAAGTAGTTGATTTTCCCTTTCTTAAGATCCCTTTTACAATACTTCAGTAATATCATTATTTCCTCTCCCTATCTATTCCTTCAGAGTTATCATTCTGTATCAGTTGTTTCTGTATAAAAATACTATCGTTATAAATTTTATTATAATGTTATGATATAAGCATAGTATATCTGTAGTAATAGGCACATAAATATGTGAAAAATTCATTATTTTGTCTGTAAGAAAGGGCCTCAGGCCCTAAGACAATAAAATATCTCTCTATCTCTCTCTCTATGTATATATTTAAAAAAATATTTTTATCTAATTCGACTTTAGCATTGTTTGTTGTAAATACTGTATGAATGGTGGTCTCATATTACTATTACTACTGTTCATTTTAAAACAAATTATAATATATCTCAATTAATATCTAGAAAAAAATATCTTGCACTTCCCAACAGAATATCAAACGCATTATACGCACTACTCATAATTCAGGAATAATTTTTTGATGAGTTGATTATAAAAAAAATAATTTTCTCATCAAAAGATTATAAATGTTGATTTTTGAAAACAATAAAATAAAATGTACAAACTGTTGTATTAAGTTATGTATTAATTATATAAATTGTATCTTTGGACCAATCCTCTTCCTCCCCCAGTAAAAAAACAAAATCCGATTCCTAAGAAACTTTTCTAACTTCTTCCTTTGAAAATGTCCATTACGTCATAGCTGAGAACAAATTTCATAATACACCAAAGGCTTTATCAGAATCGGAAACAGTTTTTATTTTGAAAGTAATACAAGAGACTTAAACCCTATTGATAAAGGTTTCATCAAAAAAATTGTTGGGAAGAAAGTTTAAATGAAACTTTTTAAAATACCAGGCAAAGTAAATATGAATTTTCTTTTTCTAACTTAGAAAAACTTGGTTTCAGGAATCAATTTATTCCTTAATCGTTTTTTCTCAATATTTTTCTGATTGGATATTTATCGTATCAATTTAACTCTCTGATTCACATGAAACATGTTTAATTATTTTATTTTTCCATAGACTTAATTCCAGGATTTGAAGTAGCAAGCCTAAGTTATTGTAATAATATTCAGATATCATTATTTCAAGATATTAATATTATTTAATAATATACTGATTATGTATACGAATTGAAGTAATCTTTTATAAACCTCCTTTCATTTAATTGAACAGTATTAAATATATGCTATTAGTAAATGTAAACTATGAATACATGGCGTGAAAATGGCTTTTGAAAGAACTACTATTTGATAAAACTGTATTTTATAATAACTTTATTATTTTGCTAGAAGTTCCTGAGGCCATTTTCTTTTCAATCACCTCGGAGGGTTATACAATAATGAGATGATATTTTACGGAAAAGTGAGTTTTTGTAGGTTTTGTGGGAGTTTGGTATTACAAGAGGTATATTTATTTCGGGTTAAGGACGGCACACGGTCATTATAGATAATGTGATATGTGAAAAAATGAAAAAGAGCATTAACCATTTTGGGAAGGTCTATAAAAATTAAGCGATTTTAATTCGCTTTATATTTAATTATATTTAATATATATATATATATATATATATATATATATATATATTATACATATTTTCTTTAAGTTACCAGACCATAAGGATTTCTTTCTGTTCATTGTTCATTACTCAAAGGGGAATGATCCGAGAATAATTTGTTTTTTCATTTCATTTCATTTATTAACGTTTTATCTTTTTAACGCAATTGTTTTATGAAGACACAACTCGTTAGAAAAATATATGTGAAATAATCTAATTCGTGGGTGAACCTTTTTGCCATAAAAAAAGTTTTTTATTAGCTTAAAAACATTATCAATAATTAAACGTTTTTTTCACGGGATCCTGCACGCGAAACATGAAACTAAACATGATACGAAGCGTAATACGCTTAAATATCTTTGTTGGATATTTAGTATATTTTGCTAATACTGACCTGATTAAGATATTTATCTGTCATTTGGTTTTATTTATAATAAGTAATCACAATTTTTCAGGAGTTGTAAATTTTTTGATTTATTCAAATAAATCATTATAATGACGATTTTGTTTTTCAAATCCAGCCTTATTGCACATCTATATATTAAGGGGACCTCCATCAAAAATTTCATATACACAACCATTGTCATTTTTCTTGATACTGCGATAACCATAAAAAGTGGGAGGATAATGTTTTCTTTAATGAATACATATTAATATTAATAACATTTGCAGCGCCGGAAATCTTTCTAAAGCTTAAAAGCAAACTTTTGTTCACCACTACTCGTAAATTTCTCGCTTTCTCTCTTGCCTTTTCCCACCTTGACTAAGCTGTAGTGTGCAGCGGAATTTCAGGGGAGCTCGAAGCAAAACTCAAGCGTATTATGAACTGTGCAATACGATTTGTATTCGGGATCACCAGAGACACGCAGTATTACGCCGAGTTAAGCTGGCTTTATCCTCGTTACAGATGCCAGTATTTCCTAGCTTCCTTCCTCTATCACATTATCAGAACTCATCCTCCCATTTATATTTTCCAAACCCTTTAATTTAAATCATCAATTCAGTCCCGTTCTACGAGATCCCGTGTTTCTGAGCTCTACCCTCCTCCTCACCGTACTGCTGTGTTTGACAAGTCCTTTATACCCAAAGGAATTCTATCCCTCCTGAGATCCGTCATGCAAGAACTGCTTTCTCCTTCAAATCGTTCCTTTTTAACCACTGTTTCCTTTCCCAGTCAAACAGACTATAAACTCAAACTGCAGATGCTAGAAAATACCAGTTTAGTTGTGTCTATATTATTTCAATTATAACTAATGAAGTAGCTTTTTTTTTTTTTTCATTCTAAGAGTCTGATTTATAAATATGTACATATCTAACACCCTTAATTAATTTTTTAAGTTTAGCAATTTGTTCTTTAAAGCTATGACCACATTATACTGGTAATCAAGTTAGTATTTTTATTTTATTCTTAATGGACTTTAGTTTCAGGATAATAAAGAAGTTTTTCATTACATTTCACTACTCATTTTGTAACGAAAGAGACAAAAAGTAAACATTAATAAGAAAATACTCTTAAAATCGCTTAATTTTTATAGACCTTCCCAAAATGGTTAATGCTCTTTTTCATTTTTTCACATATCACATTATCTATAATGACCGTGTGCCGTCCTTAACCCGAAATAAATATACCTCTTGTAATACCAAACTCCCACAAAACCTACAAAAACTCACTTTTCCGTAAAATATCGTAAAATAAAACCAAATGACAGATAAATATCTTAATCAGGTCAGTATTAGCAAAATATACTAAATATCCAACAAAGATATTTAAGCGTATTACGCTTCGTATCATGTTTAGTTTCATGTTTCGCGTGCAGGATCCCGTGAAAAAAACGTTTAATTATTGATAATGTTTTTAAGCTAATAAAAAACTTTTTTTATGGCAAAAAGGTTCACCCACGAATTAGATTATTTCACATATATTTTTCTAACGAGTTGTGTCTTCATAAAACAATTGCGTTAAAAAGATAAAACGTTAATAAATGAAATGAAATGAAAAAACAAATTATTCTCGGATCATTCCCCTTTGAGTAATGAACAATGAACAGAAAGAAATCCTTATGGTCTGGTAACTTAAAGAAAATATGTATAATATATATATATATATATTATATATATATATATATATATATATATATATATATATATATATATAAATATATATATAAATATATATATATATATATATATATATATATATATATATATATATATATATATATATATATATATATATATATATGATAGAATATGTATACATGTAAAGGATCAAATATTCATTATATCTGTAAATCTTTTCAAATTTATACTATATATGTATATCTATGTTTTACATTGCAACGGAAGATTGGGATGTGAGTAGGTAGTGGAAGAGTTGATGTTTGAAGGCAGAGCGAGGTGGCTTTACGAATGGAGGTGGGCAGCGAATTCCAGAAAGATTAGGAACGAACGAGAAATGATTGGTGAAAGGATGCAGTTTAATGTAATGGTGTATGAAAATTGATTGATTGGGTTCTAGTATTTAACGAATGGATATCAGAACGGAGCTCTATTATGTAGGACGATTTTTTATTTTTAAGAGTTTGGAATAAGTAGGAACCAAGGAAATATTGTCGTCGAACAGAAGGATAGAGCCCCTTTAAGATGGTATTGTATAATAACCAGAAATATGATCACGTCTACGGGCTCTGAAAATGAATCTGATAAAACAATTCATAAGTCGTTTTAATTTTATTTTAAAGCCGTAGTCAAAGTTCGGGAAAATAACAGAGGAAACATGTAGCTGACGGGTTTTTAAATATTAATTGAATAATATGTAATTATTCAATAGTAATTTTGGGATGCCTACTTCTACTGGTGTGCTATTGTAAATTTAACAGAATAAAATTAACAACTAGTGATAAATAATAACTTTATTTGTTGTACATAGTTGAAAGAGTAACTGATAAATCGATAGTGAAGTTGTATATGGTAGTCAAACCATCAACAATAATTAACACATTTTTACGAATAAATGAACACAAAATGAAATATTTTTGAGCAAAGCCACGTGATCCAGCTAGTTCTATTTTAAGATTATTATTTTGGTTATTCTCCTTAATGCACTGTATTTTACTACCTCTACCTCTAAACCATTCTTACAAAAATAATTCATCTCTTTTGGATATAAAAGTAGGCCATTATACTCTATTCAAGTCAATCCATATGATAGCCTTAGACTTGAGTTGGGGTCAGCATGCACTGGCATAACATTCTTCTAAGCCCACGTCAGCGGGTTGAACAACGCCATATATTTCGAGTAAAAAAATACTTGGTTATGCCGTCCGTCGGGGAGGACGTAAAATAGTAGTCTCGGGCCTGTGAGATGTCAGGTACTCGCTAAAGATCCGTATTCTAATTATTGGATAGGCAAAATTTAGGACTTTTACTGTAGATCGTCCGATTAGCCATGGCAGAGAAAAGTAACTTTAACACGTTCACGCCGGGGTGACCCATCGGTGGGTCATACTCATCTGTTCCGTGGGGCGGGGTGACCCATCGGTGGGTCACGCTTAACTATCCCGTGGGGCGACTTGCATCACAGTTGAGTCACTTGATTTTAGAAACTAAGTTTATTTTATTTTTTTCTAACATTATTTGTTGTAGAAATAAACAAGTATAAGGGTTTATTTATTAAACATTTTATGACTTTCAACACCCCTCCCCCTCCCTCAAAGGACACTTCTCGGTACATTTCACTTGATTACACTTCTTTATGAATTTTATTCAGCTATGCATGATTCATATTTCATATTTTTTCCCATAATATGATGTAAGAATGTAATATATAATAATAATAATAATAATAATATAAGAATCATTTTTAATGATAAATAATAATATAAGAATCTCTTTTTTAATTATTTGTATAATCACTCCTTCAAGTTATATGTGTAAGTCACGACTGTTACAATGTCGCATTTAACGCGTTGAAAGCCTCGAACTGTTGTGATCTGGCATTAAACACGTTGGAACTAGCAATAGTGTCGCCCCGCCCCACGAAGCGTAAGTAGCTAACACAGTCCCGCCTCACGCGGAAAAACGTTTATATTTGTCCCGGAGTGAACGTGTTAAATGAATAATCAAAGAAACTTGAGCCAAAACGTCGATGCAAAATAAAAAAAGATTAATTATTTATTCTCGATATTCCTCCGCATATCACATAATTTATTTTACAGTCAACTGTTCTCCTTTATTCAAATTAAAATTTGTTGGTATATTATCAACAACTCAGTTTCATGTGTATTTATTTAATGGGAAATTTTCGAAGAAATGTTATCTCTGTTAGATAATGGACTTAAGCTTTAAAAAGTTCCTTCTACAGGTAATCGAAGTTTTCATGAGTCTGAAATTGACAGGTGTCTATCTTCGAAGCTTAATGGGTATATAACCTTATTCGATTTGAGCAGACAGACAGAACTTATCTAGTAAGAAACTCTGGAAAAGTTTAGAAGGAACTCGACAATATAATCGAAATGTATGTGTTTTTTTCTCATTTTATTTTGTTTGGTATAGTGTTTCCATGAAGCGGCACCTTGCGTAGTCATCTTTAAAAGAAATAAAAATAAATGAAACAAAAACACTGCTAAGTAATTAAGGAATGGTTTATTATTCCCAAATACTTTGGTCTACATAAAATGTATACCAACATTTTCTATATTTTTCGTATATCCTTAAAAGCAACTGAGATATGGGCGTAAAACATCTTGTATCATCTACGTTTATAACATAACTAGGGAGCGTGGTGGTCTAATGGATAGAACACTAGCCTGCTGTTCTCCGGGTCCTTGATTCGAATCCCGGCTTATTCTTATTATGATATTATTTATTCTGTTAATTCAGCCGAGGGACGACCCCGATGGAGACCCTCCTAGGGCAGACCAAACTTTTTTAAATTGGGTACCCAAATTTGGGAAAAAAACCTAGCGGCTAAGCTTGATCAAGGCCTAATCACCTCATTGCACGGCTGTTTCCTTAAAAACAGTACGAATCCTCTATATGTACTGCGCCCAAGACCCTTCATGGGTTGAGAGGTACAGGTTTTTTATAACATAACTGTATAATATATATATATATATATATATATATATATATATATATATATATATATATATATATATATATATATATATATATATATATATATATATATATTAGATGATAACAATTATTTTACGACCAATGCCCAGTTGTTTATAAGATTAAACAAAAAATATAGAAAATATATACAAAAAATATAGAAAATGTCGGTATGAATTAATAAAAAAACCCAAAATCTGGCGTTTTACGATTCAAGGCACGTATTACGAGTTTAAAGTCTCCCCCGGCAGCGAGACGCGAACTCGAAATCAGGTTGCTGAGCAGCGCCCGGACTGTTCTCACGTGTTAACTCGCTCAGCCACCCCTTCCCCTCGAAAATACTTTATCGATAAATTCACCACTTTGTGTTAGATTGATTATCTAATTTCTTGGAAACTCAACAGATATCGGAAGGAACAATGATTCGGCAACCCTTCCATGAAGACGTGCCCCATCGTTACATAACTGTAATTGGATTAGATAAGAAGAAAAATATTAATTAAATTCGTTAGATATTTTAAAACAATCTGCTGCGCGCAACACACCACTTTCATTTACCTTCGTTGTTAAAATAATTTTTTTAATTAAGTTAGACTTGAAAAAACTTCAAATAACTCAATTGAGCTCCGATGTAAATTTTAATTTGTGTTGAAATTACGAAAATATTAGAGAATTTTTTTTACAATAATCACTTTTGTTATAATTACAAGTTTGTGCCCATTTCGTGTTGAGTTTCTCTGTTATTTTTTACAGCTTAGTGTATAAGATAATATTTTTCTTAAATATTTAGCATTCTGACGATATATTATCAGTCTATATTACTGTTTTGTATTAAAAAAACAAAACATTACATACAAGAATATTATGAATATTTTACTTTATAGTTAGTTGGTTATAAAATTCGTTTAACTTTTTTTTTTTTTTTTTTATTTAAAAGAAATTTACAACTGTATTATTCAATAAAATACATTAAGTAAATGTGCTAATCGATCAAGTGGGCGTGATACATGCATGTGAAGAAACTACCCAGTGGTAGAACTTCAAGTTTATTCAGCTAAATAGGTCTCGAGGCCATCGTCTTTTCAGCCACCTAGGAAGATGATCAGGAATAGGAGATGAGAGTTTGCAGACGAGTGGGTTGGAGTGGACGGGTAATTTGGAATAAAAGGAGGAATATCTAGTTCGGGCTAGATCTGTGACTAATGTGATATTTAGGTCTTTATGAATTATTTTATCGGTGACAAAGTAAGAGGCGTTTAGGATCTTTCGGAGGATTTTGGATTGCGGGAAGAATTGGATGGTTTGTTGGATCCCCATAACTCAATCCCATATGTCCAAATAGGCCTAATGATGGTAATATAAATTATTTGTTTGTAGTATGTGGAAAGTTTTGATCGTTTGTCCAGTAAGTGTTGTAGTAAGCGGTATCTACGAGCTGTTTCTTGTCGTTTCAGTCTTGTGTGAGGATTCCAAGTAAGACGTTTGTCTAGATGGAGCCCTAGGTACTGGATCTGTTCAACTGAGGTGAGTGGAATATTGTTAAAGGAAATAGTGGGACAGGCGGACATAAGTTTTCGACGAAGGGTGAAGGTAATTTGATGGAATTTAGTAGGGTTGATTTTAATTCTCCACTTTTGACACCATTCTTCAATGGAAGAAATATGAGACTGAAGGGTTTTGGAAGCAATAGATGGTTCATTATTTACGGATAACACGAAAGTGTCATCTGCGTAGGTTGTGAGGATCTAATATTTCTAATATTATTATCTTAAATATTCAGTAGTATTTTATCAACGGTAACATGATGATATGTTTAATTTTTTCGAATCTACAAAATTAAAGTAGTTTAGGGGAATATATAAGAAAATATAAGCATTTAAGCCCTGTTAGACTGTTCCAATCAGAAAGAGACCTTCATCACATTGAAGCTTATTACACCCATTTAACAAGTTTTTGTTAAAACAGTAAGAGCCGTTTTTGAGAAAATCGTAAAATGTTGTAAAGTGCATGGTATAAAGAAGCTGATTTTAGTGAAAAAGTTACTCTAACATTTCGAGCGTATAGTCCAAAATATGAAATTTCAGTTTTATACCATTTCCCTTTTTCGTGATCGATTTAGACTTTAGACAAAGACTTTTTGTATTTATTCATTTATTTTTTTATAAAATTTAGTTATTAGACTCTAAAACGTGTATTTCGGTAAAACTGAAATTTGAAAATTTTCACGATCTCAATAATTTCCCTTTATAGGTAAATGAAAGTAAAATTGTACCTGGATTCTAATTAAATATTTAATAGTGGTTTAAAGAATATAATAGAATAAAAAATATACATATAACACTAAAAAGGGGATGTGAATTAGAATATACATTGTGCTATGTATGGGGCTTAATAAAAGTACATTTTTTTTATTATTATTATTTTTTTTTTTTGCTATGTGAAAATACCTTTTTAAGACTTAATTAGTTAATAAGTTATTGAAAGCTTATTAGAAATAATTTAATTATAAATTGAAAGAGTTATTGCCCCTAAAGGAATGGTGATGAAAGTTCTAAGGGACATCGATCAATTTTCCGAGATTAATGTCTGCTGATTGATTTCACTTTGTTCATCAATTAATTTGGAAGCCAACTTAGATAATGACGTTGGCTTTGTTTGTGAGACAGGCAGTCTATTTTATTATTTTAATTATAAATTATTAGCAATTTTTTAAATAAAACTAATTTAATAATGGTGTTTACAGTCACTTAATTACATTAATAAATCTATAGAGCATTTCTTCTACTTTATAAGAAAAAAAATTATATTAATTTACTGAATTATAAATTATATATATATATATATATATATATATATATATATATATATATATATAATTTTATTTTTTTAATATACATGGTTACATAAATTTTTTTTAAAATTTGTGGTGCTATCAAAATCGAATTTGTTTAAATTAATTATAATGTGATTCGATAATGCTGTGATAAGTAAAACTATATGTTCAACAAATTATTATATTTTAATCTCTCATAAGTCAAAATAATCAGGTCCTCCAGAAAAATTGTGATTAATTATATCTTCATATAAATTATTATCCAAAAAAAAAAATATGATACTTTTTTCTTTAAATAACTTATAAATCATATTTAATGTAAAAAACTATGAGGGTGTGTAAGATTTGCGCCCAGAGCTGTATTTTATTTTTTATTCGTATTTTCTCAGAATGTTATATGATCCAAAGAAAGCCAAAAAAAAATAAAAAATAAATAAAATAAATAAATAAATAAAATAAAAAAAGGCTAAGGTTAAATTTCAAAAAAGTTTTATTTTATTTTTCTAAAGCAATTCTATCTAAAAAGAACATAAATGTAATAGCTGATCCATGTGTATGATGAACATTTATTGATTTTTAGGGTTCTAAGAACATATTTTCATTATCAGAACACTAGTATGACACAATAAGGATATTAATCTGAATTGTAACGTTACAATATAAAAATCGAGCTGAAAATTAATCAGATATTTAATAACAGAATTCAGTGCTAATTAAGGATTATGCTTAATGAAAAGGGTTCCGCAAATCGCTTTGTAAGGCTGTTATTAACAATAAAATATATTAAATTTATTTGATTAAATGAAATGTTCATAAATAGTAAATAACGAAATGCTTCTGCAAATTCAATTTGAATTTCCATAAGCTGGATATTGTTATATTGGCATTTATTATTTCCAAACTAATTATTGATTGGCTGATATTAATTTGTATTGATTAGATTGGCTGACTATTGTATTTTATGTAATTATGTGAGTAAAATTACATATTATATATTTTAAACCTATTATTGTTAGGTGAAAAATAATAATCGATTCATAAAGAGACTGAAAATCAGTGAAATATCAAGATATATTTATTTTGGAAAGCTAATAATGATTTTATTAAGTTTAATGTGTTAGAGGAATAAATCCTACATGAACCTTCTTTTCAGTCTAATATGGTTGTTGGTATCGGCAAGTAAATATTTTTAGTTTCTTTTTTTCCCCCACGGTTGAAGTTAAACAGAGTTCGGTATTTTTTTGAGTGGTTTATTGTTTATTTATTTAACGTCACTTTATGCTACAGTGGGAGTCCTAAATTTTGCCTATCCAAGTTTTATTAGGATAGGGATCTTTAACGAGTACCTGACATCGCACAGGCTCGGGACCACCTTTTAACGTCTCCTCCGAAGGACGGCGTAACTAAGGATTTTTTACTCCCATTAAAAAATCCTAGGACCACCTGCTGGTTTGAACCCGTGACCTTTAGCATAGGAGGCTATTCCGCTAGCCACCCAGCTACAAGTGATCCCTTTTTTTTTGAGTGGTTCCCAGAAGTTTCTTTTACATCCTTTGATCTTATGTATTGTTGTTTTATTAGTAGAGTAATTCCACTTTATTAATGTCTTTGTTAAAATAGAGGTCAATATAAGTCTCTAGGTTTTTAATGTAATATTACTCATCAAAAATTCTTTCTAAAATAAAAAATAAATATTTTACATGTAGTTGTTAATACATTAAATATTCTTCTTGACCTAGTCTTCATCCAGTTGAACTACTTGTAGTAGGGTGTAATATGTAGATTTATTGGAGTTTGCGTTACGGACCGTACAGCTATATTCTGGGCTCTTTAAAGTCTATTTAATAATGTTTCTGTGATATCCGTATAGGCCATGCTGGTATAATTCAGACACGACATAACCATATTACTAATCAGAATTTTTCTAATCGGCATAGAAGACTGAGGATTCAGTTTTCTGAGTCGGAACAGTGCTATATAAATTTTAGAATAGAAAAAAAAATATTTTGGTAAGGATCCCTTAAGAACAATTGATATGTACAATTGAGATATGCGATGTGTCTGGCCAAAAGACCAAATAATTATAATTAATTTTTATTTAAAATGATATCAGAAGAAAAAATGGATTAAAGAATACAATAAAAAAAAAAGAGTAAAATAAATGACTTCTTATAGATTAAAGTATTGAACAAAAAAAAATATTGAAACTGATTCATTAACTAAATTTAATATAAAAAATAAATTTTCTTTATGAATTGATATTTAATTTCGAATATCATGCTTGTTGAGCATCTGTTTGGGATGACAGTATGTACTGAAACAGCTGGGACTTAAATGGTGGTAGGGAAGAAACATGGCGGATATGAGTAGGTAGGGAATTCCAGAGAGTAGTAGAGCGGGCAAGAAAGGAATGATAAAAAGTTTTTGTTCTATGATTAGGAATGTAAAGGTCAGAATGGCGCGATCTTTCGAGGGGGGGGGGGATTGACGATTAACATTGCAGAAGTCTGTGGATATAGGGAGTAGGAAGTTTTATCTGCGGATTTAACTTGCTGTATAAATGGACCACGTAAGACCTCTTCGGTGTGCCGAGGACAAATCTTAAAAATAGGTTCATAATTCGCTTGAGTTTGTCCTCGAGCACAACCGGGAGGCCACCATACACCCCGCAACAGTAGTCAAAGTGGGGGGAAATAAGTGAGGAGATAAGGAGCTTAAGAGTGGATAGTGGAAGAAGATGGCTGGAGCAATGGACAAATTTAAGGCAATTGTGGAAAAATTTACTGCATATATGCTGGGTTTGTACCTTATATTCCATAAGTGAAAGCTAAAAGTCGTTATTTTTTTCTTTTATCAAATATGTTGCAGAAGGATAATATTAGCGTAGTTAGGTAAAATTAGGCAGTTCCAGATCTTGTTGACCACTGTCTGTTCCGACTTTATTGGCTAATTTTACGACCAATGACAGAATTGAATGAAAGACATGATTGAGTCAACGACTACAGGTTGTTGTGACAATTAGAAAATCGATATCCAAGAATAGTAGTCAACAGTTTGTTGATACTAGTTCATGTTACTTCACTTCTACAGTATTGGCTTGAAGAGATATGATTATAAAATATTTTATTGTATACCAATATTGATATCCTTACTCAGTTTCTGTTAAATAGTTTTATGATTTCTATAAACTTAATCAACAGATCTCAAACGAGATATAAAAAAAAAAAAAAAAGGTGAGACTCCTTTAGTAACCTTACGTTTAACAGAGCGCAAAAAGTTCCTGTTCATGTAAAGTTTCGAGAACTTTTGTAAACATTTTCTTGGCTACTTAGTTGATGATTTGTAAAGAAAAAAATTGTATAAAAAAACTTTCATCATATTTCTAGTTTTCGTTTTGTTCTGAAATATGCAAAATTACCGAAGTTAATAATTTTTAAAGAAAACCTTATTTTAACAGTGAAGAGAATTTTACCACTTCGGAACCAGCTTAGTCTCAGGAATTAAATTATATCACTCATGCTCTTCGTGCAATTGTGTACTCTGTATTAGTTTCATGTTTCATCACTGAATCTCTTTTGTAATTGTAAACATTGTGAAAATCGCCTTTTTTGATAATCCGAATACAAAAAGGACTAGATTCTCAAGATTAAAATCTCGACAGCAAATAGGACTATGACAAGCTATATAAGAAAAAAAAACTCAAAATTTAAATTTAAATAAATTTAAACAACACTTTGACGGCATCTTAAATACGGAAAATAATAATGAATCTCCTCTCTCTGAATATCAGAGCGCTGAACCATGGATAGACGCACCGAGTAAAGAGGAAGTCGAAATGGCGATAGGAAAATTAAAACGTTATAAGGCTGCAGGAAATGATAATATCACGAGTGCATTAATCAAGGCGTGTGGAGAAGCGGGCGTTTCCAAAATACATTTTTTAGTTAAAAAGATCTGGGAAACTGAAAAAATGCCCGAAGAATGGAAAGAATCAATACTTATTCCGATTCACAAAAAAGGACCGAGGTCGGATTGTAAATACTATCGTGGGATCTCTCTTCTCCCAGTATGCTATAAAATATTCTCGTCAATTCTAACTAGTCGAATAACGGAATACGCTGAGGAAATTATCGGAGAATACCAATGTGGTTTTAGGCGGAATCGCTCGACAATTGACCAAATATTTTCCTTACGTCAAATATTAGAAAAAAAATTGGAATACAACGGTGTAGTCCATCAACTTTATATCGATTTTACAAAGGCTTATGATTCAATAGACCGTCGGAAGCTATATAACATCATGATTGAACAGGGGATACCTAGAAAGTTAGTAAACCTAGTAGAGATGTGTTTGTCGGAAACATTCCATAAAGTTAGAATCGGTCATAATTACTCCGAGAGATTTGAGGTGCGATCGGGTTTGAAACAGGGTGACTCCCTTTCACCTGTTTTGTTTAATATAGCCTTAGAAAAGGTGATGTGTTACCGAGAAAGGCTTAAATATGGGTGACAAGATTCCGGTTTTGGGATATGCTGATGATCTGGTACTGCTAGATGAAGACACGGAAACCATACAACTAAATACAAGTATGTTAATAAAAACCGGTAAAGAAATAGGACTCGAATTAAATACCGATAAGACGAAATATATGATTAGTAGCAGAAGCGGTGGCGATTTTGGTGATATTGACGTATCAGGGCATACTTTTGAACACGTAGAGAAATTCAAGTATTTAGGTTCAATTATAACTAGAAAAAATGAAATCCAGGAAGAAATAAAGTCCCGGTTGAAGGTGGGAAATGCGTGTTATTATTCAGTTGCTAAGTTACTTAGTTCGCGGCTTCTATCTAAAAACTTAAAGGTTAGAATTTATAAAACCATTATTCTTCCAACGGTTCTTTACGGATGTGAAACGTGGCCGCTTACTTTGAAGGATGAACAACGGCATAAGGTCTTCGAAAATAAGGTATTGCGTAAAATATTTGGTCCGAAGAGGGATGAGGCCACTGGGGAGTTTAGAAGGTTGCACAACGCGGAATTGCGGAACTTGTATCCTGTGAATATAATTGAGCTGATTGCATCGCGGAGACTCAAATGGGCGAGTCAAGTTGTTGGGCTCGATGCCGAGCGGATCCCGAAAGTTGATATTTGCTGATCCGACTGGTAGGCGTCCGAAAGGTAGGCCGAAGCGTAGATGGGAGGATTGCGTTAAGGCTGATCTCGGGAGCTTGGGATTGATTGGTGAACATTGGAGGAGTCTGTGTAGGCAGAATTTGGTGGTATCGGCATCGAACCTTCGGGTTCGCTAAGCCTATTATTATTACTATTATTTTTTTATTGAGATATATTAAAATATGTTACAAAATGAACAATAGTAATATTGATATGAGACCACATTCATACAATATATACATTAAAAATAATAATAGTCAAATTACATAAAATAGAAAATAAATAAATTCATATATTATAGGTAATAACTGATGAAACAATGAAGAAAATAAAAATATTTGAGCGACAAGGTCTGGACGATTTCGAATGGATTGACCCATATATAATATATATATATATATATATTATATATATATATATATATATATATATATATATATATATATTCCAGAGGCACGGAAACTAATGGAAACAGTAATGTCTGGACAGGATTACATTATTTATAATGCAGAACTCCACCATTTACATTTTAGATTTGCATGTGTGTTAAATTCTATTTACAGAGAACGAGATCGGAACCTTTATACAAAATATTATTAACTGTTCAAAATAACTTAATATAGCCTCAGACGAATAACTTGAAACTATATCACGCTATTACCACCTCTACATTCCTACCTACAGTACTTAAACCACTACCACTGCTCTCAAGAATTCCTTAACTACTCATATTCGCCTTGCTTCTTTCTTCCCTGCACTCAAATTCAACCTTTTCCAACCGATTCCGTCATCTCAAATAACGTATACAAAATATGAAATTTCAGTTCAATTATCTTACTTTAAAAGTAAGAAATGCTTATTTACTTTGCTCGAATCTGGATTTGTAGATTATTTTATTTATTTTAAAATAATGGATTTTAAAAATAAATTTGAATTTAAATAAAATATAAAATTAATGTAATAAATGGGAAGGAAATGCAGGGCATGATTGAAATTTAGAAAACTACCTATTTCTCCTAAATATCCTAAATCTCATGGTTTTGGTGTCATCTTCTTTTCAGACGCCTAGGAGGATCACCAAGAATTGAAGAGGAAGTAAGGATGTAAATTATTGTGTAAGAGTAAGAACGAAGTTTTTAAAAAGGTGTGTGTGTGTGTGTGTGTGTGTGTGTGTGTGTGTGTGTGTATGTGTGTAGTAAGTCTAGAGCGAAAATTGAAATTCGTATGAAACTACAATTTCATATTTAAGACAACAATACGCCCGAGATGTAACTATTTCATTAAAATCAGGTGACTAGAAGAGCCTCTTTATACCATGAATTTAACAGTTTTTTTCCTCAAAAATGGCTCTAACGATTTTGATTAAACTATAAACATCGGTGAAAAATTTAATTGGCTTTAATGTCAAGTAGAATTCGTTCTGATTGAAATAGTCTAACAGGGCTTAAATGCCGATATTTAAAATTTTCTTCCTCTAAAATACCATTAATTTTGTAGATTCTATAAAAAAAAACTTTATCATCATTTTAGATCTGATAAAAAACAAATAAATATATATTCTGAACGAATCCAACTAAAGGAGAAAAGAGGAAACATATTTTTTTATGCAATTTTTGTGTTTTTGAACATAAAAACAGTAATATCGGTACAGTAATATAATATACCGTTGGAAAGCTAAAGATTAAAAAAAAAAAAGATTATCTTACTCACAAACTCGTAAATGTTAATTTAAAGTTACGAAAAGGGTATAATCTTATTACTGATTATTGCATGTAACAATTTAATATTATTATTATTATTATTTAATTTAAACCATATGTTTTCAAGGAAACTGCATAAACGTTTTATTTAATTTAACTTTAAACTTTTTTGAACTTTAAGTTTATTTGATATTTCTTAAATTGATTTGAACATCCAAGGTAAGTTTATTCCGTGTTACCCCCACCAGATTTTTTTAAATATGTTTTTAATAATGAGGTAATTGAAAGTCGTGTGTTGTGAGCACCCAGATTTTTTTTTCTTACCATTTAGATCAAACTCGTAATTTCAATGTAAAATCTCATTGAATCCTTTGATATAAGTTATGTATTCATTAGAGAATATGATGATAGATTAAATAATATCGATATATAAATCTGTTTTAATAATTATATAATATGAATTTCCAAAAATTATTTTACGGTATTGTTTTAAATGGTTATTATAAAAAAATAAATAAAAATGTATAAAAGAACTGGAGAAAAAAAGAGAAAAAGGGATTGTCTGAGATATTGAGGGACCAACTTTTAAGTGATATCCATCGGTTATTGGACGGGCAAAAGAATAAGATCAATACACATTATAAAGTCTCGAGTGAGCAAGCGTCTGATTATAAATTTTTTAAATAAAAAAAAAAAAAAAATTTTGTTTTTCATGAAATATACACAAAAACAGATTTTCTTATTATTTTTTAGTTATAGCACAAAACTTCCAATGGTGAAGAAAATATTATATATTAAACACTATTATAAGAACAACCAGTAATTACAATAACAAATCTTGTACAAATTGTTTTGAACAACTACTAACTTTTTTTTTTACACTAGCTTGAGTCTTTCTGTCACTTAATTTACTAAGTAATATATGTAAAATTACCCTTTATGTATGTTTTTTAATTTTCATTAATGAATTACTTTACTTAGAAAAATTAAAATTCAGTTTTTTTTTTAGGATACTATGCAGGTATTTTTCCTCGTATTTCATACAGGAAAAAAATATAAAACCGTATGTGCGACCTATATATACTTATATGTAGGGTTAGGGTATTGGAATAGGTGCTCAACCTCTTATTTATTAGCACCTAATATATTTATAGTAACAGATTTTTTTTCCTTTTATTATTTATTTTATTTTTACTTTTTTTCTTCTTTTTTTATTTATTTATTTACTTTTTTGAAACGTTCTGAATTTATGAAATTATTCCAATTTTTTTATTTATTTATTTAATTTATTATTTTTTTCCTTATAGTTCTTGGAGCAGATTACATTCTTTGACGAACCTCAGGGATAGGATCAGGAATGAAACAATAAGGGAAGAATTAAATATTCCTGCAATGAAGGAGGCCCTGGAGAAGAGACCGTTGGGGTGGTACGGGCATGTGTGTAGGATGAGCCAGAATTGTGACCCACACAAATTTATGGAGGCAAAACCAGTAGGCACCAGACCTAGAGGAAGACCTAGGCTTAGCTACGATAGCTACATTAACAAGTTGGGGCAAGCGAGAGGCAAGACATTGCAGCAGATGAAGACTCTTGCAAGAGACAGAGAAAGATGGAGATCCTGGGTTGGACTATCTCCACGCTGAAAGGCACAAGGAGAAAGCTAAAGAAGAAGAAGGATTTTCCACCGTCCGACAATTTTGCCCATTTTTTGACGCGCTCTAGTGGAAAGAAACGGCCTATCCTACAATAAAGATTCACGAATAAAAAATGTAGCAAATTTTGTTAACTTTAATTGTGTTCTAAAAAGTAGTAAGTTTGGCCCCAAACCCTTCGTTTTCGAGATCAAAACTGGATTAAAACATTCCCATGAAAATTCTAATATGCCTAGCCTACATTTTTGATGCGCTCTAGCGGCAAAACGGTGGGTCCCGCAAAAAACTTTTCATATGTAAAATGGAGGAAATTTTAATTACTTGAATTGTGTACATAGTACGTTTGGCCCCAAAACCTTTCGTTTTCAAAATATAGTAAAAAAACAAAACAGAAATAGTGCCAATATTTTGGCAAAAAGTGTGAAAAACCATGTTTCGGGCAAAAGTTTTGCACGCAAATTTCAGATTCGTGTTCAGCGACCCAACAAACGTACAAGGTTAAAAAATCAAAACTTTCCCATGAACACCATTTTCAGAGCTAAAATGAATGACGAGAATAATGTATGAACGTAAATGATATAATTGTTGACATTATCTTTATCTTGGAAAGCCCTTCGAACCAGTCCCTCTAAGATATTATCGTTTGTCTGTTCAACATTCTTATTAGTTTTTAATTTTATTATCAGACAGAGAATCAAGAGCTTTTTTACTATCAAGAATTGCAATAAAAAAAAATGAGAGAAATGAAGGAAAATTTATGAACTTTAAAAAAAAATATTTATACTTGAGCAATTAACTTTAACTTGCATTTTTGTAGTTGTACATGGCACCTAAAACTGTATCCAAATAAATAAATAACTTGCATTTGCTGTTTAAATATTTTTGAGGTAAGTATACTATCACCAAACTTTGATGGCTGATGCTTTGCAGTTAAATATAAGAAAAATATAGTTAGGTGTAATTCGTAGTTGAGTCAACGGAAAAATAAAGGATAATTTTCTCTTTTGATATAAAAATTAAATTAATAAAATTATCATGTTATGGTTCCAAATGAGATGGTATCTTGAAGCGGCAGGTAGAGTTAGGGTGAGATAAAGGATGTTTTGAAAGAGGAAATGTGTCCTAATTAAGTCTTAATTACAAGTAATGAGTGAAAAAAAGTCCCTTTGCTTGCTATCTTCTGTTTGCTGAATCTAAAAAAAAAGTAAATCATAATTTCACTATACTTCCAAACTTTTGTTATTATTTTGCTTTGAGTTAAACTTTAATATATTTAAAAACATATACTAAAAATATAACTTTTCCTTTTGTATGTTATAATATGGATCATAGAGCATGAATTATGTTTTGAATTTTTTTTAAACTTCAGTAGATATGCATTTTTTTAGAAAACAGAAGTATATTTTTTCAAACATAATAATAATAATAAATTCTTTATTATAGTATTATGACATAAAATAAAAATATAATCCTTAGAGTCTAAAAGTAAATAAAATTAAGATAAAGTTAACCAATTGAAATAGCTAATTATAACAATTTCTTATTGATTTTATTATCCCTTATTGATATTTCCTTACTAATTAATATAATAATTGGAATTCCTTGCCCATGTCCATTCGTGCATCCCAATCCTTAACCTCCTGCAACCATAAACTATTCATCCATCTTAAATATCAGTCTACGACGCCTTTATAAGTTTCGAAAATTTACACGCTTTATTTTATTTTTATTTTAATTATACGATGTTTTAGTTAATTTTATTTCTTGTATTAATTATAAGGTTGAAATATTACCCTGTACATATATATGCCTGTGTTTAAGTGTATGTATAATGTAATGTATTTGTATAATTTGCAGTATAGAGTTATTTTTTAAATTATGTATATTTTGAAGACGTAATAGCCAGAAGATGAATATTTAATGTACATTTATATTATTCTTAGGGGACTAGTTCTCCCAGAAATTAAATCATTTTCATTCAATTTAAATAACAACTAAAATAGATAAGTTCTAATTATAATTAAAAAAATACTTAAAAAACATGTTCATATTTGATATAAAAAGAAGTTATGGGATCACTTGTAGCTGGGTGGCTAGCAAAAAAGCCTCCCATGCCAAAGGTTACAGGTTCAAACCCCCTTGTGGTCCTAGGATTTTTTAATGGGAGTAAAAACTTCTTAGTTATGCCGTCCTTTGGAGGGAACGTTAAAAGGTGGTCCCGAGCCTGTGCGATGTCAGGTACTCCTAATAAAACCTGGGTAGGCAAAATTTAGGACTCCCACTGTAGCATCGTCCATTTTGTAGCATAAAATTACGTTAAATAAATAAACAACAAACAAAAAGAAGTTATACTTATAGAAGCAATACTTCTGAAATTATTAATTAGTTAATAAGTAAATGGAACTAATGTCTGATAATAAACTACCGTTATCCGTCTGGCAAATTAAATTTCCGAATTTTTTAGTGTTTCGTATACAACATAGAATACAATTAAAATATGTTAATAAACATTTTGAAGAGTTTTATTTTCTAATTTTGCTTAATGATAGGATATCTACTTTAGATTATTTGGAAATTGTAAGGACAGAATGTGACTGAATAAACGGGATTTAAATGTTGGGAATCGATCAAGATAAGCTTAAATGTAAACGTTAGAGTACTATGTATAGTACTAAAGTCCGATCCTAAATGAATGCTGGTGTTTGTACAGATACGCGATCACTACTATTTCCAGGACAGCAGAGGTAAAATAGGCGATTCAGTCGAGATAAAGTTCAAACGCGCGGGTCGACTGTGTTGTGGCTAGCATAACAGCCTTCTATGTCAAGGTCGATGGTTCAAACATTGCTGATGGTCCTAGGATTTTTTACAGAGAGTAAAAAATCATCGGTTACCCCGTTCTTTGGAGGGGACGTAAAATGGTGTTCTAGAGCCTGCGCGATGTCAGGTATTTGTTGAAGATCTCTACCCTGATTAAAGCTGAAAAGGCTAAATTCAAGACTCAACCACAGTAGCATAAAGTGGCGCTAAATGAATAAACAAAAAAATAACCAGTTCATTCCACATATTGTAGAATAAATAGGTTGTCATCATCCTATTGTAATATAGGTTGTATTATTGTAGATATGTGTCATCATCCTAGGGGGGCATGATCAAAAACATTACATTACTAGAATACTTTTTTTTTTACTTTCACTAATCTGTATATTAAATATATATACATTGAGGGGAAGTATTGTGAAAATTTCCGATTTCCAGTTTTCAACAGAAATACACGTTTTAGGGTCCCCTGAGTGCAAATGACCAAGTCCCACAAAAAGGTCTGGGAGTGTGGTAATTCCCGCACGTAAGCGGAAAGTCCTATGAAACTGAAATTTCATATTTAAGACAACTATACGCTCGAGATGTTACAGTAACTTTTTCATCATAGTCGGCTAACCAGAATAACCACTTCATACCCATGCATTTTGAACCTTTTTACGATTTGATCAAAATCGGCTCTAACGATTTTGATTAAACTTGCTATATTGATGTAAAAGTTAATGGGGTTTTATATCTTGCAGGTTTCATTCTGATTGAAATAGTTTGACAGGGCTTAAATGCCGATATTTTAAATTTTCTTCTTCTAAAGTACCTTTAATTTTGTAGATAATAAAAAAATAACCTTATCATCATTGATAAAAAAAACAGATAAATACATAATTTGGACGAATTCTATATTCAACTAAAAAAGAAAAATGCGAAAAATTTTTTTTAAATTAATTTTTTGTTTTTGAACATAAGAATAGTAATATATTGGGTTGTGTCACATGAAATGTCCGCTTTCAAGGTAAAGGATTTTTATTAAAAATACGATATGAAAACAAGATAATTTTATTCGAAGTATTTACCTTCTTTTTCGACACATTTTCCCCAACGTGACACCAACTTTTTTATTCCCGAACAGAAAAACTCAGAGCTTTGAAGTGAAACAAAATCTGAAAACGCACTTTTCACTTGATCATCATTTTCAAAAAGGTCTCCTTCGGACAAGTTGTCTAAATTCCTGAACAGGTGGTAATCTGTTGGAGACAAGTCGGGAGAATATGGTGGGTGCGGAAGAACTTCGTAGCCCAGTTCTTTCAATTTTTGCGAGGTATGTTTTGAAACATGTGGTCTTGCTGCCGCTCAGTGAGATCATGAGGTACCCATGTATCGAGCTTTTTTTACTTTCCCAATACACTTTAAATTTCTGGAAACGGTTGACCCACTTGCATTTGGTTGTGCTGAGAGTCCTTTAACTGTTTCTTAGGGGTTTCCTTCTACTGTATGTCTGAGGACATCGTTGTCTATTGCGGGCGGAGGTCTTCCTCGGGGCAAGTTTTCCAAGTCGGTATCCCCAGCTGAAAACTTAGCAAACCAACGGCGAATGGTCCGTTCATTAACAGTCCCTTCCCCAAACGCCTTGCAAAAAATTTTAGCGGCCTCAGCTGGTGAATGGGCGAGTTCAAACTCATACAAAAATATTACTCGAAAATCGTGTGTTTCCATGTTCATATTTGGAGGTATACTAAAAAGTTGGTAATTGATTGGGAAGCTAATGTTTATAATACAAGGTATAGGATTAGTAACTGTTTACTTTAAATATGTAAACATTCGGAAGAAAACAACAGAGACCTGCAAAATCCTTTATGTATTTCAGGAACTATAAAAACGGACATTTCATGTGAAACAACCCAATAGATGTATAATATAGCGTTAGAAAGCTAAAGATTTTAGAAAACATTATCTTACGCAGACAGTTGTAAAAGATAATATAAAGTGACTAATAGGGAAAAAAACTTATTACTGATTAACAATTTAATATAGTTCTATTATTTAATCTAAATCATATGTTTCCTAAAAAAATGAATACAGTTTTTATTGAAATCAACTTAAAATATTTCTGAAATTAGTATATATATATTTAATAGATTTAAATTGATTTTATCAGTCAAGGTAAGTGAAAGTTGTGTGTTGCCCGCACCAGATTTTTTTTAACGTGCTTTATTATTATTATTATTTTATTTTATTGAATTTTACAACTGTAGAGAAATAAAAATACAACGTGCTGAATTAAGGAGAGCCAGGGGCTGAGTGGCTCGCGCGCTACTCTTCCACGCCAACGATCGACAATTGGAAACCCAGACCCGGAGGAACTTTTTTAAGTATTTAATTCATGGGGATTCCCTCACAACCTCTTCCATGGGGTATGTGAGACCCGTTAGCGGACTAGTAACCTCTCGCAAAAATAGTTATAGGTGTAGATTAGGTGAAGTAATGACCCTACCCTATAAAATTTCATAAAAAAACGCGAGTTTATCTCCCAGCAGATAATGCTGTCATGCCACCGAAAAAAAAAAGTGCCGAATTTGTTATAAGACTTGTAAGAAGACTACCCAGCGGTAATACTTCAATGTTCATTTATGTTAATAGTACCATCTTCTTTTCGATCGCCTCGGAAGGTTGTCAGGAATATGTGAGGTTGATAAGTTGCGGAAGAGAGGGTTTATGTGGGTCGGGAGTTTGGAATTAAAAGAGGCATATCTGTTTCCGGATAGTTCTGCGACAAATGGGATATTTAAGTCATTATGGATGATTTTGTTCGGAACAAAACAAGGAGCATTCAGGATTTTTCGAAGGATTGGATGCGGGAGGAATTAGATGGTTTAGTAGAGCCCCAAAGCTCGATTTCATGCGTCCAGATGGTCCTAATTTTTGTATAAGAGTATTTAACATGTGTAAAATTTTAAAAACCTTTTTACTTTTCCTTATCTTAACCTATTAGTTCAAACGCTTGATTTTTCCCCCAAAATTAGTTTTCCTCAGTTTTTTGAGAATGTATGACCAACAGGAGGGATTGCCTACCCCTTAAAAGAATTAAATAATTATTCCCCCGCAACCGGTGTCGAACCCGAGACTAGTAGATCAGAAGCCTAATTTTTTTAATAAGCATTTAATTAGTATAATTATTCAGTCGTTTTATTAAAAATGAGAGTATATACTACATATACATTTTATCAGTATGAAGATTAATGATTTCTGATGGGATATTTTATCAAGGGAATGGGAACTAAAGGATAAAAAAAAATCTTCCTGATGGAAGAAGTTAAAGAAGAAATATGAAGCGTCCACAAAGCGGGATAATTTGAAAACGAGTTACTGAGATTGATCGTAAAAGAACTTTTTTTATCAAACTTCCTACTAATCTATTTTTTGGGACTTAGAGGAATAATTTATATAAAATTGAGAATAGTTGAAAAACGAGAATTACATTTACTTTTAAATGTATAGGATGTGGCAAACATAAAATCAAATTGTAATTATTATTCTTTAATTAGTTGTCATATAAATTTTCCTTATTTTTTTTTTTTTTACAAATATATAAAAAATCATTTCAACAACATAATATGTAAAACGGATGCTATAGACAAATATATCTATTCTAGTATGTTTCATAGTTCTTTTTTTTGTTCTTTTTTTTAATACTTATTAAAATTAACATGGAATAATTCAGCTTTTTTAAAAAACAGGGTATTTAATAAATTATGAAATTCTACATCATTAATAGTTTAAATACATAAAATAATTATAAGATGATAAATGATTTAAATAAAAAGTGGAAAAATATATTTTATGAATGTAAGTAAATTATGTTAATTTAAAATAGGAACATGAGTCTCAGAAAGTATTTAAATAACGTTTTTATGTCTCATGTTTCATTTTAATTTTTTTTTTTAAATGTCAACTGATGTTTTTTTTTACTTTTTCTTTCTATTTATTCTATAAAGTAACAATAAAACAAAATTAGAATAAACAATAATATTGTATATTTATAAATAATTTATATTTTTTAAATTTCATATTACATAAAGATATCAATGTTCTTTTTTCATTTTACCTTTTTTAGATCATGTTTGTCTTGATTTATATATATATATTTATTATAGTAATTAATGTTACTTGGCTAGTTGTAATTTTTATTTTTTATATATGTTATTTTAGAAAATATTATCCTAGAATAATGTTTTTTAATGCCATGTTTTGGAACTAATCGTGGGAAATTTCATATTCGAACTTAAAGGAAATATGCTAGGCAAGGTCCCCTGAATCCAAATAAACCAAAACTTCTAAAAAAGTTATCTAAGCATATATAAAGTGAGATCTTAAAAAAAAAAAAAAAAAAAAAAAAAAATAGTACGATAGTATGACTGCATGGGGAGCCCGTGGCTGAGTGGCTAGTTGTGAGTTGCTATAAGTTGTGAGATCGAATCCCAGTCCCGGCGGGGCTTTTATAAGGATGTAATTACATGGGGATTTACTCACAGCCTCTCCCTCGGGTATGTGAGACCCGTCAGGCAAATGGTGGCCACTAACAAAATTATGCGTAGGGAGTGATGACCCTACACTACCAAATGCATCACGAAACGTGAGTGTAATCATCTAGGAGATTATGAGAGTATGACTACATATTTAATGTAACTTTAGGCATAGGATGTTATGATCTTATTGTCAATATTCAAATCGTAGTAAAACGAAAATGGAAAGAAAATCTTGTTCATATTAGCATACAAATGTGACATTTGAACATTAAATAATTTTAATAATATAGATTTTAATTGTACACTTGTGTACTTTATTATTTATTAAAATATATTTTTTTGTTGCTTGGAAGATAGACTGAGGTTATCTCTGTGTTGCATATTTACCAATGTTACACAGCTACATAAATTCCAAAATATGTCTCAAATAATGATAACTTTAGAATAGAACTCAGTCTAGGGGGTTACGTATTTGAATGTTAACCTGATGTTGAATGGAAAATGTTTATAGGTGAACTAGAAAAATATCTTTATAATATTAGCAAAGTAATAACTTTATTTTAACATATCTCCAACGTCTATAATATATCTATCTAGCCGATACCAAAATATCTCAAACATTCTCACCATAATGTACTTTTATAAACGTACTCTTCTTTCCAAAAAAAATTCCTTTGCAAATCGAGAATTAAAAAAAAAATTACTTTTATCGGCAGGCACTTTTAATTTTTTATTTATTTTGAAAATACCAAATTTATGAACCTTTTTTAAAATAAATTTCTTGGTATTATTTTTATTCTTGGTCTTTGAATTTTAGTAATTTTTTTTCAGCAAAATTCGTTACTTCAATGATTTCGTCTTACTTTGAATATTTCGGGAAGAAATCGGACGAATCGGTTGGAATTGTTCTAGGTCACGCCAAATCATCAAGTCGTGCAGCCGTATAAATCTCCCACTAATTGCTATCCTGAAACCAATTCCAAAGGGATTTTACTCCATTATTTTAACCAAGAATTTAACCCGAAAGTTGGTTTAAAAAGTTTCCGTAATGTGCAGGTCTTTTAGACTACTTAATTCTTTATATTGTGGTATCATATTACAGCTAGACAACAAATGAACGTATAGTGCTCGAATTACATAATAGTAGTCTTCTAATTGAAAGAAATATTTAAAAAATAATATTAGATTTCCATCATTTTAACATTTTAAGCATTTTAAGACATACAGTATATCTGTCAGGAGTAATTATTATGGTTTTCTTCAAGCTTAACTTCTAAAGATTTAAGAAAGAATTGTGTAAAGCATATATATTTTTTAATTCTTATTGTTTTGCTCATTTCCTAAAATATGGCTTTTGTACGGAAATCAATTTTTAAATGGTGTAATATGTGATATAGTAGATATAATAACTTCTGGCCCAAGGTTACTGGTTCAAACCCAGCAGTTGACCACAGGATTTTTTAAAGGAAGTATAAAATATCGATTCAGAGAGGACGTAAAATTGTGGGTGCGAGCCTATGTAATGTCAGGTACACGTTAAAGATTCCTATCCTAATTAAACCTAGATAGGCAAAATTTAATAATCCCAAAAGTTACATTAAATGAATACACAAACAATTTTTAAGCAATAGATCCTCTAATTATGAGAGGTGCAATAAATAGGTCTTTTCCATACAAACTTTTAAAGATGTTTCTACATGAATGTAATTACTTTGGTTCGTTTCTGTCATAGCCCTATCAAACCATAGATTTATTAATTCTAGTTGTACACGATTTGTATGATAAAGGGCAGGAAATATTCCACTGGTTCCCTTCCTTGAAAAAGAATATCCGTGCAATTAACTAAATGTAATACAACCGAATTAATTAAATGAGAACCAAATTAAATTATTCATTTTGACTTGTATAGCTCAATATAAAAGTTTTTTTCTTCTTTACTTATTATCTATATATGTATTTAGATACAGTAAAAGGAAATTAATCAAAAACTATTATGGCAAAACATGTTACTAAATTGGGGTTATGAAATAAAAAACAAAAAAAACTTATCATCTATTTAGAAGAGTTAATTAGTTATATCAATGAATGGAACAATTTTTTTTTAAACAAAATTTTATTATTATTAATACATAACATCTTGACATTCTTAGTTATATTGATATTTTTGACCAAATTTAATCATATAATTTATCATGATATTTTTATATATCTTAAAATCTTAACTCATTGATACAAATTTCCATTTTCATCTTTATATAAAATGGTCATTTTATTTACATTTTTACATTTTCCTTATTTTATTCATTTTACAACGCATATTTTTTTTTTTTTCATTTTTTCCAAACTTTTATTTCTATGCAAATTCTTATAATAATAATTATGATGGTACAGCAATATTATTGATATCAAAATAATGTTGAAAGAAAGGCATGACACAAATTAATTATCCACAACTACCCACAACTTTCCTTATCCATCTCCTTGAATCCTATCTCAACAATATCACTATTAACAATACCAAGTATTCATTAAACAACCTAACAGCCGGTCTTCCTCAGGGCTCACACCTTTCCCCGATCCTGTTTAATCTCTACTTCTTAGATCTCCCCTTACATCTTTTCATAGAACGATCCCTATAAACCGATGACACTCCTATTTTTACATCTACAGTGGAAGATTAAAGTCAATATCCAGAAAACCCAGTCAATAAGTTTCACGAAAAGAAGACCGTCAATGACTAAAAACATATTTATGAACGAAAACCTAATCCCTTGGGCCCAGTCAATAAACTACAATATTTAGGACTAGAAAAGGACAAATTCTTGACTTTTACAAAGCATGTACAAAACAAATGCAATTGAATCAAAAATGTTATCAACAAAATGACCCCATATTTCAATAGGCATT
Source organism: Piezodorus guildinii (assembly GCA_023052935.1). Taxonomy (NCBI): domain Eukaryota; kingdom Metazoa; phylum Arthropoda; class Insecta; order Hemiptera; family Pentatomidae; genus Piezodorus; species Piezodorus guildinii. The sequence goes on from CM041298.1 coordinate 86,909,973, forward strand.
TGAAACTTTCACAAAAAACAAATTAATGTTATACAAAAACACAAGACTAAAACGACAAAAAAATGCTCAAAGATATCCATTACTACAACACTTACTAGACAAACGTTCAAAACTTCCAGTATATTACAAAATACTCATTTACATCACTATTATCAGACCTATTTGGACATATGGAATCCAGCTTTGGGGCTCTACGAAACATCTAATTCCTCCCACATCCAGACCTTACAATCCAAAATCCTTCGCAAAATCCTGAATGCCCCTTATTTTGTCACAAATCAACTCCTTCATAATCACCTAAACATCCTTGTTGCAGACATAGCCCGTGATAGATACTCCTCTTTCCATTCTAAACTCCCTGCCCACACAAATCCAGTTGTCCGCAATTTATCTTCCTTAGATATCCCTGATAACCTTCCGAGACGTCTGAAAAGAATGTGGCATCGGGGCCTACTGCCTTAAAATAATTAGTGAATTGCTACCACTGGGTAGTTCTTTCTCAAGACATTTTCATGACTTTTTTTTTTTCTTATTCATACATATTTACTCCTTGAGTTCTGTAATACATTTGTAAATTACTATTAATAAATAAAAAAAAAATATATATACAAAACTGTCATCCCTCCTTTGACCTATTCTGCCCCAGTCTGGAGTTACACTTGTGATTCCAACTACCGTAAAATAGAGGTGGTTCAAAACATATGTATGAGGATTGTAAATAATTATGCTCAATACACCGGAATTCCCATTATCTGAGTTTCAACTTCCATCCATTAAATAATATATATATATATATATATATATATATATATATACTCTTATAATAATAATAATAATATGCTTACCGAACCCGAAGGTTCGATGCCGATACCACCAAACTTCGCCTGCACAGACTCGTCTAATGTTCACCGGTTAAGCCCAAGCCCCCGAGATCAGCCTTAATGCAATCCTCCCATCGACGCTTCGGCCTACCTTTCGGACGCCTACCAGTCGGATCAGCGAATACCGTATATATACTCTTAGGCGAATATATATACTCTTAGGCACAAAAATTCTTTTCTCTTACTTCCCACTGCGAAAACCCGATCATTTAAAAATATAGGTTCTTATGACAAGAGTACTCTAAAACTTTACACACACAAACGTATGAAACACATATTACTTTATTAATTGTGAAGTATAAAAATTTATTGGTTAAGTATATCTGCATTACACCATCACTCTTATTTTTTATGTTGATTACTCGCCTTTATTTATCTTTATGTTATAATTTTTGTTTTGCTTTCACTTTAAATCTTTTTTTTTATTGAGTAATTTAATAGATTTTTCCTACTGTTCAAAAACTAACTTAAGCATAACGTGTATAGTATAAATTCTGAGGCATACGGCCACTTTTAAATTCTTCTAAAAAAACACAAAAAAAAACAAAAAAACGTTGGATGAAGAGTTGTCCCATTCGTTGAAATATAATTCATTTTTGACTATCTTTCAATTAATCTCAACTAATAATTCATGATTTACTAATCCCAACCCTCTTGACTTATTCATAGCCCACGGCCATCATTATACTTGCCAATGGATTTTCCCTCTATTCTTCATTTTCACAGCATTTGTATTTTAAACAAAATTATGCAAATCTTATAGTGGCAATTAAGATTTTACAGCTGTATTTAAAAAGATCACTTGTAAAGGTTATTAACCAGAGTGACGTCAAAATATTTTTTAAAGGGAGATTCAGTTCTCACATGTAAAATGGTGGAACATGTGAGGAAATTGGCTTTAATAACACAATATAAAATTATATTTTTAGTAGAAATACAAGTGATAAGTAAAATTTTATTTCTATGTATTTAATACTACCGTATCTTTAAATTTTAAATAATATTATTATTCAACAATTGGTTAATTTGGACTCCGTTATCGAGTTACCTCCATTTAATCAATAATAACTGTGATAATTTAATAACTGTATGAAGTAGTAAGAATTATTTTAGAAAATCTGAACTTCATGATTGTTTCTAATTTCGAATATATTAATTAATAAATTACTAATAAATATATGTATGGGATATTTTCGAATTGTGATGATAAATACATAAGGACGTTTAGTAACTTTTTTCCCCCCCGAAATTCGTTTTTCTAACTTAGTTTATATCAAGACGTTTGATATTACTACTTCTAAAAGTAAAAAAAAAAAAAAAAAAAAAAGGTTAGTAACTTTAATACAATAAATAAAATATGTGTTTTATGCAATAGAAAGACAATTTGGCTCTTTAAAATATATCTACCTATTTTATACATCCAATTTGAAAAACTGGTATAAGAAATTTAGGCAAAATCTCGTTACAGCAGTTGTAGAGAAAATATTTGAAATCGATGATGTAAAATTGCACTTCCTCTACTTTAAATTATTTTGCTGCTGTAACATTTTAATAAAATAGTATTTTAAGTATGTGATCTAAACTCTCCAATTCTTCCCGCATTCAATCCTTGCAATCCAAAATCCTCCGAAAGATCCTAAACGCCCCTTACTTTGTCACCAATAAAATAATTCATTAAGACCTAAATATCCTATTAGTCGCAGATCTAGCCCGAACTAGATATTCCTCCTTTTATTCCAAATTACCCGTCCACTCCAATCCACTCGTCCGCAAACTCTCATCTCCTATTCCTGATCATCTTCCTAGGCGGCTGAAAAGACGATGGCCTCGAGACCTACTTAGCTGAATAAACATTGAAGTTCTACCACTGGGTAGTTTCTTCACATGCCTGCATCACGCCCACTTGATCTATTAGCACATTTACTTAATGTATTTTATTGTAATACAGTTGTAAATTCTTTTTAAATAAAAAAAAAAAAAAAAAGTATGTGATCTCACTTTCGTAGGTGTTTATTTCGAATTGAATAAATTAGGGATATCAATGAATATGACTATTTTTTATAGAACATATCGACTATATTGGCAAACAATATATATTAAAGCTGTATAACATTTTTTTTTTTTTGTACCTTCCTACTGAATGTATCTTATTGTATCACCTGCTTCTATGTTCTTATATTTTTAATATCGTTTATTCAGATATATTTTGAGTGAAATAATAGGGTACATGTCTATAATAAGAAGGAAATTGATTTTATGTTTATATTTTAAGGAATATTGGAACCACCTTTATTAGGAGTGTTTATAAAGGGGTTTAAATTGAACGTTTCCTCTTGAAGGTCATATTTATTGTATGCTTTAAACTGTTTTTAATTGTCCTTATTTAGAGACAGTTTAGATAATATTTAGTATTACAAAAAGTATGTTTTTGTGCTTTCTTTGCAGTAAAAGTCAAAGTATTTATGAATTTAATGATGTATGATACTTTTCTCTGTAAATCACTGAAAGATATATCATCTATTTCTGTCTTAAATGTGGTATTAAAATAAAATAATTATAAGTGTGCATCATTATGTAAAAGCTTTAGTGCGATTTAGGTATCCTTTATGTTGTTTGTGGTCTAAAAGTTTTAAAGTGTGCGGGAAAATAAATAATTAAATGCTTTTTTTGGACAGAGTTCGAAACCCTATCCCTTGCGAAATAATGGATTCATGCTAAGCAGATGGCTCTAAGACATTCTGCCAGAAGTTAAGCAATTGCTTGAAGCTAAGCGATATGGAGAACTTCCTTTACCCCATGTAACTTCTGCTGGAAGCAGCGACCGACTGGGGAACCTTCACCCCCACTACTATCCCCCCTTCTCCCGGCCAACTCCTTTACCCCCTACCTTTTGTTTGAGGAGGGGCTGCAAAGTGGACAGCGGTTTGCTAGCTGGTGAAGTACTATATTCATACACATATCTACCAAGCTATTCAGAATCGTAAAATAGTGTCCACAGTTAACAAATAACACTTTTATTTAAACTTTGTATATTTATTCACTATGGAAATAAACACATAGACTTTTGACTAATATAATGTATTTCAACTTTATCATAACAACATCTTGACCGGAGTGCCCTGGCCCTAGGATTTGGGGGGTACATATATGAAGGAATAGTGGAGGGGATGGAGGAAAGGCGGCAGAGATCAAATGGAGGGACATATGGATCACTTAGCACCCATAATGTCAAAGTACTTCTTGTAGGGGTTCAGGTATGTGTCTTGGGCTAAAGACCCTTCGGAGGTAGAAGGCGGCATCCTTTGTAATAGGAGGCAATGTAAATAGTACTAATAACAATTAAAATAATCTCTTTATAATTATAATTACTATTGTAATAGCAATTACAATAGATGAGTAAATCTCATTCCATAACTACTCTCCCCTTTAAGCACGAAGCCCTTGAGTGCAATGTTGAATTATGTTAGTTGAAATTATTTGAATATGTATAACATAGGCTATTGGAAATTCTGGATAGGAAGGCTCAGAGCAGGAAAAAGGAACAATTACTTTTTAACCTATGCTTACAACAATTCTTAAAATTAAGAAGTTATACAAAAAAACAAATTCAAAATTCTAATACAACTTAATTACAATTATGATAAATTGACAGTGAATTATTTTTACTATTTGTACAATACTGTAACAATTGTATGTATAGAAGGTTAGATTTTTGTAGACAATTATATAACATAATAGGTTCTTACCAACACATACAAATAATTAAATACGTAAATAGAAAACTGAATTGAGTAAACGCATTAAAACAAATAAATATTTAAACACTATACTACAACATGTAGATTATTTTTTAGTTATGCTGAAAATTATTTTAATTTTAATTATTTGTTAATCATGAATTATCATTTACAATTTGTTTGATAGAAGGAGCTGTTTCCAATTTCAGTTTTTTAATAATAATATTCGAAAATTTAATTAAATACCTTAAATTGATTATATACAATTAAACTACTATATTTAAAACAATATTCTATAATAGTAATGCTCCAGCTGTATTTTTACATAAATATGATATGTTGAAATATGCCATCATTTCTGAAAACGTTATTCGTGAGTACTGAATTCTACTAAATAAATTTTAACGTTACAAAAGTCTTGAACAATTATACTTATTTTCTATATTTGTTTTTATTTTCATGGTTTTATTTTATTATTATCATTATTTTTCTATTTATTATTAATTTTTTTTTTTTTTTTTTAATAATTATTCAGGTTATATTCCCACTAGTTAGATTGCTATTTTATTTACTTTAGTGTTTATGTTTATAAATACTTTTAAATATTTATTTTATAATTGATATTCAGATACTTATTATAATTTAATACATATTTCATAGCAGTTTACCAATATCGTTTTTCTCTTATTTTCTCTCCCTTTTTTTTTTTTTTTTTTTTTTTTTTTTTTTTTTTTTTTTTTCATTATATTTTTTTTTTCACACCTCGACCCGCCAGATAGGTAGTAGAATTTTCATCAGGTCTAAGCATCCAGAGGCAAATTTCATCCTTGCCCTTGGGCCATCTAGAAATATTTTGAATTTCATCTTTTACTCTACTTTTTAAAATTTGTCAATATCACCAGAGGTAACTTTCTTTTCTGTTAGTTTCGTTTTTTTCCTAAAGAAAGAATATTTTAACAACTGTTCCGGATTAACTTTAAAATTATCCTTTTTTTGATTTACTATAATAGTTGATATATCTTTTATTTTATTATTATTTAATGGCCTAATTTTTTAACATCAATCTCACTAATACTCCCGGGTTCCTCAGGCTTTGTAAATTTCTTTATTTTTATTTTTTGTTTTTGAAATTTACTAACATTAGACGAATTTTGTTCGAAATTCGGGCATTCAAGTGATTTATCATTTAAAATAGATTCTGTTTTATAATTAAGTTTATCTATAGATTGGGAAATATTAAATAACTCTGTATTTGGAACTAAATGATTTTCAGTTGTGGTTATTGGAATATTTTCTTGATAAGATTCCATGGACCCCGTATCTTTCAAATCATTTTTAATTATTAGCTGTTTTAACCTACTGGATTCGACCACAAATAATTTTTCATTTTCCTCAGCCGGTTTTAATAAGTTTAAATCTGGTTCTCCTGTCATCGTTTTTACTATATCTTTGTGATCTATTTGATTTTTCGAAACTGCTTTTAATTCTTTCGTTATTTTATTATTTTTTAAATTCAAATCAACATCCACAGCCAAAATATCTGATTTACAATTCAATATTATATTTTCTTTTTCCGAATCTCTGATTTCTCTATTTGGTTGTTTTTTTGAATTCCGTTTTATTAAAAGGATTGTTTAAAATTAGGTTAGGTTCAGCATTAAATTTAATGGTATCCTTTGCACTATTTTCCGCTACCTTACTATTTCCCTCAATTACTTTATTTAGATCTGGTTGTTCCGTTTTTAACAAAGTGTTTTCATATTTTACTCGGTTTTTTTTTACTGTTAGTTTTCGCTAAAAAGGTGGTCTTAACTTCTCTACTTCTTCAATTTGTTTTTCTAACCGTCTTATTCTTACTTCGAGAGAGTTTTTATTAGTAGGTGGCTCATACTCTGTTTTATATGTTGGTTGTCGATATGGGTTTGAATTAAAATGATTTTTATAATTATTTTGATGATTATTATATCGTTTATGATATTGTTGCTCCTGCTTGGCAGAAGTGATTTGGGGACTGTAAAATTCTTTTTGGGGATTAGTAATGGTTCTTTGATGGCAATCAAAATATGAGAATGATAGGTTATCAAATAATAAGCATTCTTTTTTCCGGATGAAGTCCTCTAATTCACCAAATTCATATAAATCATCTATTTTGGTTAACAAATAATTTTTTATGTGCAAAGGCATGTTATTACAAAAATGTTTAATAATTTGGATGTCCAACTGTTTAATTAGGGGTCTAAATATAACATTTCCGTCTATTTTATATTTAACAATTATTGAAGTTCGGATTTTACCTAATCTGCGCAAAAAATCTAAAGGGTGTTCGTTTTGGCTGGATATTTGATTTGAATAGTTCGGAAGTCAGTTGCTCAATTGACCTATGGTCACCAAAAGATTTTTTTAATAATTCTATTAATTGTTCCGTTGTTTTAAATTTATATGAAAACTTTATATATTCGGCATCTCCGGTTAATCTAGCTAATACTTCGTTTAGTAAAAAATTTTCATTATCATATTTAAATAAATTATCATCTGCACATGCAATTTCCTTTGATTCTCTAATAGCATTTATAAAAAAATAAAAGTTCTTGGGAATTACCATTGTAATATGGTATAAAATCGTAATCAACTCTAGTTATTCGAAATGATGTCATATTAATGTTTTAAGTTAATACAATTTCAATAATCTTCAACAATTTTAATGGCCTCTTTCTTAGGCAGTGAACAATGACTTTAACACGTTACAAACATTAAAATATATATAGAGTAACTCTTACTTCATTGATTTTTTCTGTTGAAATCATTCCTCCTGGAGTGAAGTCCAGCGAGGGTCAGCAGGACATCTCCGGTGAGCATTTCCTTGTCTGAAGAAGGGTAGCATATGATCTTCATAATTATCTTCAAATAGTCTTCCAAATATTCAAAATCTTCCAGGGTTCTTGGTCTGACTGCAGAGTTGATCAAATTACTTCTTGATACTTGCAGTCCCTACTTCGGGCGCCAGTTAACAAATAACACTTTTATTTAAACTTTGTATATTTATTCACTATGGAAATAAACACATAGACTTTTGACTAATATAATGTATTTCAACTTTATCATAACAACATCTTGACCGGAGTGCCCTGGCCCTAGGATTTGGGGGGTACATATATGAAGGAATAGTGGAGGGGATGGAGGAAAGGCGGCAGAGATCAAATGGAGGGACATATGGATCACTTAGCACCCATAATGTCAAAGTACTTCTTGTAGGGGTTCAGGTATGTGTCTTGGGCTAAAGACCCTTCGGAGGTAGAAGGCGGCATCCTTTGTAATAGGAGGCAATGTAAATAGTACTAATAACAATTAAAATAATCTCTTTATAATTATAATTACTATTGTAATAGCAATTACAATAGATGAGTAAATCTCATTCCATAACTCACGAGTACACGTATCGAGGCTGCAAATTACTTCGAATCCAAAACGAAAACTGCAATAAGCTCTGTTATCGCACTTCGGGCCATAGTAAAACTAAGATACTGGAAAAATAGAATCAACATAAATAATACAATAGCCATGATTATCCTCTTCATTAATGTGCAAATATGGGCACTAAGGTATGTAGACAGGCGTTTTATGAAAGGAAATTGTTAAGAGAAATATATGGTTGTGTGACGATTTCCAGTCATTATGTCGGAGAAACAACTGGAAAAATAGCGATTAATTAGTTGATTTGCCACGAATAAACTCATCCACAAATACCTTGATTTACCCTATGTGACTATGCTTTGGCCAGGACCAGGTATGAATTCTTCCATGAAAAACTTCTTTCCCACTCTAACCCACTAGTTTCTATCCTCTTCGATCCCTGATAACCCTCCGAGGCGTCTGAAAAGAAGATGACCTCGAGACCTACTTGTTTAGATTGACTACTAGAGTGCTCCCAATTGGCATTTTCTCTTCATGTATTTTATCACTAATCAGCATATTTACTTGTATTATAAAATACAGTTGTAAATTTCAATAAAAATATTTAAAAAAAAAAAAATAGTTGACGGAAAGAAGCCATAATAGAGCATATAAGAAAATACTTTAGAAGTGGTTTATAGATTAAGGTTAGCAAATCTGCTCATCATCAACTATATAAGGAATTAAATTTTAATCTAGAGAAGAACGATTATATCTCTGAAAGAAATAAACATTTTCGAATACCAGTTTTGACGGAAATTTTTAAGAGTTCTCTGGATCTAAATTACCAAGTCCCTGAAATAGGTCTGTATGTATGTATGTGGCAAGTCTAGCTTAAAAACTATTGGTTTTTAATTATTATTTAATTAAAAATTTCTTATTTTAGGAGTTTAATTTCTTTTTTTACTTTTACTTAGTTATATATAATAAACAATCGTGAAAATTTTCGAATTCCAGTTTTCAAGGGAAATATAAGTTTTAGGGTCCCCTGAGTCCAAAGAACCAAGTCGAGCAAAAAGATTAGTGCGTGTGTTGTAACTATAACTAAAAAAAGATAAGTTTCATACAACTGAAATTTCATATTTTAGGAGCGTATAAGCCTGAGATGTTACAGCAACATTTCCATCAAAATCGACTTACCTGACGATGGCCTATATGTTTGGGCCGAAACGTCGGCAAAATTAAACTATTTTTTCACACGTCTGACTCCTGATTATTTCCAGCTATGATAATTTCACCATTCGACCATACATCCTCGATGAAAGTTTTTTTTTTTTTTTTTTTTTTTTTTTTTTACAAGTGACCGTCAAGATTTCACACCAAATCCTATATAGTCAATACATGTTTGCCTTAATTTGATAAAAACTTAGGTTACGTAAATGAGAGAGGGAGGTGACTTAAAAGATATTTAAAAAAAAAAAATAATAATATTAAAATTAAAATAAATTCTGTGAAGTGTTTTTTAGTTATATACTGAGCGTCAAGGAATTGCTTGATCATCCTAAACTTTTGTAAAAACATAGCTTCTGTTTCAACTGTTTCTAGGCGAACCATTACTTCCCTTTGCTTCCCATATTTTCTGCATCGGAATAGAATGTGGCGCGGGTCTTCAGGGACTTTGCATGCTACACAATTGCCATCATTTTCTATTTTTATTAAATGGAGATATTTTTTTGTGCAGCCATGGTTAGTCTATAGCCTTACTAATTGTACAAGTTCTTTTCGATCGAGTTGTTGGTTCTTGGTGAACGATGGTATCAGACTCACAGTTGGCTGGGTTTTATCTTTGAATTGTGACTCGATGAAAGTTTCATTGAGATTTAAACAGTCTGACAGGGCTTAAATGACGATAATTTTTCTAAATTACCTTTGATCTAGTAGACTAAAAAAGAGACATTTCATCTTTTTAGCATTGATAAAATAGTAGTGGGCGTGTATCATATCTTTATATCATATCAAGAATGAATTTGGTAGCCAAATGAAAGAGGAAATATCGAACAGATTTATACAATGCTTTTCTTACTATGTTTGTCACATATAGGAAAGTGGACGTAGAATAACATATTATATTATACATGCTAGAAAATATAAACATTACAAGTATGGATAGCTATGACTTTTTTTATGGTCCATAATATTTTAATGTATAATGCATGTGAAAAGATTTTTAATATTACAGCTATGATGTATAAAATAAATAAAAATTCTATTACCCTGGAAATTTATAGGGTGCTGTCGCTATTTCCATTTTACACGCCTTGTCACGAGATAAGAAAAGACTTAAGTAACCTATCGAGCCAAGTGATTTTTATTCAATGACAAGAATAAGGAAAGCCCTTGGGACCTGATAACAGTTTACACCTCCTTCTCCATCCTCTCGCTCCCTTCCACCCTCTCTCACTCTTTCTCTCTCTCTCTCTCTCTCACTCCCTCTCTCTCTTTCTCTCTCTAAAAAAAAAAAGAAGAAAAATCAGTTGTTTCTGTACATAGCACTATTCTTTTAAATGTTATTAAAATGTTCAGATATAAGATTTTCATAATTGTAGTAATAGGCACATATGTACGTGAAAAATTCATTATTTTGTCTGAAAGAAAAGACCTCAGGCCCTAAGACAGTAAAATCTCTCTCTATATCTCTTGATGCGTCCAAATGGCTAGAATGCAGTACAGGTGTACCTCAAGGTTCGGTCCTGGGACCACTATTGTTCCTAGGTTTTATAAATGACGTAGCTAACAAACTTAGATACTGTAGAGTACATATGTTTGCCGTTGATGTGTTCATTTGGGCTTCCGCTTTACCCGAGGTCGTGGTCTCAACTTTGCTGCAGGTGAACAAGGACTTGGAAGAAATTAGGCTCTGGGCATCCACTAATAGGCTTTACCTTAACAGCATGAAATCACGCTGGATGCTAATCGGTAGCAATAAACTGCTAGTGAAGGCTGAAAAGGACGTCTTGCTACCTCCGTTGATGATATTTGATTAGATTATCCCGCGCTGTGACAAGATGAAGGTCCTAGGTGTTATAATTAGCAACACCTTGTCTTGGCGTGAACATGCCAGTCTGGTTGTAAGCCGGGTCTATGGTGCTATGCATTCCTTCTCGTGGTGGAAACGCTTATTGCTGGCCGAAGTCAGAAGGAAGATAGTGTCAGCTCTTGTATGCCCTCTTGTGTGGTATTGCGATTCAGTATACATAGACATTTCTGACTCTTAGAACGTCAGAATTCAGAGAAGTCTCAACACCGCTATACGATTCATATTCGATGCTAAAAGGGATGAGCATATAACGCCACAGATTAAAAAATTAGGCTGGCTTCGTGCCCTAGGGCGTGCCTTAGGTCCCTGAAGCACTAAGAAGCGGATTAATCGAGGAACGGAGCGAGAGGATGCAGGGCGTATTCCAATTGCCTGCATGCAGAACCGAGGCCTTGAGGAATGCTTTCCACGCTGCGGCAGCAAGAGAGCTCAACATGCTTCCGGTGAAGACCATGTTCGCATCCTCCTTTCGCAGGGCATGCCTTCGACTGTTTTTAGACGGAAACTCGTTGAGTGCACCTTAAAGCTTTCAACTCTAAGCAAAGCATTTAATTTTCCCTTTCCTAAGATCCCTTTTTCTCTTCAGTATTACTATTATTTCCTCTCCCTATCTTTTCCTTCAGAGTTTCCTCACACACTAATCAAATTTTTTGGAAAAAAAAAATCAGTTGTTTCTGTACATAGCACTACTCTTATAAATATTACTAAAATGTTAAGATATAAGATTTTTATAATTGTAATAATAGGCACATATGTATGTAAAAATTCATTATTTTGTCTGTAAGAAAGGACCGCAGGCCCTAAGGCAATAAAATCTCTCTCTCTCTCTCTCTCTCTCTCACACACACAGACTCTATTTTTTTCTCTTATGGTGCTGGCTTTATTCAAAACATTACAGATAAACGGACCTGCAATAAATCTTTAATGCATATATTTTTACTTTCACTTACCTATATATGGAATAACCATCCCACTAAAATGTCAATTAAATTTAGTAGGTCTCGTGGCCATCGTCGCCTCGGAGATTTGTCAGGAATAGATGGGAATGATAAGTTGCGTACAACAAGAGGATTCGTGTGAATCGGGAGTTTGGAATTAAAAGAGGCATATCTGTTTTGGGATAGTTCTGCGACAAATGGGATATTTAGGTCATTATGGATGATTTTATTCGTTACGAATTTAGGATTTTGCGAAGGATTTTGGATTGTAAGGATTGAATAAAAGAGGAATTAGATTGTTTAGTAGAGCCCCAAAGCTCCATTAAATATGACCAGAGGGTCTGATGATGGTAGCATAAATGAGCTTTTTGTAATAAATTGGAAGCTTTGAGCGTTTTTCAAGTAAGTGTTGCAGTAATCTGTATCTAGGGGCAGTTTCTTGTCGTTTAAGTCTAGTATAGGGATTCCATGTAAGACCTTTGTAAAGATGGAGTCCTAGGTATCGGATTTGTTCAACAGGTATAACAGGAATGAGTGGATATCATTAAAGGAAACATTAGGGAAGGAAGTCATCGGTTTTTTTTACTCAATTAAATTATAGAACTCCAGCCACTGGAACCACCACTCCAGCCATTGAGACCACCAATCCAGTCTCTGGTACCACCGAACCAGCTACGGGAATCATCAGCCCTCCAGATAGGACCAAATCACACTTTTCCAGCTTCTAGCAACGAACCAACAGGCTCGGGTGTGAGGAGGGAAATACCACAGCAGCCGTCTTCAGGTGAAAATTCATCCCAAATAACACACATAATTAGAGGGTTGAATAATCTTATTCAGCCCCTTTTGAGCCTTCTCCAAGAGCTTGCTTACTTCACTCAAGCTATGAACGCTCCAAATGGCCCCTAATCGTATAATGATAGCCTTATTAACAATCCGACGTAAAATAAAGACTTCAATCATTTAAAAAAATGATGGACACCATACATAAAAAAAAAAAAACCTGACGAGAAGACGTGATGCTGGGTACTGTCCTTCCTCATGCCTGACATGTCATTATTTTGTTTATTATTCTATCCTATTTGCTGATTGTCACATACTGCTGACAGGTGCAAATCAATAAATAAAGTGAAAAAAAAATTATAAATTTCTTGATAACAAAAATATTCTCTTCAATCCTATTCACAAACCAGAATTTTCGTACAGATTAATTCATTAAACCAGCTGTATGTCACATACACTTAATTTCAATATAGTCCATTCACAGGATCAAACCAGGATATCCACTCTTAGAAGTCTGAATGGAAGAAAACCCTGATATATTATACGTCATTTCATTGTTAATCCGTTTGTAAGATGGAAGACGCATTTATAAATAAATTAAAAACTAAAATAATACACAGATATTTTCTGCCCTACAGAATCAGAGAATTAGTAGTAGTAAATAGTTGAATAAAGACAAAAATAATAAAACGTAATACGAAGACTATGTAAAACTGCTTCGATGTCCCTGTTTATAAACAAGAACGGAAAAGCATTATAAACATTGTTATTAACTTTATCTTTTTAACATTGTTGCTTTTAAGTATACATTGCATAAACACTAAGTTGATTTTCAAGAATAAGATATAAAGATGTCATGAAGTAAAGAAACACTTATCAATCCGAAATCCCGCGTAAAATAGTTAATATTCCTTATTTTTTCACAAATAAAATCATCCATAATGATCTTAATGCTCCATATTTTGCTGATTTGGACCTAATACCAGGTACCATTTCTTCCATAAAAAAAACATTCCCACTCTAACCAACTAGTTAAAATTCCTGCCTCTTCCTTTCTTAAGAATAATTCTTGCAGCAGTCTGAAAAGGAGATGACCGCGAGACCTTCTGGGTTTGTTTTCTTATTTTAGTGCTGCCAATGGGTTCATTAACGATGTTATATTATATTTCTTCCATATTTACTAGGTGTATTTAATTTAGAAATATGTAAATTTCAATAGAAAAATCATTTAAAAAAATTGAAACCAATTTTAGGTAATTTAATATTTTGTTTTACTTCATTAATTATTTCGAACCTGTCAGCAGTATTATGACAATCAGCAAATAGGATAGAATAATAAACAAAATAATGACATGTCAGGCATGAGGAAGGACAGTACCCAGCAGCACGTCTTCTCGTCAGGTTTTTTTATGAATAGTGTCCAGCATTTTTTACATAATTAAAGTATTTTATTTTGTGTTTATGAGGCTATGGTAATTTGATTAGGGGCCATTTGAAGGGTTCATAGCTTTAGTTAGCTGAGCGAGGTCTTGAAGAAGGCTTAAAAGGGGCTGGATAAGAATAATCACCTATCTTATTATTAGAAATAAATTTTCACCTGAAGACGGCTGTTGAGAAATTTCCCTCCTCACGCCGAAGCCTGTTTTGAATTTAAGTTTAAGTAAAAAAAAAAATATATATATAAGTGCATACAATAATCCAAATGATTTCTGAATTTTAAACCACATCATTTCTTTATAGTTAGTGTTAAATCATTTAAGCTAAATATTAGCACGCTAACTTTTGAATTATGTTTTACTTTCAATGATTCAAAGATGGTGCCTGAGAAAGTTTTTAAGGTTATCTTTTCGATCCGAAAGATAGTTAAGAGTACTTTATATTCTATTCAAGTTTCAACCCAGTGCTTCAGAAGTATAATATTTCAGCTTCAACATTTTTTTTTGTACTTAGCAACTATTCTTCACTTTGTGCTTTGATATTGCTTGAAGAAAAAACCTCCTTCTACTTTTGGAGCGTCTCTTATTACGAAAAAAAAAAAAATAAGGAAAAGGAGATTTCTAATTATTTACCGAGTACTTGTAAAGTCTATTGAACAGTTCCATGGTATAATATTGGTTTAAAGTGTTATTTTTACTAACATGTATAGTTATGAATTTTTCGAATCTGTGGTCTTTTAAGCGTGGTAAGTTTAAGTTTTATTTCTTTATATATTGATTGTAATTTTCAACTTTATTAAACAACATAATGAGTAAATATGCAGTATGAATGAAAGTCTTGTAAATCTGTTGACAAAAAACTACTCAGTGGTATCACCTCACTATTTTAAGGCAGTAGGTCTCGAGGCCACCTTCTTTTCAATCGCCTTGGAGGGTTATCAGGAATATCTAGGGAAGATAAATTACGGACAAGTGAGTTTGTGTGGGCAGGGAGTTTATAATGAAAAGAGGTGAATCTATGACGGGCTATGTCTGCAACAAATAGGATGTTTAGGTCATTATGGAGAAGTTGATTTGTGATAAAATAAGGGGAATTCAGGATTTTGAATTGTAAGGATTGTATGTGGAAGGAATTAGGTGGTTTAGTAGAGCCCCAATGCTCGATTCCACATGTCCAAATAGGTCTGATAATAGTGACTTTTGTAATATACTGGAAGTGTTATAGTAATCGGTATCTTAGAGCAGTTTTTTGTCGTTTCAGTCTTGTGTGAGGTATGTTTAAGTTAAATATGAAATTTCTCATTTGTTTCAGCTTTTTTATTTTTGAGCTGATAAATATTTTTATGTTTTGGGAATACTATAGGTTGTTAGAATACATTAGTAAATAATTTAAAATAAAAATAATATTTTTAATCCTTAGTTGGCAATAGCTGGACTACTTAGTAACACAGTTTATAGTAGCTAAAGGTCAACGTGATGCCAATTCTTGAGACACTCATTATTACATTCAATTACCTACATTATTTCTATTTATGTATTACCCTCCTTGAGCTTTGGGCAATACGGGTACTTGAAGCTATGGTAAGTACCACAGCTGCTATAACTGTTCTGCTAATATATATATTAGCGTCTTCTGATGTTTGACGGTTTTCTTCAATCTTCTCTCCTACCCAAGGAGAAGTGACTTGAGCCAACACATTCATTCCACCCGCACACAAAGGCTTTGTAGTACTGGTAATTTCTTTTGTTTATCAGCTGATGAATGTCACTCTTCGTCAGAACGTAGAGTCCTGTGTCTCTCAGAAACTTCGTTCTCCAGTGCCTCACAAGCGGTGCAGACAAGAAGAATACTCGGCGGTCTCCTGAACCCCACAACTAGGGCATAGGAGACAAATGTTTTTCTCATGCTTGGCGAACTTTGTTCTCAAAACTCCGAAAACCCGTGAAGAACTGCGAAAACCAGTAGAATCCAAGTATTTTCGAGTCTATTTATTCACTTACCTATATATGAAATAAACAGTAAGGGGGAGCGGTTTTGAACTCGGGACCTTTGGCGTAGGAGACTGTAATGCTAGCCATCCTGCTAAAGGTAATCCTTAATAATATTATTGATTCTAAATAAAACATATGTTTTTATGAAAATTCAGTTTAACTAATTCTTTATTATTTGGTGTTAGCAACACACGAATTTTTCATACCTCCGTTGTTAAAATAAATTTAAGAATATGTGAATACAGTTAGAGATGAAACATACAAGTAAGTTAAAGAATTAATTTTTTTTTTTATTTATCTAGTTTCAATCCTTTCTTCCTCTTCAATTCCTGACAATCCTCCGAGGCGTCTGAAAAGGAGATGGCCCCGAGACCTTCTAGTTTAGAACATTTTTAGAGTGCTTCCATTGAGAAGCTTCTCTACATGTGTTTCATGCCTTTTTACATTCCACTCCAATTTACTAGTTGTATTATATTATACAGTTGTAAATTCCAATAAAAAAAAAAATACTTATTATTCGTTTATTTACAACTGTATTGACTAATAAATTTAATAAATTAGCTGTAGGATAAAACACATGAAAAGGACATGAAGAGAACTGCCCATTGGCAGCACTCCAATTGGTAATCTAAACTAGAAAGTCTCATGGCCATCTTCTTTTCAGACGCTCGGAGGATTGTCAGGAATGGAAGAGGAAGCTAGAATTGAAACTAGTGGGTTAGAGTGGGAGTGGAGTTGGTCATGGAAGGATTGATACCTGGTTCGGGCCAAATTAGCTACATAAGGAATATTAAGGTCTTTATGGATGAGCTTATTCGTTACGAAGTAAGGCGGGTTGATGATTTTTCGAAGGATTTTAGATTGTAAGGATTGAAGGAGGGAAGAATGTGATGGTTTAGTGAAGCTCCAAAGCTCAACTCCGTAAGTACAGATAGGTCTTATGATGGTCATGTAGATGAGTATTTTGTTGTTAAGTGGAAGGTTAGAGCGTCTGTCTAGTAAGTGTTGAAGTAACCGAAAAAGGCGAGCAGTTTCTTGTCGTTTCAGTCTAGTGTAGGGATTCCATGTTAGACGTTTGCCAAGTAGAAGTCCTAGGTAGCGGATATGTTCAACTGGAACAAGCGGAATATTATTAAAGGATACTATGTGACAGGATGTCATAGCGGGTCTAATGAAAATCGTTATAGCCGTTTTTGTGAAAATCGTAATAGGCTGTAAAATGCATGGTATAGAGTGGCTCTTGTTAGCTGATTTTATAAAAAAGTTAAAGTAACATCTCGGGCTTATGGTGGTATTAAATATGAAATTTCAGTTTTGTACGACTTTTTTCTTTTGTGCTAGACTTTCCACACACACACAAACACAGACCTTTTATCGGGACTAGGTTATTTGGACTCAGGGGATCCTAAAACGTGTATTTCCGTTGAAAACTGAAATTCGAAAATGTTTACGTTGACAATACTTTCCCATACTATATATTTTGTGAATAGGTAAGTAAAAGTAAAAATAAAAAAAGAATCCTGGTAATCAATGATTAATAAAAGTTCCACGTTGTTTTAATTAGATATGTAATATTTAGTTAGGCAATTAGCTTTAATTAAAATAAATATTTATACACAGATGGAATCCGATGGGCTTTAAATAGAAAAAATGTAAATGGAATTGGCATACGGTCTACGGTTTTCAATCGACAAATGCAAATCTATGCAAATAAAGCTTAACTAACTAAGGGTGTCTTCTCTAGGACTAGTCCAGCCAATATAAATTGGAACAATGCTTTCAGATAAATTGATTTTAAAAATATTTTTTTTTCCTGTTTAAGTTTATTGCTATTCAAAATGTGATGGAAAATATAGATTACAAAATGAACATCTTACACTGCATATGCAATAAAAGTAAAATATCTAGAATTAAAAGAAATATTTTCATTCCTAGTCTATGATGGAAAACAAACGGCAAAAACTACCTATTTTATTATAGCTATAACAAATAAGGAATATTTAAAGGGAAAATAAAATATTTCCATTTCTTTTACAAAATGTTTTTTTAAAATACAAATATTTTACCTCAATTTATTTCGTTTACAAATTCAGACCTTATAAAAAGGTCACGTTTTTGTTAACTTTGCTGGTAGTAGAGTTGTTTTTTGGGATGGACGACATGCCTTGAACACCCTTGACCCCGTGGTTTTATTTCCTAAGATTTCGCACCGCGATTCTCGATGTTAAATGTAGGGTCTTCACTCCCAACCCCCCTGGACGTCATCCTATATTTTGTGAGCCGCTAGCTGGCTGACGGGTCTCACATACTCCGGGGAAGGCTAATATACTTGAAATGCTTGAAAAGGCCCTTTCGGCCTAGACTAGGATTCGAGCCTAAACTGATGAGCTCTCCCCATATCAGCTGTGTAGCTATATACCCAATTCTCTCATAAATACTGTTACAAAATTTCAACTGTGTTTACATCCTTATTCAGATAAAATTTACGTCCTTTTTTTAGATAATTCGTATCTCTATCAGATTATTTCCTTTACATGTCAGGGTATTGATCCAAAGACGTTTATATTTTATATATGTTTTGGAAGGGACGTGGTCTAGTGGATAGAGCTCTTGTCTACTGTTCTCCGGGTCCTGGGTTTGAATCCCGGTTGTGGCAGAATATTATTTATTCTGTTTATCCAGTCGGGAGGCGACCCTAGGGTATGGAGATCCTCCTGGGGCAGAGCCAGCCTCTATAAAGGGGTACCCAAAATAATTGGGGAAAAACCTGGTGGCTGAGCGTGATTAAGGTCTAATCACCTCATTTCACTGCCGTTGGCCTAGAACAGTACGAATCTCTATAAATACTGAGCCCAAGACTCTTCATGGGTTGTAGTGGTACAGGTTTTTTTTATTATTTTTTTTTTGTCTCTATGGATATAAATTTTATTTTCAAATAAAGTTTAAAAAAAAAAGTTATTTTTTCTCTTAAAATCTGTTTATGTATGATTTATAATAATGTATAATCCTTGTAACAATATTTATGACAGGAATATGTATATTTTTGACCAAATAAAATTAAATAAGGGTAGAAGTTGATGCGAGGTGGAGTCGGTAAAAGAAAGAACTCGTGTTCAATATGAAGAATATTGAATAGAATAGACCATATTAAGATTAGAAAAAAAAAATTGAAAATCTATATGAAACATGATAAAAAAAGCATTTAAGCAAAAATTTTGTATGATGGCGAAATATTTCAAATAACAGTAACATAAGAATAGTAATACTGCTATTATTATTTAAGTGCAATTGTAAAAAAAAAAAAAAAATTGAATGTAATTCTGGTGTTGAAATGCGTATTTTTAAAAAATATTTTTCATTCCCTTCTGAAAACAAAATAAAACAACAATAACAACATAATAAAACAAAAAAAAATGTACTTTCTTTTATACATGAATTTAAAACATAATTCAAGAGTACCTCTTTCAATCTTGACATGTTTTATAAAAATGTTAACTAGTTAAAGGTGTTGAAGAACATGTATTGAATGTTCTAGTAAATACATTTTAAAACAATCAGATATGCTTAAATTATAAATTACTTAATTTGAATACTCTATAAGTACTTTTCTTGTGAAATTTTATTGATTTTTGAAAAATCTTATATTTGATTTCAATCACGGAAAATATAAAGGAATACTATATCATTATAGATGAAACAATTATATATTTTTTATTTTAGTTTCTAATGTAAACTGTCATTAGAATCATTTAAGGGAAAATACAATGCTATTAATAAATCAAAAAATCTTTAGACATATGTTAAAATTAATTTTATGTTTGGCCTAATATAAAAAATTAAGTGTTTAATACGTGATAATAACAAATAGCTAAAATAGAACACAACTGTATATATTATATATATATATATATATATATATATATATATATATATATATATAAATTATTTCGTTCGAAACCCAATATTTGTTGCTATGTAGATACATACTGCAAAATAAAGTGGAACATGAAAAACATCACTAGTTTAGTAGAGATGGATTTGGAGGAATAAATTCCAAGGTATTTTAGAACTAAAGTGAGTCAGGAACAGTGTAATAAGAGAAGGGAGCTAGAAGTATTAAAAGTGTTTGCATATAAATAAAAATAACACAAATGATTGATGGAGCAATTCTAAAATATATTATTGAATGTCAGCATAAACATAAACAAAAAGTAATACTGCTTGCTAGTAATAAATTTGTTTTTTGTTAGAGGGAAAATATTATAAAATATAGCATAGAGGTTTTTCGTTGAATATATAAAGACATTGAACGTAGCAGCAAATCGTGTGTTATTTATTGAAAACTAAGATAGGGAAAGCATGTCCAAAATACCGTAGTAGAATTGATGCTTATTATCCTTTATGAAAACGACCGCATTATTATATGGTTTCCAATTAATATTCCTTTGGGGAAACTATATTATTCAAAATGTATTCACTCTAACCCAATAGAGGCTGCTCCAACCGACGATAAATTCAATTATTGACTTTTCCCTTTCCAAGTCCGGTGTATTTTAGATAATCTTATCTTAAGCGTTCCCCTGAATAAAAAAAAAGAAAAAAAAAAAGTTTACTCCAATCAATGGAAGGAAATGGAAAACGCCAACAAATTTACAAGAAAATGAATTTTCTCCATCTCTCCGTCGACCATAGGCCGCAATATAAAAAAAAAGTAAATAAAAAAATGCTTTACCCTCGATCAAAATGTTTAGGCTACCTAAATATTTCTTATAGGAAAGAGGACTTTTCTCATGTTTAAAAAAATCCGATAATTCTTAAAAGTCTTTGCTAAAAATATAATTATCAATATAGGTCTTGACCTCTTCGTCAATTAAGCTATAATTTTCTAGCCTCATCAAGAATGTTGTTTCAACGAATAATTCTTTATTAAATTCATTTTTATATTTGTGATTTAGCAATATTAATTTCATGTAGCTCAGGAAGTGAATTACATGGAAGAGGATTATATAGCAGAAGACGAGATAACCGACACTTAACCCCATAAACATGAAATAAATGCCCGTAAAACGAAAATAATGAGGATAGGAAGGAGAGAGAACCGAATAGGACGAGTCATCAGGCTAAGGGCAGAAAAGATTGAGCACGTAAAGAACAATCTATCTAAAAAGTATCTAAGCGCACATCTAAATGAGCAGGGCTGGGTGGACGAAGACATGAGGGAAAGAATAAAGTCTGCCGGAAGGTGTTTCCTATCTCTTAAGAAGGGCTGTATAGGTAAAAGAGAGGTCTCCAAACATACAAAAATAGTAGTATAAAAAACAACCTTCTTACCTATATTGAAGTATGCCAGCGAATCCTGGGCCCTCACCACTAAACATAAAAGCCAACTCCAGGCTATGGAGATGCGCTACTTGAGGAAAGTTGAGGGTAAGACGAGAGAGATAGAAATGAGAAATACCATAATAAGATCCAACCTTGATGTCAGTTCGGCCGAGAATATTGTTGAAGAAATTCAGCTAAGATGGTACGACCATGTCTCAAAATGTCGGAGGATCGCGTGGCAAAAGCAACATATAAGCTGAAAGCAGAGGGAAGGAGACAAGTAGGAAGACTTGGGAGGATGGGATCAGGAAGGCCTGCAGAAAAAGAGATATAAATTGGAGATCAGCAGGGGAAATGGCGCAGAATAGGAATAGGTTGGAACAGCCTCTACATTGTGAGCCCCTCACACTGCTGTAGTGGTAGAGAGGAAAGATGGAGAAGAAAAAGATTTTTGATTTAATGTTATATACTTTACTTTTCGTGAAACGATGTGGTCTAATGGATAGAGCATGGATGAATCCCTGTTAACTTCCCTCTCCTAGAATAATAATTTATTATGTTATTTAAGTGGCGATCTTGGGTTGGGTAAATCCTCTTGGGACACAATCAGACTCTTAAAAGTGGGTATCTACAATTGGAGAAAAACCTGGCTGCCATGTTTGGCTTTTGGGGTAAAAGCAGTCCGAATCTGTTAATTTACTGAATTTAAATTCCTTCATGGAGTTAAAAGGAACATTTTTTTATTGATTTTTAGCATAGCTAGATATGGCTTTCGAGACTAAAAAATAAAATTATTTTGCGAAGAAAAACAGAAAATTTTATTTTGGGTTCTGTGGCTCTTTTTTATTTTATTTTATGTTTACATACCATTTTTTTTTCTTTTTTTTTTGGTAACCCTAACCTCGCCTTGTAATACTGTTTTTTTTTTTTTTTTGGGCCAGGGCGAGATGGTGGGGATTTAATGCCTAATTAATAGCTCCCGGCACTGAGGGGCGAATTCGTAATTATTTTATGTCAAGCTACTGATCATTTAGATGATGGGCAATGCCCGTTCATAGCAACGCGCGCTGACCCACTACGCACCCCTTACGCCATAGGTACTAATAAAAACAGACACCATATTTTTTTTATTTAATTTTCAGTAGCCAAATCCGTAAAATTACAAAAAAAAAAAAATATTTCTCCGTTCCATACCACGTTAATGGGCTCCAAGTTAATGCGTAATTAAGACTGGAAAATTCGGATTATCAACTAAAAAATAATGTTAAAATGTTTTACTTTTTATGTAGAGCGTAAGGCGACCGACCAGACGTCCCGGTTTTGGCGGGACGGTCTCAATTTTTCACAATTTGCAGCGCGTACCGTGACGTTTTTCAAAAGACCCGACTTTTAGAATTAAGTTAAATTTTATTTTTATGAAAATCATCGTTTTGTGTAATAAGAATCCTTCAAATTGTTTTTGCGTTCTAAGAATCATACGACGACTAACATATTGATGCATTTTAGTATTTTTTTAAAATTCTCAATTGACATACAATATTGTAGTTTACTAAAGAAAAGTTAGATAATCACAAATTAATCTTAAATTTTAATTTATCTCTAAGCATTAAAACATACAATTATACGTTTTTTCTACTGGAAAATCAAGTGTGGACATCAAAATAATCAGAATTAAGTGTCGTAACTTTGAAAGCCATTTTCTGTGTCAAATACAATTTGACAAATTCTTATGAAGATTTTTACAATATTTAAAAAAATGGACAACAATCTACTCAAACAAATTCACTCAAATACAAAATTATGTCAAGGAATAAAATATGATACTTTTATTAATTTATAAATTGTACTTATGTTAAAAAAAAATATATATATATTACGATATTATTTTGTATGAAATTCTCATACAGAGTATGAAAATTGTTGGTGATACCCCCCTCCTTCTTCTTTTCAGAGTTGTCCCGCTTTGCCCATATAAAAATACTAAGTCATCTTGGTAGAGCGGCATGGTGTGGTGGATAGAGCACTAGTCTACTGTTCTCCTGGTCCTGGGTTCAAACCCCAGCTCTGGCAGAATTACTTATTCTGTTGTGAAGCAACACTGGATTATAGAGACTCTCCAAGGGCACCTCCAGCGTCAATAAAGTGAGTACTCAAAAATTAATAGAGGTGTGAATCGGCTATTGGTTCTAGGCTTAATCACTTTCTTTATCAGTCGCTGGATATGAAAATACAATTGGAATTTTACTGTACAACCAGCTAAAGGTTTTTTTTTAAGTTATTGCAATATTTACTTTAGAGGAAAAAAATCAAGGAAAAGAAAAATTGACTCTAACACACTCAAAAATGTAAATATAATGGCGTAAGGAGTAGTTATAAAATTAAAGTTTACATAGGACAAAGTTTGCTTAGCTCCTTTAACTTAACTAATAAAATTCATTTATGTAAATTTTGGACTATTCATTTACAAGATTATATTTATCCAGCAGTACTCAACTTTTTAAAAATATTTTATACTAGCTTTTTCATTTTTTTTTTAATTGCTGAATTAAGAAAGTTTTTTTATAATAACTATATTGGGTGAGGTTATACAATAGAAATATACCTGAGATAGCAGTGAGTTAAACTTTTAACTATGTCTATGTATGACACATAAATGATTATTGTTGATTGTCAGATATTAATTTTATTCAGTTTAATCTACAATAACATACCAGTAGCAAGTAGCCATGCCCATGATTATTTAATACTAACATTTTTGCTTTAAAACATTATCATTCTGTACCATCGTAACTTCTATGTAACATAGAAGCGTATTTTTTCCACTCGGGGGTGTACCATTCCAACTGAATAAGCTCGCATTTTTTCTAAGAGTCAGAACTAAGTTCTAGCTTTTCGAAACTCAAACTTTTTTCAGCCTATTGATCATTTAAAAAAAGCAACAACAATGAAACATATTAATTTGATAGGAACCTTCACACGAAACATAGCTATAAAACGAAATATACCTAAATATATTTGTTATAAGTATTTCAGTATTTATACTATTACTGATCAGATTAAGACGATTTTACTTCTAGATAGTTAGAATTTTGATTGTCATTCAAATGAGTACTTATAGTTGTTGAGTTATTCGAAAACCAATTTTTATTTTGTTTTAGAAAAATATTTTTTTAATAACTTAGAGGGCGAAGAAATTTCAACTTCACAACCATTGTCGTTTTTGAGATACTGCGATGACCAGAAAAACGTGTGAAATGGCACTGTCTTTTATAAATACAGATAACTCGAAGTTAAAAATGAATGACATAGATAAATTACGAAGTTTAACGAATGAATTTCTAATCTTTAATCAGATTAAATATCAACAAGTATTAAAAGTAATTCAGTCACGAACACGCTAATTTTTATTCGCAAATCGTTACTTAGACGTTATTTAATGGTAATAAAACTAGTATTCTTTTTTTTTTAATTTATATTTTATTGAATTTTACAACTGTATATTACATAAATACAATAAGTAAAAGTGATGAATTATAATAAAAGGCGTATAAGGCTTGTGAAGAAACTAACCAGCGGTAGTACTTCGATGTTTATTTAAGTAAGTAGATCCCGAGGCCATCTTCAATCGCCTCGGATTGTTGTCAGGAATATGTGAGGTTGATAGGTTGCGGACAAGAGGGTTTATATGAGTTGGGAGTGTGGAATTAAAAGTGGTAAATCTGGTACGAGAAAGGTCTGCCACAAATGGACGAAATAAGGAACATTTAGGATTTTGCGAAGGATTTTGGATTGGATGCGGGAGGAATTTGATGGCTTAGTAGAGCCCCAAAGCTCGATTCCATATGTCCAGATGGGTCTGATGACAGTGATATAAATGAGCTTTTTGTAGTGAATTGGAAGTTTTGAACGTTTTTCTAGTAAGTGTTGTAGCTAGTATTTTTAAATTTTTTTTTATCACTTTTTAATTAATAATACTTTTTTTACATTAACTTGTAATATCCTATTTATGTAACTTTTCCTGGATTTTTACATAATAGGGTTCCCAGGAAGGATGTAGTTAGTTATTCTCAATATTATCAACTCACGTCTCAGTAATAAAAGTCAGACCCATTACAACAGAAATTATAAAACTTTTAAGTTGATGTTATATAACAAGAACATTTTTCAAGGAAAGGATTGCATGATTGTAAGTGGAAAAAAGCTTTAGGTAGAATTCGCTTTAATTTTTTATTGACAAAGCATGTCGTAGCACAATAGTAACAGCGCCCAATTAATTTTACTTTTTTATTTAGGAGCTTTTTTTATTCATCCTATAAGAACGCATGTTGGAATAATTTATTTTATCCTTCTTCTTTTGCAAAGAACCCTCGTAGTTCACAAACATGAGGAAAAACACTACCTTTATTATGGGGTGGATTTGTGTGTTTTCGTTCTATTGTTATTCAGAAAAAGCAGTGGGATAGAGTGTTGGTCTGATTCCAAGTCTTTCAAAAGAGCAAATGCATTTGGGCCAAGTAATGGTTAATCAGGACAATGACGATTTCCAGGTTTATTTTTAGTGATTTATATATTATAGATGGAGGATCTATCTTGGATAACAAAAAAAAAAAAAAAAAAAAAAAAAAAAAAAAAAAAAAAAAAAAAAAAAAAAAAAAAAAAAAAAAAAAAAAAAAAAAAAAAAAAAAAAAAAAAATGGTGTTATACACGACATTCACTTACCTCCATTGTTGAAATAAGTATAAGAACTTAAAAAATACGTTAAATATTTAAACCAAGTTTCGATGGAAACATTTTTAAAGGAGGTGAATGGGAATTAAATAAACAGCCCATAAATATGGGCGGAACAGTGAAAATATTTTTTTATTCTGTTGTACATACAATTGAGACGATGATTTCCCACTGTAGTATCGTTCGATTAGCCACAACAGCATAAAGGCACGTTAAATAAATAAACAACAATTGTCAAATAAAATGATGAATAAAAAATTAAACAAAGGAGCGCACATAAACAACAGGTAATCAATAGAGGTTACAATTCAAAAAAAATAATAATAATGGAAAAATCTTTCTTCAACAATAAAATGCAGAAAATAAAATACGAAATAAAAATCAGCTTCAATTAAATATAAAGAGAACAAAAATATGAACATGTTTGAAGGAATGACAAATCCATTTCACATAACCTCTTTGCTCCCACCAGCTGTGTGTTTGTAACCTCATTCCATCACCTATGAGTTTCATATTAAATAATCTGACAGTAGAAACTATTATCTACAATAATTACTGTAGTCAATGCCCCTTTCGTCTTACTGCATTACTTTTTACAGGTTAGTATATAACATAACATTTTTTCCAACGGTATATTATTATACATTCATATTATGGTTCTTTTCTCAAGACATTTTCATGACTTTTTATATTCATTCTACATATTTGTTTATTGTATTCTTTAGAACAGTTGTAAATTACTATAAATAAATAAATACAAATATTATGGTTCTTGTATTCGGGGAATAAAATAATTTAAAAAATAGGTTTGCTCTTTCTTCCTTATTTGTTTATCAAATTCGTCCCACATGTATATTTAGCCTTCTCTCATCAGTATCACTAAGATGATATGGTTAATCATTTGGAATGTAGAAAATTAAAGGTAGTTTAGAGGAAGAAAATTTTAAATACGACATTTAAGCCCTGTCAGACTATTTCAATCAGGATTAAACCTAAAGCCCATTAAATTTTACATCAATGTAGGGAGTTTAATTAAAATCGTTAGAGCCGTTTTTTAGAAGATCGTGAAAAGATACAAAATGCATGGTATAAAATAGCTCATCTAGTTAGCCAATTTTTTGTGAAAAAGTTACCGTAAAATTGTGGGCGCATTTTTATCCTAAATATGAAATTTTAGTCTCGTACGACTTTTGGTATTGCGCTAGACTTACCACACACACCTACAGAGTCCTTATCGCGAAACTTATTTGGACTAAGGTAAATCTAAAACTTTTATTTCCGTTGAAAACTGGAATTCGAAAATTTTCACGATCGTAATACTTTCCCTTGCTATATATTTCATATATAGGTAAGTGAATGTAAAAATGGAATCAGCTTCAAACTTCAGATATTAATCAAAGAGTTCCACAAGCTTAAAAACAAATTCCGTCGACGGAACGATAGTTTTTTTTTATATTTTTTATTATTTATGTAAAGTAATTTACAGCTGTATTTAATTTACACAATTAGTAAATATGTAGTAAGAATACAAATCATTGAAATTTATTATGAAAGAATTACTCATTGGTAGCCCTTCATTAACTATTTTAAGTGAGTGGATCCCGAGACCACCTTCTTTTCAGGAATAATTAAGGCAGGTAAGGACAAGTGGGCTCGTTTTCGACGAGAGTTTGGAATGAAAAGAGTTATATCTATTTCAGGCTAGGTCTGCGACAAATGGGATGTTGAGATCATTGTGGATGAGTTCATTTGAGAAAAAATAAGGGTATTCAGGATTTCGCAAAAGATTTTAGATTGTAAGGATTGGATGTGGGAGAAATTATATAACTAGTAGAACTCCAAAGCTCGATTAAGTACATCCAAAGAGGTCTGATAATAATGATGTTCGTTTCGTTTGTTTGTTTAACGTCACTTTATGCTACTATGGCTAATCGAACGAAAATAATGATGTAAATGAATATTTTTTAATAGACGAGAGTTTCGAACGTCTGTCAAGTGTTGTAGTAATCGTTTTCTTCGAGCAATGTCTTATGTGAGGATTCCAACGTGCTGAACTTACCACACAACTTTTTTCGTTATTTTGACTCATGGAACCCTACAGCGTGTATTTCCATTGAAAACTGGTAAAGAATGCTCACGATCGTAATGCTTTACCTAATTATATATTTCATATGAATGCAAGAGAAAGTAAAAAGACCAAAGAAAACCCACAATGATACGAGGGACCTAACCGACCAACTCTCTATAAATTACGACTCCAGAAAAGAAATAAAAATACAGTTTTTTCATATCCGCCACGGTACACGGATCTAATATTTATATTCTTTTAAATTCGATGATGTTTTACACTTCTTATTAGAAATAATTATTAGTATCATGTTATTCAAAGACATCTCTATCATATATTTTCCAGGTTTTGGATTAACATTCTAGTTTACTTTAAATATGTAGATAACAATAAATAATCGAATATTTAGTGGCTATTACAAAAAATATATCAAATGTTCACTGTATCTTGATGACTGTAGATTTTCCATATCATTTTAATACAGTTACTGTATATATATATATATATATATATATATATATATATATATATATATATATATTATATATATATATATATATATATATATATATCAGCATTTTACTAATATTGAAGTTGCAATTATTTAATAAGATTTTTCATTCATTTTCCCTTAATTCAAAAGGCAGCTGATCAGGATTCTGAAGGTGGCCGAGAGATAAGTAACTGGGGTTGATTACCTGCAGGTAGAGAATCCTTCCTCGCCCGGAGGAATATCTGGATCTACTTAGTGTATTCATGAAATTAATTTCAGATGATTCCAGTGGGGTTAGAACCCACCCGGCTTAGACCTGGGTTTTCTCTGCCTTACGGAAGATCGGATGTTAGAATAAAAATTATTCAAACACAATCTACATAAAAAATACACTTTACATAATTAATATACTTTACATAAGTATATTAATTCAAGAAATTAGTTAATGTCTGAAATGAACGATTATTTAAAATGTTTTTACTTTTCAGCGGCGCGACAGGCTTTGTAGGCCCTGGGCTTCGTGGTGTAATATCCTGGGAGATTACACTCACGTTTCTCGATGCATTTTGTAGTGAAGGGTCATCACTTCACTTCCTACGCCTAATTTTGTAAGTGGCCACCATTTGGCTGACGGGTCTCACATACTCGGGGGAGAGGCTGTAAGCGAATCCCCATTTAATCACAGCCTTATAAAAGTCCAGCCGGGAATGTGATTCGAACTCACAACCTTTAGCATGAGAGACTAGCGCTCTAGCCACTCAGCCACGGGCTCCTCATCTTATTTTAACTTTCACTTACCTATATATGAAATATACCTAAGATGTTACAGCATCTTTTTCACCAAAATCGGCCACTCAGAAGTGCATTGCACCTTTTCAAAAACAACTAAGTATATTGCTTAAACTACGCCATATAAATGTAAAATTTTATGGGCTTTAATAAGATGTAGGTTTTATTTTTAATGAAATGATATAGTCTGATCGGGCTAAAACTGCGATATTCTCAATTTTCTTCCTCTAAATTATTTTTAATTTTTTATATTCCAAAAAAATAACTATATCATGTTGTTAGAATTTTTGAAAAACGAGTAAATATATACGTTTAATGAATTGAATAACCAACTGATGGAGTAATAAGCAAACATTTTATAAATGTAATTTTTGTTTTTCGGAACATAAGTACAGTACTATAGACGTTTAATATACCATTGGATAAACAAAGAGTTTAGGAATAACAAAATCTTTTATATAAATTTGTAAAATGTAATGGAGAGTAATAAATAATAAACAATCATAAATGATTTAATAAAAACACATGTATCTATTAAAAGTTAATGTTATTAATTTTTAACTATAATTAAAAAAATAGGACTGGAATTAAATACCGATAAGACGAAGTATATGATCAGTAGCAGAAACGGTGTCGATCTTGGTGATATTGATGTATCAGGTCATACTTTGGAACACGTAGAGAAATTCAAGTATTTAGGTTCAATTATAACTAGAAAAAATGAAATACAGGAAGAAATAAAGTCCCGGTTAAAGGTGGGAAATGCGTGTTATTATTCAGTTGCTAAGTTACTTAGTTCGCGGCTTCTATCTAAAAACTTAAAGATTAGAATTTATAAAACTATTATTCTTCCAACGGTTCTTTACGGATGTGAAACGTGGCCGCTTACTTTAAAGGATGAACAGCGGCTTAAGGTTTTCGAAAATAAGGTATTGCGTAAAATATTTGGTCCGAAGAGAAATGAGGTCACTGGGGAGTTTAGAAGATTGCACAACGCGGAATTCCGGAACTTGTATTCTGTGAATATAATTGAGCTGATTGCATCGCGGAGACTCAAATGGGCGAGTAAAGTTGTTGGGCTCGACGAGGAGCGGATTCCGAGAGGTAGGCCGAAGCGTAGATGGGAGGATTGCGTCAAGGCTGATCTCGGAGGCTTAGGTTTGAACGGTGAACATTGGACGAGTCTTTGTAGGCGGAATTTGGTGGTATCGGCATCGAACCTTCGGGTTCGCTAAGCCTATTATTATTATTATTATTATTATTCATATTATTATTCATTTAAATTCATTAATTGATTTCAACAACGAAGGTAAGTGAATGTCGTGTGTTGATCGCACAAAACTTTTTCTACACTTCTTATTGGGAAAAATTACGGTTTAGAGGGGCGTATTCTGTGAAACCTGATGAATTTTTTTTTTTTCATTTTTCAGCATCGAATATGATTTATTAGTGATACTCAAATATCACTGCTGTGCGGTAGAGAGGGGAGATGAAGAAGAAGTGACACTCAAAAACATTTTAACATTGTCTTAACCATCTCAAGTTATCATCCTATCCTTGAATTTATACATATTTAAAAAATTATTTTTAGTCTTCTTTTTAAATAATGTAATTTATTCCCTGCAGCAATCATCCAAATCTACTTCGTTTTGACCAATAGTAGGTCACAGACATAATAGTAGGTAGAAATAAAGAGTAAAATGAATATATTTAACCAAAGTTTTTTCTGAGTTTTATCACATTAAATATATTTTAGAAATGTTGAAATGTCCATACAATTATTGAGATATGAACACATATTTTCAAAATTGGTTGAGGTAAGTGCCTAAAATATGCTACAGATTTTATATCTTGCCGTTTATTAGTCCTTTTTACTTTTACTTACCTACATATAAAATATATATTAAGAGTATTACGATCGTGAGAAATTTCTAATTCCAGTTTTCAACGAAATACACGTTTTATGACCCCCAGAATCCAATCAATTAAGTCCCACAAAAAAAGTCTGTGTGTGTATGAAGTAAATCTAGTGAAAAAACAAAAAGTCGTACGAAACTGACATTTCATATTTAGGACAACTATACGCCCGAAATGTAACAACAACGTTTTCTTTAAAGTCAGATGACCGGAAGATCTACTATACATTTTTAATGATGGAGTTTTGTTGACCGTAGAGAAATTAGATGAGGAAGATGGTTGGGGGTGCGGTCATAAATTAAAACCACACAATTAAAAATAAGAGTTATTTTTATTATGTGCCGACGTTTCGGCCTACAATGTGGGCCTTCATCAGGGCTAAAAGAAACAAGATAACAACCAATGTAATTAGACTTAATAATGCGTTAGGTATATAATAATAATATGACAGTAATAAATTATGGGAACATAAATAATATTAAATGTAAAATGATAATAAGATGACAATTATAAAGTATGGAAATAAGGTGACAGTTATAAAGTATGGAAATAAACAAAATTAAGATGATAGTTATAAAGTATGGAAGTAGACATAATTGAGATGATAATATTGTAATGAGAATATATAAATAGAGACTCAGTAAATGAAAAAAAAATGATAAAGGAAAAATATGTGAACAATTAAAATTTTAAATATTAACAATTATGAGTTGATATATGACGGTAATATATTAAAAACATAGTTAAGAGTATAGGTAATACATAAAAAAATATAGTCATTACAAAAGAGAAACAGTATGAATAAAAAATAATAATTTAAATTTTAAAATAATGTAATATTAAACTAATAATTATATGTCAGGATATGTAATGGAGAAATATAAATATAAATAAAGGGGGAGAAAGAAATGGGCGATGAAAAAAAAAAAAAACTATACATTTTGCACATTTTACGATGTCCTCAAAAACGGCTGTAAACGATTTTTTTTTTACAATAACTATTTTAATGTATACTTTAATGGGTTTTAATATCACGTAGGTTTCATTCAGATTGAAATATTCTTGTAAGGCTTAAATGCCGATAGTTTAAAATTTCTCCCTCTGAAGTAATTTAATTTTTTTTAGATTTGAATAAATTGACCATATAATCCTGTTAGAATTAATAAAAAACAGGTAAATATATAAGTTGGACAAATTTTATAATCAACTATAGGAGATAAGATCAAACATATTTATTTGTGTAATTTTCGTTTTTTTAAAGTAATAACAGTGTTTGGTCTAACCATCATTATGAAGAATGATTAGGACTAAACCAAGCGGCAGCTGGAAACTATTGGACTGGATTGAATGAGCGAAAAAAGTGATGGGATTAAATATTGGTGTATTTGAAACAAATGGGAAAGGTTATGGATTACAATTTAGGTGGGCTACATAATTACTTCTTGATATATTGTTCCTCTCAGTTTATCTCTTCATTCTCCCCGCCTCGTCGTCCAGCCCAGGTCGATCCCTTTCATCCTCTATTCCATCCTTATAAAAGCGTACTCAGAAATGGCAAATGTTGTAATATTTAATATATAACATGTTATATAACATGTTTCTAACTAAACTAAATATAATTCATTGAACCTTTATGAACTTTATTTAACAGTTCTCAAATTGATTTTAGCAACCGAGGTAAGTGAAAGTCGTGTGTTGTCCCGAAACAGATTTTTAAAATTCTTTTATTTTTTTATTCACACATTAAATTGGGAATATATACCATTTCGTTAGTTAAATTTTTCCTCTCTAATACTTATTTATAAATTCCCCAATAAGGCAATGATCTGCATAGAAAACTTAACAAAGGTTGATAGATTATATCTCGTCATTTATTCTGTATGAAAAGAAATGATTGTTTGTTAATCCATTTAACGTACCTTTACGATGCTACAATAGCAGTTCTAAATTCTGTCAATTGACGGTTGATTTGAATTAGGATAAAATATTTAAGGAGCACCTGACGTCGCACAGACTTTACGCCCCTTAGAAGGATGGTACAACTAAGATTTATTACTCTCATAAAGACAAGATCCATCAGCCGGGTTAGAACCCGTGAACTAGGAGTGATAATAATCTATCTAGTTTAAAGTAACGAGAATTTTCCATTAATTCCTCGTCTTCCCAATGTTGCTTGGTAACTAACCCTTTTAAATGAATACTTAGTTGTTTTCAATTTGTTTTAAATTTAAACAAATTTTCTATATAGTATACATTTATTTATTTTTCATCACCAATAGGAAAGAGAATTTGAAAACTCCATCATTTAAGTCCTGTCAAACTATTTCAATAAGGATAAAACCTACCTCATATTCTATTCCATTTATACATAAGGAATTTAATAAAAATCCGTGGGAGTCTTTTTAGAAATAGTTGAAACAATGGATTGACATTCTATTGAAGACTGTTTAATTACACATCGATATAAAGGATTTAATCAAAATCGTTGAAATCGTTTTTAAGGAATTTGTGATGAAATATGTGTTATAAGGTGGACATTTCCCGTAGGAGATTTAGTTTAAACAATGTTGTAAGCTTGTTTAAACAATAGAAAGCTTAAAACATTTATGTTATTGATAATCTTTCATGACTAATAAAAATTTTCTTTTTGTAATTATTTTTTTCAAGAATTAATTATAAACCTTTGTTTTATCCTCACACAAGACTGAAACGACAAGAAACTGTTCGAAGATACCGGTTACTACAATTCCCTTACTAGACAAACGTTCAAAGCTTCCAGTATATTACAAAAGACTCATTTAAATCACTATTATCAGACCTGTTTGGACATATGGAATCGAGCTTTGGGGCTCTACGAAAAGATCTGATTCCTCCTGCTTCTAATCCTTACAACCCAAAATCCTACATGCCCCTTATTTTGTCACAAATCAACTCCTACATAATGACCTAAACATCCCATTTGTTGCAGACATAGCCTGTGATAGATACACCTCTTTTCATTCTAAACTCCCTGCTCATACAAACCCACTTGTCCGTAATTTTTCTTCCTTAAATATCCCTGATAACCCTCCGAGGCGACTGAAAAGAAGGTGGCCTAGTGAACTACTGCCTTAAAATAGTTAGTGAAGAGCTACAACTGTGTGGTTCTTTTTCGAGACATTTTCATGACTTTTTATTTCCATTCTACATATTTACTTATTGTGTTCTTTAATGCAGTTGTAAATTACTATAAATAAAAAAATAAAATAAAACCTTTGTTTTAAAAACAACATAATGTTTCAACATTCAACATTATTTCTAATAATTGTTCACTTAAAAACCTTCTAATTCTCTTCACATGGTTGTTACTATCGTAAATATATCTATACATAATATTTAAATATATTAATTATTTATTGTTATAGATAGATTTTATATAATAGATTTTTAGAAGGGAAGTAAGTGAAAGTTCTGTGTTTTTCGCACCAGATTTTTAATATATTTTACGTATCGTAAACATTAATCATTAAATATACTTTTTTTTTTTTTTTTTTTTTTTTTTTAAGAAACTTTTTTCTTTACTTTATTTTCTAGGAGTGCAGAAACTGTAAGATATGAAGGAGAAACCTAATTTACAGCGAAAGCTACTTACTGAGACGAAAGCAAAATCATGTTCAAATCTGGCACAGCATTAACAGGTGAATGACACCTCAATACCTCATTCAAAACTTGACAAAGCCTGATATCGCCTCATATAGCCATTCTTCCCACTTCAAACTATCCTGCTCCATAACTAACTATTACTGATATTATTCAACAAGCATGTCAATAGAAATCAAAAGAATGACAATATATAAATTAAATTAAACATAAGTAAGTCCTGTGAATTGAGGTTTACTTACACATGGCTACCTTTTAAGACGCCTAGAAGCACAAACCTATGAAAACTGTAGAACATTTTCTAATTGTGTGCCTACTATTAGAACTCGAGGCTTTAATTAAAAATCTGGTGCGGGCAACACACGACATTCACTTACCTCCGTTTTTCGAATCAATTAAAGAATTTTCAAATACAGTTAGAGATAAAAATGAGTGAAACTATTAAAGAATTAATTAAAATGGAATATCTATAGAAACATGTGTTTTATTAAAAAATCTATTATATTATTATCGAAAATAATCAGTAAGTTTTATCGGCATTTCATCACTCTCTATTAACTTTTAAAAGCTTGTGTATGTGATAATATTTTTTCTAAAATTTCAAGCTTTCCAACGGTATATCATACATGTATATTACTGTTCTTATGTTCAAAAACGAAAAATTGCGTTAAAACAATATTTTTTCTGTTTTCTCCTTTTTGGGTATCGGATCCATTCACTTTATATATTTACCTGTTTTTCATCAGTGGTAACAAGATAATATAGTTATTTTTATAGAATCAACAAAATTAAAGGTACTTTAGAGAAAGAAAATTTAAAATATCGGCATTTAAGCCCTGTCAGACCATTTTAATCAGGATAAAACCTACATGATATTAAAGCCCATTAAATTCTACATCGATATAGCTAGTTTTATCAAAATCGTCGGACCGTTTTCGAGAAAATCTAAAAAAGGTGTAAAATGCATGGTATAAAGTGGCTCTTCTGGTGAGCTCATTTTGATGAAAAAAGTTTTGTAACGTCTCGGGCGTATATTTGTCTTAAATATGAAATTTCAGTTTCATAGGATTTACCGTTTCCGCCCGGGAGTTACCATATACACACAGACCTTTTTGCGGGACTTGGTTATTTGGACTCAGGGGACCCTAAAATGTGTATTTCCGTTGAAAACTGGAATTCGCAAATTTTCACGATCGCAATACTTTCCCTTACTATATATATAGTAAGTGAAAGTAAAAAGTAAACAATAAAGAAGATAATGTACAATAAGACGAAGAGCAACACACATCCACTCTAATGAAATTTATAAAAATTGCAGGGTACTATCACTAAATATAATAATTTAAATCATATCAATAACTTTTAAGTGTAGAAGCGAATAAACAAAAATTTTAAAAATGACATTGTAATATTTCATTTTAGTTTGTGTGTTTTAAGGCCAATATTATTTAACATATATATGTACAGAGAGTGTCAAAAGTATTCGGAATTCACTACCATTCTGTAATTTACTTGCTTTTAACATATTTTTCAGGAGTTATTAACCACTCTATAATGTAAGAAAGAAGGTAAACATTAGCTAGAAACACAAAATTACGACAACAATAATTTTATTTTTAAAGTTTTGAACATTCATTTACGAAAAAAATAAAAATAGTGTATGGCAATGGTGTCAAAAGTATTCGAAATTACGTGGTTTCTTAATTATATTAATGCAGTGATCATCAATAAACATACAGCTGGAAAAATTTGTTTAATTATAAATTTTAGCCTACTAGGCATGGATCTTACTAATTAATTAATTATTTGGTGTGAAATATTATCCCATATGAGCACTTATTGTTTCTTAAGGCCATTTTTATTTTTAAACATAGTATTCTCTGATTTTCCTTTTTAGCAGGACTCACAAATGGTTAATTAAATTTGAAAGAAATAATGAAAGAGGGATTTTGAGATCTTTTTGAAAATTTTGCAGCAACTAAACCTGTGTAGATAATGTATATATGTCTAGAGTCATGGTCGTGCGTATGTTAAAAATTTAATTTATTCGCCAGTTTTAAAGAAAAACAGAACAAACTATCACTGACGTACTATCACAAACTATCAAGGTGTTTTACTATGTCATACAAAATTCTTTATTTAGTTTCCTCCAAACCATAATTGTTTTATAAGAACATGTATTTTAGTATGGGATTCATCTGTAAACATTTTAATTCATCAACCTTTTCTTATAAAAAAATGATACAAACATTCAGCTTATTCTCTTATTTCCTTGCCTGCTGAAAGACGTTTTCCGTTCTTCTCGTAACATGTTTTTCTTTTCGTCATATTGTTTTAGAACGCGGTGAACAGTTGGAACACTAATTGTGTATCCTAAAGTTCTGAAAAATTAAGAAAAAAGCAAAGGTTTACTCATTTGAGTTAATGTTTGCTTATGTAATGAATAATCAGTATTTCAGTTTTAACATTTAATATAAGAAGGTGGCCTAGGGACCTACTGAGTTAAAATAGTGAAGTACTACCACTGGATAGTTCTTTCTCAAGACATTTTCATGATTTTTTTTTTCATTCCTCATATTTACTTATTGTGTTCTTTAATACAGTTGTTTTTTTTAATTATGCCTTTCCATTTCGGCTTCCGCCATTAGGGATCTAGCAGCCCAATACCACTCCGATCTTGATGGAGTTTTAGCTCTTATATTTTGTAACCGGGGCATACTTCTAGATGTGCTGCATCCATTTCACTATTATCAGAACAAAGGCAGCTAAGTGGAGCCGGTAAACATTCTGAACCGGGCAACTGCATCTCTTCTCTTCAAATCGACCGGTATCCGTTCTTCCTCCGGAAGTAGTTTGCCCAGTGCTTATTCATCGAACTTTGTCTTAGGGAATTCATTACTAAAACATATTTTGCTCTCTCAACTTCGTCCTTAGTTCTGCAATGGGAAATTTGACTGTCCTACTGATCTGAAGCTGCACCTTCTTTTGCAAGCTTGTCAGCTACTTCGTTTCCATGAATACCGCAGTGGCCCGGAATCCATTGGAAAATTATCTGTATACCTTGTTCAAGCAGTTGTTCAATTTTAGTTTGGCAGTTCACAACGTTGTTATCCTGAGACATTATTGGCTGCGTAGCTGCAATGATGACCGTCTGTGAATCCACAAACAAGACAATGCTCCTTGCGTCTATATTTGAGAGAGCGTGCAAAGCTAGTAATATAGCACGAATTCCGCTGTTGAAGTTTGTAGACAATTTCCCTACCGGCTTCGAGATTTGAGATAGATGCGAGTACACGCCTGCTCCTCCATTGTAACTTGCATGTTCAGCTGGTACATAAATACAGCCTAAAGAACAAATAGAACAAAAACGTCTTCGAATATAAAGTCGATTTATAAATAAAAAAACGCTGAAAATTATTACACAAGGGTTTATTATTATCAAATAACTATATTAGGGTATAACTATTTATATAGCTGTTGATAGGCAATTAAGTAATACGATAATCAATAGTTCAAAGGATTGCACACTACTACTGCTGATTTGAAAATCTCTGCGAGTTCTAAACAAATTTCAATGATTTTTTTTTTCATTTTGTAGAAAATTTTATTTTCTATCCAATAGCACAAAAAGGAAAAATTGGTATTTATTAATTAATTAGGACAAACGGGTTAATATTTCCTGTTATTTTCTTCAATAACCATTCAAATAAAATTTCCTGATTCCTAAACACCTTACATTTTTTCTCTGTCGTCAATAATAACCGAGTTATCAAGAAATCAAATCTCTTGTGTCAAATAGGTTGTGATTTAGTTATAAATTTTGAGGTGGGATTATTTTTTTTTCTGGCGATTACAAAGGTTCATTATTGAAAATAATAAACCAAAACGCTTTGAAATATCTTAATGTTTATCACTTAATCTTAATGTTTTCTACAGAATTTATCGCTATATTTATATCTCACTTAATCTTATAATCTTATGAATGTCTATGTTATACGTTGCAGCTCAATAAAATAGGAATTTATCCAAGATTTATCAAGCATCTTAGGGAATAATGAGGACTAAATTAAGTGAGTTATTGTCTTTCTTAACTAAAATTTAACAATACCTAAATTATAAATTTTATTATCACAATTATATTACAAAGAAAAAAATCTGGTGCGGGCAACACACGACTTTCACTTACCTCCATTTTTAAACACAATGAAAGAATTTTCAAATACAGTTAGAGATAAAAATACGTGAAACTATTAAGGAATTAATCAAATTAAATTTATATAGAAACATGTGTTTTATTAAAAAATCTATTATATTATTATCTATAATAATCAGTTAGTTTTATCTTCTTCTCATCACTCTCTATTAACTTCTAAAAGCTAGTGTATGAGATAATATTTTTTCTAAAATCTTTAGCTTTCCAACGGTATATCATACATGTATATTACTGCTCTTATGTTCAAAAACGAAAAATTTCATTAAAAATATATTTTTTCTGTTTTCTCCTTTAGTTGGGTATCGAATTTATTCAATTTATATATTTACCTGTTTTTCATCAGCGTTAACAAGATAGTTTAGTTATTATTATTGAATCTAAAAAACTAAAGGTACTTTAGAGGAAGAAAATTTAAAATATCGGCATTTAAGCCCTGTCAGACCATTTTTATCCAAATAAAACCTACATGATATTAAAGCCCATTAAATTTTACATCGATATAGCGAGTTTAATCAAAATCGTCGGAACCGTTTTTGAGAAAATCGAAAAAAGGTGCAAAATGCATGGTATAAAGTGCCTCTTCTGGTAAGCTCATTTTGATGAAAAAAGTTTTGTCACGTCTCCGGCGTATAGTTGTCTTAAATATGAAATTTCAGTTTCATAGGACTTACCGTTTCTGCCCGGGAGTTACCACACACACACACACACACACACACACACAGACCTTTTTGCGGGACTTGGTTATTTGGACTCAGGGGACCCTAAAACGTGTATTTCCGTTGAAAACTGGAATTCGAAAATTTTCACGATCGCAATACTTTCCCTTACTATATATAGTAAGTGAAAGTAAAAATAATGATAATTACTTATAATTTCATATTTATTAAAAATAGTGTTCGTATTTATTTCTAATTTTTGTCTTTTCGGCGTTATTTCTTTACTCCATTTTCAATTACTTTCTTTCTCTATATGAAGACAATATTTCCTTGGTTCTTACCTATTCCAAACATTAAAAAATAGAAAACCTTCCTAAATAACTGAGCTCCTCACTCTCCGCACTAATATCCATTCGTTAAATATTAGAACCCACCCAATCAATATTTATACCCCATCACATAAAACTGGATCCTTTCACAAATCGTTGTCGTTCGTTCCTCATCCTTCTGGAATTCGCTGCCCATCTCTATTCGTAAAGCCAACTCTCTTTCTTCCTTCAAACATCAACTCCTCCACTACCTACTCGCATCTTAATCTTCCGTTCCAATGTAAAGTATAGGTGTATATAGTATGAATTTGCAAAGATCTATAATATGTTTAAATATTTTTACTTTTATAGATATATATTTTTTAATATTTATAAATATTTTCTTTAAGTAACCAGATCATAAGGATTTATTTTTGTTCATTGTTCTTTAATCTAAGGGAACTTGTTCCCAGAATAAATATATTTTTCATTTCGTTTCATTTATGTATTTTGTATTTACTCTGATTATTACTTACTTAACTTTGTTTCTTATTATTACTTACTTAGCCTGTACAGGTGTTGATGTACGATAAATCAGTAAATTAAATTATTCGAATTTTGATTTAAATTGTAAGCAAATAATATCATCCATTACTTTCGGACATACTACGTTCCCGTAAATATTTATACTAAATTAATTTATATATGATTTGATAAGTTATAATAAGTTATTGTACTCTATCAGTCTTTATTTTTAAAATTTTAATTGATGAATCCAATTATGTGATAAGAAAATACCTGTAATTCCTGAACCTAACATGGCAACTACACGAGGCTTGTGCATTCATATAATTAATGTACTCCGTTTTAGACAGCACTGCCTCAACGATCTATCTTACCCTCAATTATGATAAGGCAGATGGTACAGCAATAAAATGGATACGTATCCTGTATATATCTACTGTTTCCCATTGTACAATAATATTGTTTCACCGCTCGACTAACATTGCAATTAGGGATGTGTAGTTGTATTTAAACAAACGTAATTATTTCCTCGATAAGACTCAGTTCAAATCTGTGAGGAATACATCTGTTCTCAACCAAATTATAATTGATGCGTTGATTCCCAGAAGGTACTGAAGGACATTTTTTCCGAAATTGATTTTTTTGACATATTTGTATACTAATAGTTTAGTTTTATTTAGACCCGTCATCAGATTTTATCGAAAAAACATAAAAATCATTTACAAACTTTTTTGAAAATTGTAAAACGTACTAAATCCACATTTCAGTTCATTACAAAAGGCATTTAAAACATTTCCTTTCAAAACGTACAATATCCTCTGTAAACAGGTAACATTTCCTTCTAAAACGTAAGTATATTTGTATTTATAACCCCCTAATATATCACCATTAATTTATTTTTTTCTTCATTTTATACATTTTTATCGGTTCAGTTAGCACGTCTATAATCACCGCTGTTATTTTCACCAATGGTTTTAACCTAATAACCAGTTTTTAGGCTGTTTTGTTTATTGTTTATTTATTTAACGTCACTTTATGCTACTATAGCTAATCGGACGATGCTACAGTGGGAGTCCTACATTTTGCCTATCCAGGTTTTATTAGGATAGGGATCTTTAACGAGTACCTGACATCGCACAGGCTCGGGACCACCTTTTAACGTCCCCTCCGAAGGACGGCGTAACTAAGGATATTTTACTCCCATTAAAAATCCTAGGACCACCTGCGGGCTGTTTTAAACTATATAATTTTTGCCTCTATATAATATAATAATTGCCTCTATCCTGTGGTGTTCCTCAAGGTTCATCACTATCTCCCACCCTCTTTGCCATTTACGTCAATGATCTTCCCCATCATATATATCACTCCCAATACCATATGTACGCAGATGACATCCAAATTTACCTATCCTTTCCTCCTTCGGACCTATTACAAGCGACTGAAAAACTTCAAGAAGATCTGAACAGAATTAGTTATTGGGCAGCAGCCAACAAGCTTAAGTTAAATGCAGAGAAGACAAAAGCGATTGTAATAGGTTCCAATCCCCTCCTTAAAACCCTTCCTCCAATCCCAACACTGTTCCTCAATAAGAATCCAATACAGTTTCACCAAACCGTTAAAAACCTCGGAATCATCCTAGATCAAACTCTTTCCTGGAAAAACCATGTCTCTGAAATCTCTCGACGCACCATATCCACTTTAAAACTCCTAAATCACCTTCGCCACCTACTTCCATTCGAAACCCGTAGGCTTCTTGTTTGTTCCTTATCTTTCCCCCACTTTGACTACTGCTGTTCGGTGTATGGGGGTGTCTCTGGAGACCTCGAAGCAAAACTTAAACGATTATATAACTGCTTCATTCGCTTTATCTTTGGGATATCCAGGGACACTTCTGTTACCAGATTCTACGAAGAGTTAAAGTGGCTTTACCCTTCCTACCGTTGTAAATACTTCCTGGCAACCTTCCTCTTCCAAGTTCTCCAATCCCGCCGCCCATCGTACATCTCAGATATGTTATCATTCAAATCCTCCATTCATTCCCGTAACACTCGTTCACGGCCTTCAGACCTGTATATGGCACCTCATCGAACTGCAGCTTTCGACAGATCCTTCCTAATCCGCTCCTCTTTCGTATGGAATTCCATTCCTTCACATATTCGACATTCTGATACTCTTCAAAC
This sequence comes from Piezodorus guildinii, assembly GCA_023052935.1. Classification (NCBI taxonomy): domain Eukaryota; kingdom Metazoa; phylum Arthropoda; class Insecta; order Hemiptera; family Pentatomidae; genus Piezodorus; species Piezodorus guildinii. Next base: position 86,953,065 of record CM041298.1, read on the forward strand.
CTTCAAATCCCGTCTATTCGATCACTTCCTCTCTATTCAATTTTCAAAGAATACTAAATAGATTTGCCAATTCAATTTAAATTAGTTAAATAAAACATATAGAAACAATTAATTAAATATAATATCTTATATTATGGTGCACTTATATATTTAACTTTATTATTTCATTAATTTTACATCAATACAGTAAAGCACTATTAATTAAAATTTTATGTGTATGCACATATCTTTCTGTTCTATCTTTTGTCTAGTTTTGTTATTAATTATTATTATTAGAAGCTACCTTTTAATTTATCACTATTGTTCACTTTTTATTTTATTTTTATTTCTATTATTATTTGTTTGTTTCATGTTTGTACTCTAAGACACTAAAGTTCTTTTTGTATGTTTTGTAAAATTATTCAAAAGGGACTTGTCCCAGAATAAATAAAGAATTTATTATTTATAATAGAAGGGCTGTTTTAAACAATATAATTTCGTTGCTTTGGTTCTCATTGAAATTAAATTTTTCATAGTATTTCTCCTGACAGCCACATTAATTTGACATAAAATTTTCAGCAATACACATTTTAATATCATAATGGTATTTTATCCAGCAAATAAAATTAGAATTCCCTGACCATGAGAAAGAAATCGTGCCTGATCTAACCTAATAGAATTTTTTCTTTTGAAAAAAGTAAAAGACCAAAATAAAGGTTCAAAAGTTATTTATTTATCAGTCTTTTTAGTTAAACATTGTTGACACTTAATTAATAATATAAATACGTTTGTTGAATTCACAGAAAGAATAAGTAAAAGTTCAAAACAAATTTCATAATTGCATACTTCCTTATAATAGTGCCAAAAATAGATAAAATGTCATCCACTTTCTTCGTAAAGAATAGACAATAAAGAATAGTTAACCAAGAAGGAAAGATATATCTCAAAGTGAGAATAGGGGGACGTAACAACTTAGTAATTAAAATAATAACACATCGCATAGGCTCGGGACCACCTTTTAACATTCCCTCCGAAGGAGGGATTTTACTCCCATTAAAAAAATCCTTGGGCCACTTGCGGGTTAGAATCAAAAAAGGGTATAGGAGGCTGGTATGCTAACCACCATGCTACAGGTAACCCCACAAAAATGTTAGTTATCAGTAATGCTGTGGTAGTAAGTACTATATCTCTTTTAATACTTTACGAAAAGTGCTATTACCAGGTTTCATACCTAAAAGTAATATATCCATATTTAAAAAATTCATGGGAAAAATAAATAATTTGGAAAAATAAGTTTATAACACAGTAAAAAATCAACATGTAATTTTAATAGAAAAAGTAGCAAGTAAATAGGTCCAATAATAATTAAATTACAAGCTTTTGTGTTTTGTGTAAAATTACTTAAAGTGGATATAGTACCTTTTGGAGCTATAAATCAGAGATAAAACCATTTATTTATAATATATTCTCTATTTAGGCATATTCTCTTCATGTCTTTTCATGTATATTATCTATATTACGAGCCAATTTACTTGATGTAGTTACTAATACAGTTGTAAATTTCAATAAATTAATAAATAAAAAAAAATTAAAAATGTATTTAATTTTCGAATAAGTAAAGCGTGATAAACAAAGAAGGAAAAAAAAATATATGTATATATATATATATATATATATATATATATATATATATATATATATATATATATATATATAAATATTGCATTTCCAAGTCAAATTCAACCTTTTCCAAGTCAAATTCAACCTTTTCCAAGTCAAATTCAACCTTTTCCAAGTAAAATTCAACCTTTTCCAAGTCAAATTTAACCTTTTCCATTTCAAATTCAACCTTTTTCGATTTCAATAATATAATAAAAATCAAATTAACATGATTTTATGTTTTTATGGTTATTTTAATTACACATTATGTTTTTAACCCTTGTGGCTTGTTAAATGTTCCCAGGGGCCTTTTTACATATAATTAGTCACGATTATAATAATAAGTATAACCGATACTTTAATTTTTAGACATTTTCGATAAAAGGTCTGGTAGTCGGATTAGCGGGGGTTCGTTTTATTTTAGTTTTATAATCGCTAGCGAAACTATTATCAATAGAGGTCTATTTTAATCTATTGGGTTACCGCTAATCCTTTTTATCACGATAGTAAGTTATCTTTTTGGTTAATATTTTAGATTTTGATAACAATCAGCAAAAAAAAAAAAAGATTTTATACGTCCATTTTTATTTGATAAACCTCTACATGAGTTAGCGCAATTAAAATTAAAATTAAATAACCTTTGGGAACGCAGCTACTGAGCCTAGTATCCAATAAATATGAAACAGTTATAAGAAAGCCATATATGAGCGAGCGCGATTAAAATTAATAGTGTAATCGGTAGCGAACCTTTGGGAACGCAGCTACTGAGCCTTGTATCCAATAAATACGAAAAAGTTATAATAAACCCATATTTGATCGAGCGCGATTAAAATTAATAGTGTAATCGGTAACGAACCTTTGGGAACGCATCTACTGAGCCTACTATCCAATAAATACGAAAAAGTTAAAATAAACCTCTATTGATAATATTTTCGCCCGCGATTATAAAACTAAAATAAAACGAACCCCCGCTAATCTGACTACCAGACCTTTTATCGAAAATATCTAAAAATTAAAGTATCGGTTATACCTATTATTATAATCGTGACTAATTATATGTAAAAAGGCCCCTGGGAACATTTAACAAGCCACAAGGGTTAAAAACATAATGTGTAATTAAAATAACCATAAAAACATAAAATAATGGTAATTTGATTTTTATTATTTTATTGAAATCGAAAAAGGTTGAATTTGAAATGGAAAAGGTTGAATTTGACTAGGAAAAGGTTGAATTTGACTTGGAAAAGTTTGAATTTGACTTGGAAAAGGTTGAATTTGTCTTAGAAATGCTATATATAAGTTAAGGACTGATAAGGTAGTATATCAGCCTTAATTCCAAACCACCTCTTGTAAACATTAGAAATGTATATATAGAGGATTAAAAGACCAATAAAGGCAGTGTTTGAATAGCCATCAAGCGTGTTGTTTATGCCCCTTTATTCCTTTTTTTTAGTTTATCTTTCGGACAACACATAAGTGGTGCCGAAACCCGGGACCTTTAGATAAGTTCAGACTACGTAATTTTTTTTTTGTACTTGCCTACTTCTCAGAGTACGTGAGTTTATTTTTTTTATTTTTTTATTTTAATCTCTTGCCAGTAAAAACCGATAACATGGCAGAAAACGTGGTTTTGAGGCCAGCCGTTCTGAACGTCCCACCGGCTGCGCCACAGCAGGCAGCAGCGGCGGCAGTTGAGTTACCGCCACTACCGGAAGTTTCACTGGCGCAGGCGCATAGAACGACGCTGGAGTGGGTGAAGATCCAAACGGCGACAGCTCAGGAGTTGAGAAAGGCCACATCCGACCTTGATAGATTCACTGGGGAGATCGGTGAGCTCAACCACTTTCTAAAAGGAGGCGATCGCTTGATGGTGAGAATCCATTCAAAGTTGTCCGAAAACCTGTTAGACGGGGAGGATGCCGAAGCGTTAAGGGCTGCAGTGGTTTGCAGGGTGAAGAGGAGCATTCTGAACCATATTCAAGCAGATGAGGAGACACCCTGGAGCGTCGTGAAGGAGCGACTAAAGAAGGCCTACGGAGGGGGAAGATGGGCCCCCGAAGAAGATGTGTTCCACCTGATAAGGGAAACTAAGAAGCCGCGGCAGTCTAATGGTCAGTATGCGGGAGAACTTCTTACGAAGTTTAACCGAATAACGGAGAAGATGAGAGAGACCGCGAGTGTTGAGGAGGTTCACTTTAGGATGGACTTCTTGGCAATCATTCTAAAGGTGCAGCTGGCGAAGGAAACCGGGAAAAGAGAAGGGTTTCAGAGGGAGCGCCCGTTCATCGAATGCGCTCAAGAACTGATGGACGCCAGTGCCCGAGAGGAAGAATCTAGGATGGAGACGGAGGAGCACGGTTGGACACGGGTCTCGTACAATCAGCCCAGGACCCCTCCTGCTTGGAAAAGAAGAGATTTTCGGGAGAATAGAAGAGAGAGGCCTCCGCAAGGTGATCGACGGCCAGCAAAGCCAAGAAGCAGTGGGCGGCGGGAAGACCGCAAGTGCCATGGTTGTGGCAAGCTTGGGCATCTGGTAGCTCAATGTCCTCGCACTAGGTGCTTTGAGTGCGGAGTAGAAGGACATATGGCAAGGAATTGCCCCTATATGTACCGGCGGCGTGATGTGAACCAGCCGGAACCCATGGAAGTAAATGCTCAGAGAATACGACCAGGACGGTTCCAGAGGAGGCATATGACATCAGCAACCGAATCATCTGGAGGGTCCGAGTCCGCAGAAACGGAGACTGAGGCGGACGTTCCCGCTCGAGGAGGTGGACATAGGAGCAGGAGGAGTGTATGGAGGCGACCGGAAGCGGCAGCTCAGTCATCGCGTGAGGAAATTTGAGGTGGGTATCAGCAGAGTGGCAACCGCACGTTGGTGAGCTACCACGCGAGAGGAGAGAGCGGCGGTCTGCCTATCATCAGCGTAGAGGGAGTCGCATGCCTGGTGGACACCGGGAGCTCGAGCACCATCGCATGCAGAGAGGCGCTAGAGAGATGGAACGGCCGAGAGAGGGCACTCCAGGTGCAGGTATGCAAATGCCATCTAATTACCCTAGGGGGGCCCTGCAGCGTGGAGGGAGAATCCGAGATGAGTTTAAGTACTTGGGGAGAGAAGGGTGGCAATTTATCCGTTCACATTGTAAGTCGAATGCCAAGGGAGTATAGTGTGATCATAGGGAATGATCTATTAGGGATGATCGGAGCGCGGATCAGGAATAAGGATGGCCAATGGGACATCAGAATTGGAGGGAGACGATATGCGTGTATTCGCTTGGTTGGGGACGGTTCAACGCGAATCGGGGCCCTGAATCAGGTCGAGGATTGGAAGGCGGCTATCCTCGAGGAATTCGGGGATATATTCTTTAAAGAGGGCGATGTCCTTGGGACTACGGGGAAGACAATGCACGAAATTCCGCTGAAGCAGGATAGAGTCGTTTACGTGAAAGAAAGACGGTACCCTCAGGCTCTTCGGAGACATATCCGGGAGGAGCTGGACGATTTACGTCGACAGGGCATTATCGTGGACAGTACGTCTCCCTATAATAGTCCGTTGTGGGCCGTCAAGAAGAAGAGTGCACCCGGAGACACGAAGGAAAAAATATCGGGTCGTAATCGATTACCGCAAGTTAAACGAGAATACTGTCGATGAGAAATACCCCTACCGCGATTCGATGATATTTTAGACAGGTTAAGTGGTGCGAGAATTTTTAGCACATTGGATTTAAAGGCGGGGTATCATCAGATCGGGATGCATCCCCGGGACCGTCACAAGACCGCGTTTACCTTCGAGAGGGGCCATTATGAATTTACCCGGATGCCCTTTGGCTTGAAAAATGCTCCCATCACCTTCCAGCGGTTGATGGATGAATTCCTTCGGGGTCTGGACGAATCCGTGTGCCAGGTTTATATGGATGATCTCCTGGTCTTTAGTAGGACGGAACAGGACCACGTTGGGCATCTCAGGGCTGTGTTTCATCGCATGCGGGAATTTGGTCTCCGCCTTTCTCCTGAAAAGTCAACCCTGGGTCGTCGGGAAATTAGCTTTTTGGGCCATACGATTTCCGCGGAGGGCGTGAAGCCAGATGCTCAGAAAGTGGCGGCCTTACAGCGTATGGCCATCCCAACCGAGGTTAAGGGGATACGGCGGTTGATGGGTGCTTTAAATTATTATCGCCGGTTTGTACCAGCAATGGCTGAATATCTTGTGCCCCTTAATAATTTGCTCCGCAAAGGTTGTAAGATCGTGATGACCCCGGATATCGCGGACAAGGTCCGCAGGTGCATTGACCATTTACAGCGGGATCCGGTGCTGGCGTTTCCTGACTTCGACCGGCCGTTTACTATCACGACGGATGCCAGTGACTACGCTCTCGGGGCCGTGCTATCTCAGGACAGTGACCGGGGGGAGCGTCCGGTTGCATACGCCAGTAGGCGCCTTACGGATGCGGAGTCCCGTTATAGCGCCCTGGAGCGGGAACTCCTGGGAATTGTTTGGGCCGTCGACCATTTCCGGCCGTACGTCTTCGGGAGGCGGTTCCGGGTCCATACCGACCATCGTCCTCTTCAATGGGTGGGGAAGCTAAAAGAGTCGTCCGCAAGGGTTACGCGCTGGAAAGAGCTCCTTGGGCAGTACAACATGGACATTGTTTACAAACCCGGAAAGGACAATGTTGTCGCGGATTGGCTTTCGCGAGCGGTTATGGTGAATGCAGTGGAGGAGCGTGGCGAGTCTTCTCGGGATGTGCGCCAATTTCTGAGGGAGTGGACTCCTGGGGAGGATCTCCAGCCTACCGCGTCGGATGGTTCGGGTGGGGCCCTGACATCGGGAGACGAACACTCTTCTGAGGGACGCCCTGTGGATATGGAGGAGCTTGATGAGATTGTGAACGACAAGCGTCACCAAATTATATGGAAGACAAGGACGTCTGGACTCCTTAAGATAGATTTCCAGCGTTTTGAGGGTTGTTCGGTGGTCACTGTCTGGTCGCAGCCCACCGTTGGGGAGGACCAGATCTGTCGGGCGTTGGCGGACGCGTCAAAACCTGGTAGGATCCATCACTTGTATGTCGGGAACGCCGTGGTATGGGAGCGTATCCAACGGTTGTGGCGGGCGGAGCGAATCGGGGTTGACCGGTCGTTTGTCCGCTGTTCCCTGTTAGTTGAGACTATCCGTGACGCGGAACGACAGCGGGAGGTGACGCTCGCGTATCATCAGGGCGAAACGAACCACCGGGGTCTGACCGAAACGTTACGTGCATTGCGGCGACGTTATTATTGGCGGGGGATGAAGCGCACTATCCAGGACACCATCGGGAAATGTGACGTGTGTCTTCGCACTAAATATGATCGCCATCCGCCCCGCGTGGTACAGGAGGAAACCCCGACTGCCGATGCGCCCCTCGTCGATCTCCAAATCGATTCTTTTACCTGGAAGGGTTATAAATGGGTCACGATTTTGGATCTGTTTAGCAAGGTGGCGTTGGCGTATCCCGTTCAGGAGCGTACAGCGGAGGCGGTTTTACGGGCCCTTTGGATCTGGTTCCAGTTTTATGGCGTCCCCGACCGGATCTCATCGGACAGTGGCCGCGAATTTGATAACGCTCGTGTCCGGGAGGAAATGAAGCTTTTGGGTGTCACGTGGCATCTTAAACCCCGGGTCATCCGAAAAGTCGCGGTGGTATCGAGCGCCTCCACAGTACCCTGAGTGATCACCTGCGAGTGTTTCAATTAGAAAAGGGATTGGAGCCGGACGTGGCTATGGAACGAGCGGTCGTAGCCTATAACCACTCCGTTCACTCTGTTACGGAATTTACCCCTTTCGAAGTCCTTTTTGGTTTGCAAGGCCGCCGGCGGGATTCTCGCGGTGCGGGGGCTGGTGATGGTGCCGTCGTGAGCAATTGCCTTGCTCTTAAGAAGTTATGGGTCACAGTCCGTGGTCGGATTGAGCGGGAAAAGTGTCGCAGAGTGGCGCGTCATAATCTCGGTGTCCGGGATCTGATGGGGCCCGTCAAAATTGGAACAGTGGTATACCGGCGTGTGGGGACTAATAGGGGGAAAGAACTCCGGCGTTATGACGGCCCATTCCGCGTGGTCGTCATTCGTGAGCATAACCTGGTAACCATTGAGAGCTTGCGCGAGCCCCGGAAGCGGCGAACGGTTCATTTGGAACAATTAAAACTCCCGCCCATGGACGCATCCTAGCCTTGGAGTGTCCTCGGCTTTGGCCCAGTGTTGTTCTTTGACAGTGTTTCTGTTCAGTTTATTCACAGTGTTTATTTTTTATTTTTCCTTTCTGTTGTGTTTCAGGAGTTTTTTTGTATTTATTTCTATTATGTCGACTTAGTTTCTTTTGCTTTTGTGTCATCTTATGCAATTTGTATTTTGCTGTTTTGTTTGTTTGTTTTTTTTGTATTGCTGATGTAGTTTACGAGGATTGTTCGTA